>CM053269.1:10500696-10728139 GCA_028583415.1 Protea cynaroides
AGCATCAACAATGAAAAGTTGACACTCCATGATGTGCTTTATGTGTTAGGACTTAAGCACAATGTTCTCAGTATCAGTCAGATTTGTGACAGAGGGCATGAAGTGGTCATCAACAATCAGGGATGTGAGATCAAAAGAATTGATAGTGGCAAGACTGTGGTTTCATGATAGAGAACCTCAAGAAACTTATACACTCTAATAGAGAGTGTCGAAGATTCATGCATGACCATTCTCACCAAGCATTGAGGTACTTGGCGTGAAGGGGAGCAGTGCGTGTTTGTTATATCCTTTTGCTCCTGATGTTGGACTTAGGAGGAGTTCTTTGATATATTTCTATGTTAATGAGGTATTGAGTTTGTAACACCCGTACCAAATTAACCGGTCTTACCACCTTGTACCAGGTCTACCTATCATGGTCGAGCCACACGAACAAGTGCGTAAAGGAAATCACAAAACTAGGTATGAAATTGACCCCAAAATAGTAAAATGGAGGGTAGGGTCGCATGCCTAAACATATAGGGTCGACCCCACCCCAGCAGGGTCCAACCCATGACTTTTGAGTCCTAGGGTCGGATGACTTGAGACCCTAGGGTCGACGGATTCTGTGACCCTAGGATCGACCCTAGGCAAACTGACAGAAACCAGAAATTAAGAAACTTTCCTAATTCAAAGGGAACCTTTCCTAAACTCGTTGGGACGTATTTTGGGCGGTTTTCCTCTATAAATAGGACGTCCCATAAACTTTTTTACTCCTTTTGAAACCCTAATTGAAAGTGAGAGAAGAGAAGGAAAGTTGGATAAGAAGGCTAAGGAGAAGAGTTTTAGAGGAATCTTTGAATTTTGCAAGACTAAGGTATGAAAACATTCTCCATAAATTGTGTAAGACCCTAGAATACTATATAAAGAGGGTAGGATCTAGGAGAAACCCAAATCATCCATCAATGGGAAGATTTCAATGGAATCCATGGAGGGAATCATGGAAAACAAAGTAAAGGAAGTAATTTGGAGTTTTAAGCCATAGAATAATCATAGAATGGACCATGAAAGTAAGCCAAAGGATCCAAACACGAAAGAGTGGACTGTAGGATGAAAAGTCGACTCAATTTACATCTGGTCGTACTTAGGGTTGACTGGTAACCGACCCTATCAGACCACAGGATCGATCCCTAGCTCTTGGGAAGTCCAGGGAAGCGACGGTCGCACCTAGGGTTGATGGATAACCAACCCTATGATCGACCCTATACCCTGGGGTCTCACATCCTGCGACCCATCTTATGACCCTAGCTTTACAGCAAGCCTAAAACTGTCGGAATGAATTCTAATTAAAATCTATCGACTTATTAGGTTTTCCTATTAATATAAAGGTGATTCTAAAGGCTTGAAAGAGGATCTGCACTCAAGCATAGGTGAGGCAACAAGACCTAAACTAATTGGCTAATAATAAATTATTTTATTTTATTGAGTCCAATACTGTGAATGATTCCATGCTTGTATGCATGTAATGTGCATTTAACATGTCATCGAATATTTCTATTATTACTGTTCATGCATATTTACTTCGTTGTTTACCACATGATGATGATGATGATGATAGGAATAGACATGTGAATGTTTGTGTTTGGTTAGGGTACTTGATGCGGGTAGGGGATGGTGCAACCGGTACTTCAATGCCGTTTTCATTGGGTATATTGTGCCACAGCTCTACTCAAGTCTTGTCCACTAAGTGAATGTTGATGTACTTGATGCGGATAGGGGATGGTGCAACCGGTACTGCAATGCCATTTTCATTGGGTATATTGTACCATAGCTTTATTCATATCTTGTCCACTAACATCGTCGTATCGCCATTACCTTAGCAGAGCTATTACGTCGTAGGGTATCAGGGGAGGTTGGCTCGGACCGTGTAGTCTCTGACTCTGCTGGGGGCCTTAGCTCTATCTCTATGGACATATTGAGGGATGCTAGGGTGAGGCCTTGGATACATTTATTAACATTAGGATTGGTTAGTTGCGAACCCAGTTTGTAAGTCCTCGCCAATAGGGGCTTACGTGTTGGTATGGGTAGCCGGTACAGCAATGCCGTTTTCATTGGGTGTATACTTGTCCATGATGGGTGCATGTGGGATGGCAATGCCGGTAATCATTGGGTGGCTCCACACACTCGTGTATAGAGTTGAGGCGGCCCCAAACCATTCTATAGAACATTGTAAACTTATATACTAGACCACAGTTATGAATTGAATGCATGCATATGGTTGTTGCATTGTTTTGTTTGCTCACTGAGCCGTGATGTGTTCTCACCCTTTCGAATTTGAATATTTTTAGTTGATGATGCAGGTACGACTGTGGAAGATTATATGAATGCTCCTGCATATGGGCACGTTGCTCTAATGGATGCTGAAGATATAGTGGAGATGCATGACTCATCATGCGAGTGCAACTCATGCGTTTTCGATTAAATTTTATTTGAACCATTAAGGAAATGTAATTTCATATTTTATTTATTTATGTCTCGACTGATACAACATAATTGGTTATTTTATTTATGATTATCACATTTAGATTCTCAATTCATTCAATATTAAGACTTCCACTATTGTGTATTTATTCTGATTATGGTTGTGGATGTGTATGGTTTAAGCAAACGGACACAGCCTATTTGAGATCCTGGTTGAACCATTGGTTTATTAGCGATTCATCACACCGTCCTAAATAGTGCAGAATTGGGGTGTGAAAACTTGGTATCAGAGCTCTCAAGCCGTGTCTGTTAAGCCAGTATACCACCACAAAAGTTTGTGAACTAAGATAGGATAAAATTTAAAAGCTGTAATAATAACACACTATAAGCACCTGTGTTGTTTGAAACAAAATTTAGAAAGAGACTAATGCATCTATTAAATGAGAAACAAGTTCATATACACTCGAGTGAAAGACAAACGTATATACATGTTAAACCAAAGAAAGTTTATGTACATATCTAAAACAGAGTACAGTCCACAACCCAGACAGTTACTCTGTAAAACAAAAGGAAAGAAAATACATCATGAAGCTGGAGGTGATGGGGGAGGCGGTGCCTCGCGGTCTCTGTCATAATCCTCGGCATAGACTCTAGTCAACCAAGTTACCTGAGTTTGGGTCGTCTAGAGACTAGCCGTCAACGTAGTCATCCGTTGATCAGATGCACGCTGAGCATCTAGTAGCTCTCCCACCCTTGAATCAGTCACACACTGAGCCTCCCTAATCTCACGAAGTAATCCCATCAAATCATCAGATGGTGGGCGTGAAGGACCAGCCATGCGCGAAGGAGTCTGTGATGGACCAGCTCCAGTAGAATGCAGAGGTGATGGAGGAGGTATGGAGTCCACATCCATGTACATGCGATCCTCATCCTCAGCATCACCCCCATGAACCCCGGCTCTAGCGGCTACTGCTGCTGCCTCAGCGTCTGCCACCTCCACCCGAGTACGAGAACGCACCAGAGCGTTCCACTCCTCATCACTGACCGGGATGTCCCGCATGCCCATCCGATAGATAGCCTCCTAGTCCAGCACTGATGAGAAGGTCTTTTCCTAAATCCTCTCATCCAGTAAATCAACACCCAAGCAGATAAGCAGGGTGGTGATCAGACGTCCATAGGGCAGGTTTCCTATCTGACCAGGCAGCTTAGCATAGATCATCGTCCGCATAATAATATAAAGGAGGCAGACAGGTTGTCTAGTGCAGATATAGTAAAGAAAATACTGGGTCAACTGGGAGATCCTCTCATAGTGTCCACTCTGGGGTATCAGGTTGTGCTGAATGATCTTACAGAACACTCGAGGCTCTGGACGGAGGTTGATCGCCTTCATCTCCCAGCGATCCTCTCTGATAAGCTGACAGTCTATCTCATCCCGCATCTCCAAAGAAATGAATTGGGGCTCTCTGGGAGCACAGTATACCAAGGGGCCATCATATGAAATGCCCAAGAGGTCCGCTAACTGCCGAGAGATAAAAGAAATCTCTACTCCCTTGACGTAGCTCGTGATCTTGAGCTCCCTACCCCTCTCAGTGTCATTGTGATCTCCCACCACTTGGAGATTACAATAGAACTGTCTCACCAAATCTGGATGGGTACAGGCGTCGTAGGTGATTACGGGAAGCCAGCCCATGTCACCAAAGGCACTCTCTACATCGAACAAGGCTAGGCTAGCCAAGTCCACATGACGACCTCCCTCTATCTTCTTACGAGCGTAGCGGGCATACTGAGCCTCGGCCTCGTTAGAACGGAAACGAACTGGGTCGTGAACCCTAGGTAGTTTGGTACGAGCCATATTATCTGTAAAAACAAAGAAAAATAGATAATAGCTTAGTAATGGTGAAAAACCTAAAAATTTTGGCATTATAACGGCATAAATTGGGCAAAAGCCTCACTTTTCACCCATACACATGGGCAGGAGGACTTACATAGATTCTAAACTATCCTGCAAGACTTATACAGTCGGAAATTTTATCTAAGAAGATTAAATTTGAATAAATTTCAAGAAATTCAAAAATATCGACAAATTAGGTCAAAATTGGAATTTTTCAAGTTTCTCGATAACTAACCGATGAAACTTGAATATTTTTGAGGGCTTTCATCCATTGAGTCAAAACAGCAAAAGCCCCCAATAAAAATTGAATTTTTACGGTTGGAAAATTTTAATTTGAAGAAAATGATAGAAATGGGCGAAAACCTAGTTAGGAAACCTTAAAAACATGCAACAGTAGAGCACGTACCTGAAGAGAAGGAGTGAGAGTCTCGGAAGTATGATAGAATCACCAACGGGTCGGAGTTGTCACTGTAGCAACTCAGAGGAATGAGCTGAGTCGGAAAGGAGGATAAAGAATGAGAAATGAATCCAAAATCAAGAATTAAAACCTGATTTTCAGTCCTAGGGTCGCATAATTCGACCAAAACATGCGACCCTACCTCCGACCCCCTCATCGACCCTAGCCTCTTGGTGATCTGACAGAAAACTAGGGGTTGACCCTAGGTTCGGACATATACCGACCCTACCATCGACCCTAGGCTCCCGGTAAGTTGAAAGTGATTCTCAGGGTTGCATACCCTAGGGTCGCATGAGGATTGACCCTACCATCGACCCTACGCTAGAAAATACAGTAATTTTGACCGAATGATCTGAAAATTTTGAAAATGATATGGATTAGTTGGATTTTTTACTGGAGAATAATTATATTGATTACTACACATGTGCTATGACTACTTACAGGCACTACCATCATCAAAACGGAAAATGGTTGGGCAAAGAGTAACCAGGCAAAGCCAAAACTCTATTCCACAACCACCACCTGTAGAGGAAGACAGCCATATACATCCTGAAACACAGGAGAATCTGAACACAGCACCGTCCGTAGTTGATGGGCAGACAAATCCTATAAATATGCCAGCACCACCTATAGACCTGGCTACAGCCGTGATGAACTTGGCATAACAGCTGCAGCAAATACAACAGGTACAAGCTACTATGCAAGCTACCATAGGCATGGCTTTTCCAGCTGCATAGATGACACCGTTGCCAGCAGTACAAGCAAGCACAGTACCAGGGGGGAGTAATACGGTACCCCATGCACCTCAAACTCCCGTCATGCAGGCTCAAGTTCAGAACCCTGAAGTAGCTCAAGGCAGTTACCAGTACCAACCACTATGTATGGGGCTTATGTTCCTCATCAACTAGACCACTCCATACTAGTTGAGCGTTTTTTGAAGATGAAGCCCAAAGAGTATAGTGGTAAGCTAGCTGATCTGTTGTGGCCAATACACTAGATTGATGAGATGGAGAGGAATTTTACGATGATGATGGTGAATGAAGAGGAGAAAGTATTGTGCGCAACATTTATGCTGAAAGGTGATGCACACCATTGGTGGAAGTCCACACAGAATTACCTGTTGACAAAGCACGCCCAACTGACCTGGGATATATATAAAGAGGCATTCCTTGAGAAGTATTTTCCTAGGAGTTTCAAAGATTCTATGGAGAAAGAGTTCCTGAGTTTGTATCAGGGACAGATGACTGTTGATGCATATCAACAGCGTTATGAGGAGCTATTCTTCTTTCCACCCCCCAACATGCAAGAGAAAAACACAAAGACCCGAAGGTTTGTCACGGGACTCAGGGGAAGCATCCGTGAACATGTTCTGGGACTTGAGAAGAAGGTCTACAATAAAGCTATACAAATTTCTCCCGTGATACAGTCGAGCCAAAAAGAGAGTTATTTTTCTCAAAATAGGGGTATAAAAAGGCCGAATGGAAATTCTTACAACGGAGGGAACACCAAGGCATTCAAACCCTTCCGTACCCAAGGCTTCAATGCTGCAGCCAAGACCACTTCAGCAGCCCCACCGCAACCAAAGTCAAATGGCGAAGGAATAAGATGTTAGAACTACAATTAAGTAGGGCATATCTCAAGAGAGTGTACTAAGCCTAGAAAACAACTACAGCAAGGGAGAGTTTACGTTGTTACCTCTGAGGATGCTGCCGCATCGCCTAATGTGGTCACCGGTATAGCTTGAACCTTTTTCATTTTGTGTTACATTGAGTGAGCATGTAGACTAAATTAAAACAAATCACAGGTATCGTACCTATTAATGGCATTCCCTCTAGAGTACTCTTTGATTCTGGAGCTACTCATTCTTTTATATCTGTGTCATTTGGAAAGAAGCTGAATCTACCCCTCAAATCTTTAGAATACAAACTGCTTGTACGATCGCCGATGGGATTAAAAGTGGAATTAGAAACAGGTTATGGACCATGTCCAGTCCTTATTGACTAGAAAACTCTAAATGCAACCCTGATTCAACTTGAGATGGCAGACTTTGACATCATCTTGTGAATGGACTGGTTAGCTCGGCATTCTACAAATCTATTATGTGTCGAAAAGAAGCTGATATTTAAAGACAAGGAAGGAGCAAAGTTCAGTTTTGCGGGAACCAAACTTCCCCGTAAACGAAAGCTCATCCTCTCGGCATTAAAGGCTAGGAAATGCCTCGAGAAAGGAGGAGTTGGGTATCTATTTTCAGTGGTCGACCTCACCAAGGAAGCACCACGAATGGAGGATATTGATGTCATGCGTGACTTTTCAGATGTATTTCCTGAAGAACTACCAAGACTACCACCTGACCGAGCCACATAATTTGTTATAGATTTGATACCCGGAGTCGCACCAGTGTCTAAAGCACCTTATCGAATGGCTCCTACTGAACTAAAGGAATTGAAAGTACAACTACAAGAACTACTGGACAAGGGTTACATTAGACCTAGCATATCACCATGGGGAGCACCAGTATTATTCATAAAGAATAAGGACGGTAGTGTTCGACTGTGTATAGACTACCGGGAACTGAATAAGCTGACAATTAAGAATCAGTACCCATTGCCTCGGATCAATGACAGCATTCAAGACCAGATATGGACATTATGAATTTATGGTCATGTCTTTTGGTGACGAACGCACGAGCAACTTTTATGGAACTTATGAATCGGGTATTCTATGATGTGTTGGATACGTCAGTCATTGTATTCATAAATGATATATTGGTCTACTCTAAGGACAATGAAACTCATATTATGAATCTAAGCGCCGCTCTGCAGCGATTACGGAAAGAGAAGCTTTATGCCAAATTTACAAAGTACGAGTTTCGGCTAAACGAGGTCGCATTCCTAGGCCATGTTGTATCCGCTGAAGGAATTAAAGTGGATCCTAGCAAGATTGAAGCTATTGTGAAGTGGAAAGCACCGAAGAGCATTGCAGGAATTAGAAGTTTTTTAGGTATAGCTGGGTATTATCGACGATTTATGGAAGACTATTCTCGAATTGCCGTACCTCTCACCAGTTTGACTAAGAAGGGCAAAAAGTTTGTTTGGACCAATAAATGTGAGCAGAGTTTTCAAACATTGAAGACAAGATTGATATCAGCTCCGGTTTTGTCTATTCCTATACCAGGACAGCCATTTATTTTGTACACTGATGCGTCAGGGCTGGGTTTAAGATGTGTACTTATGCAAGGGGAACAAGTAATAGCTTATGCCTCGGGACAACTAAAGACACATGAGAAGAACTATCCCACTTATGACTTGGAATTAGCGGTAGTGGTACATGCTGTCAAGATATGGAGACATTACTTGTACAGAGAGAAATTTCAGATTAAATCAGATCATAAGAGTCTTACTTATCTCTTTAATCAGAAAGAGTTGAATATAAGACAAAGAAGATGGCTGGAACTATTGAAAGACTATGATTGTGATATCCAGTATCATCCGGGGAAAGCAAATGTGGTTGCTGACGCGCTGAGTAGAAAAGCGATGATAAAATCTCAAGGAGAGGTTAACACAACTGCCGCAATGTGTACCACTAGAAAAGTGTTTAACTACGGTAATGAGCAGTTTATGATAGATACATCGGGTGAATCAACCATCCAAGGATTTATCCATCGGTTTTTAAATATGTTCACCACATTAAAGATTGTACCTGACATAATTGATGAAGTGAAAACAGCTATTAGATCAGACCCTTATCTAAGAACGGTACAAGAAGACATTGAAAAAGGTAGGACTGTCCCTGAGTTCACTTTAGGTGATGAAATGGTACAGAAATACAAAGGAAGAATATGTGTACCTGATATAGAAAGTTTAGACATTAGACACCGACTAATGAAGGAAGCCCATACCACCGCCTATTTGATACATCCTGGAAGTACAAAAATGTATCATGATCTAAAGAAATTATACTGGTGGAGAGGAATGAAAGCAGATGTGGCTAAGTTCGTGTCTCAATGCTTAAACTGTTAGAAGGTGAAGGCTGAACGAGAAAGACCTGCAGGACTGTTAGAGCCGTTATCGAAACTATCATGGAAATGGGACTGCATCACTATGGACTTCGTCACCGGGTTACCATTGACTTTCCGAGTAGTTGACATGGTTTGGGTGATTGTAGACCGCCTGACTAAAACGACTAGATTTATAGCTATACGACCTCAGTATACACTTGAGAGGTTAGCTAAGTTATATGTGGATAATATTGTTAGATTACACGGTGTACCTGAAAGCATTGTGTCCGATAGAGATCCATGATTTACTTCAAGGTTTTGGGAAGGATTGCAAAAGGCTATGGGTACAACATTGAAGTTCAGTAATGCATTCCATCCTCAGACAGACGGACAATCAGAGCGTACCATTCAGATTTTAGAAGACATGCTCCGAGCCTATGTAATTGATTTTAAAGGATCATGGGATGAAAAATTACCACTGATCATGTTCGCTTACAACAACAGTTATCAGGCTACTATACAAATGTCACCCTATGAAGCACTGTATGGCAGGAAGTGTCAAACTCCTTTGTTTTGGAATGAAGTTGGAGAACATAGCATTGTTGGACTGGAATTTGTTGAAGAAACATGTCGAGTAGTCAACATTATCAAGGAAAGAGTAAGTACGGCCCAAAATCGTCAGAAACAAAATGCAGATACTCGGCGCCGAGACCTTGAATTTGTCGTAGGTGAAAAGGTATTCCTCAAAGTATCACCTATGCGAGGTTTGAAACGGTTCGAACAGAAAGGGAAACTAAGTCTGAGATATATCGGACCATATGAGATTCTAGCCAAACGTGGAAAAGTGGCTTACCAGTTAGCACTACCACTATCTATGTCAAGTGTTCATGATGTATTTCATATCTCCATACTAAAGAAGTATGTCAGAGATCCAACGCACGTTTTGACAGTAGATCTACCTGATTTGATTGATGATTTGACATTTGAAGTAGCACCAACTAAAATCACCAGCCGAAAGGTTCAATGACTATACAACTGTAACATCTATTATGTTAAAGTCACCTGGAGAAGCCAAAATATAGAAAAAATCACATGGGAAGAAGAGAGTTCTATGCGAAAGCAATACCCTCATCTTTTTTACTCAAAAGGTATGTACAAATTTTGAGGATGAAATTTTTATAAACAAGGGGTAGTTGTAAGACCCGTACCGAACTAACCGGTCTTACCACCTTGTACCAGGTCTACCTATCATGGTCGAGCCACACGGACAAGTGCGTGAAGGAAATCACAAAACCAGGTAAGAAATTGACCCAAAAATAGTAAAATGGAGGGTAGGGTTGCATGCGTAAATAGGTAGGGTCGACCCCACCTCAGCAGGGTCCAACCCATGACTTTTCTCTCTTAGGGTCGGATGACTTGAGAACCTAGGGTCGACGGATTCTGCGACCCTAGGATCGACCCTAGGTAAACTGATAGAAACCGAAAATTAAGAAACTTTCCTAATTCAAAGGGAACCTTTCCTAAACTCGTTGAGACGTATTTTGAGAGGTTTTCCTCAATAAATAGAACGTCCCTTAGGCTCTTTTATTCCTTTTGAAACCCTAATTGAAAGTGAGAGAAGAGAAGAAAAGGAAGAGAAGGAAAGTTGGAGAAGAAGGCTAAAGAGAAGAGTTTCTGAGGAATCTCTAAATTCAGCAAGACTAAGGTATGAAAACATTCTCCATAAATTGTGTAAGACCCTAGAATAGTATATAAAGAGGGTAGGATCTAGGAGAAACCCAAATCATCCATCCATGGGAAGATTTCAATGGAATCCATGGAGGGAATCATGAAAAACAAGGTAAAGGAAGTAATTTGGAGTTTTAAGCCAAGAACAATCATAGAATGGACCATGAAAGTAAGCCAAAGGATCCAAACACGAATGAGTGGACTGTAGGATGAGAAGTTGACTCAATTTACATCTGGTCGCACTTAGGCCGACTGGTAACCGACCCTATCAGACCACAAGATCAACCCCTAGCTCTCGAAAAGTCCAGGGAAGCTACGGTCGCACCTAGGGTCGATGGATAACCGACCCTATGATCGACCCTATACCCTGGGGTCTCACATCCTGCGACCCATCCTGCGACCCTAGCTTTACAGCAAGCCTAAAACTATCGGAATGAATTCTAATTAAAATCTATCAACTTGTTAGGTTTTCGTATTGATATAGTGATTCTAAAAGCTTGAAAGAGGATCTACACTCAAGCAAAGGTGTGGAAACAATACCAAAACAAATTGGCTAATAAAAAACTATTTTATTTTATTGAGTCCAATACTGTGAATGATTCCATGCTTGTATGCGTGTAATGTGCATTTAACATGTCATCCAATATTTATATTATTACTGTTCATGCATATTTACTTCGTTGTTTACAACATGATGATGATGATGATGATAGGAATAGGCATGTGAATGTTTGTGTTTGGTTAGGGTACTTGATGCGGGTAGGGGATGGTGCAACTGGTACTTCAATGCCGTTTTCATTGCGTATATTGTGCCATAGCTCTAGTCAAGTCTTGTCTACTAAGTGAATGTTGGTGTACTTGATGCGGATAGGGGATGGTGCAATCGATACCGTAATGCCATTTTCGTTGGGTATATTGTACCATAGCTTTATTTAAGTCTTGTCCACTAACATCGTCGTATCGCCATTATCTTAGCAGAGCTATTAAGTCGTAGGGTATCAGGGGAGGTTGGCTCGGACCGTGTCTCTGACTCTGCCGAGGGCCTTAGCTCTATCTCTATGGACGTATTGAGGGATGTTGGGGTGAGGCCTTGGATACATTGTTTGACATTAGGATTGGTTAGTTGCGAATCCAATTTACAAGCCCTCGCCTGTAAGAACCGTATTCTAAAACTGGGTCTAAACCATGGTTTCATATGATGACAGGTGTTCCAATTATAACTGGACCGGAGGGAGAAGCCGAGTGATGAGCCACTTTGATTTCAGGTAAGAAAAAGGAATAAAAATGCCTAAAAACCCCATACCGGTTTCACTATACCGGTTGTAGTATAGTGCAACCGGTATGTGCAACCGGTATGGTATACCGGCTGCACTATACCGGTTGTGGGGTCTCCAACTGGTATGTGCGACCAGTATACCATTTCCGACTGGAGATAGACTCCAGTGAGCCTTTCTCTCAGAATGGAAACTTGGAAAGTTTCCATTCTGAGGAAAAGTTTTCCAATGGATAGCCTCCCTCTATTAATAGAGAGGGAGACACTCCATTGCTCCTTCTCAAACACTCTAGCTGTCAGGGGAAGAGCTGAGAAGGAGCAAGAAGGTGGAAGCCACCCAGGAAGGAAGAGCACGCCGCCAACCGACAACGCTGGTAAGTGCTCTGTACTGTTAGTAATGTTAAGAGGTCGGATCGGCGCAATGATCCAAAAAGATTATAGTTTCCATTGTTCTTCCTCATTCGAATCTAACCTAGGTTTGATACGGCATTATAGCCGAGACCGAAGGCCACTAGAGGGTTTGGACCTTAGTAAAGGGTAGGGGAAACCCTAGAGACCTAACTGTTAGCCGACAAGGAGGGGAGATCCGAGATCTCGCTCTCGGATCCAAACCGCGGGGTATACCGGATGGACTATAGGTCCAGCGGTATGGCCTTGCAGTATATACCCCAAGCACATACAGGTCTCACTCAGTGAGATCTGACTGAGACCGGTAAGTGCAACCGGTATATACCGGTCGCACATACCGGTTGCAGTATGTGCAACCGGTATAGTGCCACCGGTATAAATACCGATTGCACATACCGGTCTCACTATGCTGAGACCGGTACCTGCAACCGGTATGGGTTTCTGAGCCTGGTTTGTTTGGCCAAACCTGGTTCTGACCCCTGAAACTTTAATAAATGAATTCTAACATAAATATGTGATTATGTAGGACCTGTAGACACTGTGAGTAAGCTTTCTAACGCAGAATGAGATCATTATCACGCGTCAGGTAAGGAACAAGACCCCAAACCTAAATAACTAATCAACAGTAAAACTCTGTGAATATTTTTATGTTTATCTGGAAATATTGCTTGATGATTGTGCATCTCACATGCCATGTAGTTGTTCTTTTATTTATTATATATTCATGCATTTCATACGCTAGGTCTGATGGATGTTAGGCATGTGTATGTTTTAGTTAGTGTGTGGAATGTGAAGGGGATGTGCCCTGGATATATCCACAGCTAACACTTTTCTCGTATCGCCTTTTACCTTAGCAAACTCAGTGCGAATAGGGTATCAGGGGAAGGACGTGGGATTGTGATTCTTTCTGCCCACCAGACTTGATCCCTATCTCTATGTCGTAGGGGGTTGTGCTAGGTAGGGTTATATAGTCTTTACCTTAGCAGACTTGGTGCGAATAGGGTATCAGGGGGAGGACGTGGGATTGTGGTTCTTCCTGCCCTCCAGACTCGAGCCCTATCTCTATGTCGCAGGGAGCCGTGCTGGGGTAGGGCCATTGATACTGTATTGACATCTAGGACTGGTTAGAAACGGAACCCACTTGCAAGCCCTTGCTAATAGAGGTTTAGGTATTGGTACGGTATGGGGTATCAGGGGGAGGACGTGGGATTGTGGTTCTTCCTGCCCGCCAGACTCGAGTCCTATCTCCATACCGGAGTGAGTGATGTGGGGCAACGGTAGTAGTGTGGTAGGTGTCTGACTGTTGGGTGCGCTCACACTCTCGTGCATGGAGGTGCGGTGGCCGCCAAACCTTACCATAGCACATTTGCAAGTTATACCTGGCCCAAATTGTAATGTTATCTCATGCATATTGTACTGATGCATTGGTTTTGTACTTACTGAGCTATGTTGTGAGCTCCCAGATATATATATATATATATATATATATATATATATATATATATATATATATATATATATATATATATATATATATATATATATATATATATATATATATATATATATATATTCTTTTTCAGATTTGGATACAGGGTACACTGTTGACGACTTCGTGGCTACTCCAGCATACGATACTGTTGCTGCCATTGATACTCAGGCAGAAGAGAGCATGATGTGTCATGCGAGTCCTCGTTTTGTGTCTACTCTCAGTGACTTGGGTTATTTTCTGTTAAGCTTTGTAATAAATATTATTTAATTTTTTATGGACGATGGAATTAATTGGGTATTTATTTAAATTACAATTTAGATCTCGGCTCATTTATTTTTTTCCGCTGCTTTGTATTATATCTCTCATTTTTGTTAGACTGCTTGGAAATAATTGGTTGACACAGTCTATTGGGATCCTGGTGTGAACCGTGGTTTAGAGCTGGTTCACTCACACTTCTGGTTCATCCGGAATTTGGGTGTGACAACTTGGTATCAGAGAAAAACTATATGCAAAATTTAAGAAATGTGAAGAGAAAAACTATATGCAAAATTCAAGAAATGTGAATTTTGGTTAAAGGAAGTGGCCTTCCTTGGTCACGTGGTTTCTGCTGAAGGAATTAAGGTAGACCCCAGTAAAATTTCAGCCATTGTAGGATGGGAGGCGCCGAAGACAGTTGCTGAAATTCGTAGTTTCCTGGGCTTAGCTAGATACTATAGAAGGTTTACGGAAAATTATTCCAAGATTGCTGTTCCACTCACCAGATTGACCAAAAAGGGGGAAAAGTTCATATGGACCGATGAATGTGAGAAATGCTTCCAGACTGAAGTCAAAACTTGTATCAGCACCTATATTGACTATTCCAGCCCCAGACCATCCATTTACATTATATACAGATGCTTCAGGTCTAGGACTGGGTTATGTGCTGATGCAAGGAAAATAGGTGATAGCCTATGCCTTAAGACAGTTGAAAGAGCATGAGAAGAACTACCCTACACATGACCTAGAATTGGCAGCGGTCATTCATGCTATCAAGACTTGGAGGCACTACCTGTATGGTGAGAAATTCTAGGTTAAGTCTGACCACAAAAGCCTGACATATCTGTTCACCCAGAAAGACCTAAACATGAGGCAGAGGAGGTGGCTTGAACTACTCAAGGACTACGACTGTGACATTCAGTATCACCCTGGCAAAGCTAACATTGTAGCTGATGCCGAAAGCGAGAAATGGGCATCGAACCCTGAAGCAGGACCAAGTACAAATGCAGCGTTATGCGCTGTTGTTTCTGGTTCATCAGATGATGAAGAACAACTCTTAATAAAGTCAGCAGATGATCCTATTGAGCAAGGTTTGATACACCAGTTTACCTTAATGTTTGCAGCATTGAAGATTTTGCCCGACCTGAAGGAAGAATTAAAGGCAGCAGTCTTACAGGACCCATACCTCAGGACAGTTCAAGAGGATTTGGAAAAGGGTCGAGCCAATCCTGATTTTACTCTAGATGCAGACAAGGTACTCAGATATCGTGGGCGTTTGTGCATACCTGAGGATGAAGATCTGGAAATCCAAAATCGGATTATGTTGGAAGCTCACTCCACCCCATATTCAGTACACCCTGGAAGCACGAAAATGTACCACGACTTGAAAAGGTTGTACTGGTGGAGGGGTATGAAAGCTAATGTGGCCCGACATGTATTTCAATGTTTAAACTGTCAACAAGTCAAAGCAGAAAGACAGAGGCCTGCAGGATTACTACAACCATTACCTGAGCCAGCATGGAAATGGGATTATATAACCATGGATTTCGTCACTGGCCTACCTATGACTCCGAGGTTAGTGAATGCAGTATGGGTAATTGTAGATCGCCTCACCAAGACAGTCAGATTTATCCCTGTCAGACCACAATATACTATGGACAGGTTGGCAAGGTTGTACGTGAACAATATAGTAAGGCTCCACGGGGTTCCAGAGATTATTGTGTCTGATCGAGATCCACGCTTCACATCTAAGTTCTGGGAAGGACTTTAGAAGGCAATGGGGATGAAACTAAAGTTTAGCTCAGCTTTCCACCCTCAAACTGATGGTCAGTCGGAGAGGACCATTCAGATTCTAGAAGACAAGCTTCGGGCATGTGCTATCGACTTCAAGGGGGCTTGGGATGAGAAGCTTTCACTAATTGAGTTTGCCTACAACAACAGCTACCAGTCTACGATCCAAATGGCCCCATTCGAGGCCTTATATGGCAAGAAATGTCGGACACCTTTATTATGGGATGAAGTTAGAGAAAGATGGATTGTAGGACCAGAATTTGTGGAAGAAACCTGCAAGGCAATAGATCTAATCAAGAACCGGGGAAAAGGAACTTCAGGGGGGGGTGAAAAAAGAGGGATATGTGGGGGGGGGTTGTTAATTTTTTGTTTGGGGGGGAGGGGTGTTTTTGGGGGGGGGGGGGGGGGGGGGTTGGGGGGGTTAGAGGAAGGGGGATATTTTGGGAAGGTTGGGGGTAAAAATTAATTTTTATCCTAGGGGGGAAATAGGCAATTCAATTTGCGTTGGCCAAGGCGGGGGGTTTGGTGGGCTCTTTTGTTTTCCAGTTTTTTGGGTAGGGGTAACGTCGGAGAACATCCCTTTTTTTTTTTTTGGGTTGGGATTTGGAAAAGCGTATTGGGGGTGGGGGGTGGGTTTGGTCATATGGGGAAAAAGAGGAAAAGGGAAGGGAAAGCCAAATGTTGAGTTGGGTTTGAGTTTAAGGGGGGGAAGAGGAGATGTTTGGGAAGAGTAGGGGGGAAAGGGAGGATGCCATGCGAAAAGAGTATCCCCATCTTTTCGACTCTGAAGGTACGTGCAATAAAAACCCGGTCTAAACCTTGGTTTTATGTCATGACCAAGGTCTTCCGATCATCACCGGGCCAGACGGGGGCAAGCGGATAACAAACAGGTACAAAATCAGACCGAAGTCGACCAATTATACCTGATTTTAGGTATACCGGTTGATGGTACCGGTTGATGGTACCGGTCGACCGGTATGGCCTGCACAGCTATGTGCGGGAATTTGGAAATTGGTCTCTGCGGGTCCAGGTTTCCTGATTTCGAATCCTAGAAGTTTCCTAATCCTTGTAGGGTTACTAAACCCTATTTCTAGTCTATAAATACACCCTTAATCCTCCTCAAATCCTTTCCATTGTCTCTCGCAAACCCTAGAGAAGCGAAAGAGGTGGAAAAGGAGAAGGAGCTAGGAGGAAGAAGAAGGAGCCGCCATTACCGTTCGACGAAGCTCACGCTACGCCTGTCAACGGTAAGTGTTTGAATCCCTCTTCTTACTCTATGTTAGTTGTGTGGGTGGATCAATACCATGCAAAGTAGGTATTGATCTAAAACCCTAAATTGGCCAATAAATCCTAAGTTGCCGTCAAACCCTAGATTCGAGTTTCGAGATGATATTCATCGAAACGAGACTTGAATGAGTTGGGAATAACTCTAACTCAAAGCCTAGACTTAGAATGGATAGGAGAAACCCTGAAAATCCATGGAGGGTGATCGTCGGCAGTCGAAAAACCCATGTATGGTCTTCCGGAGACATACCGGTCGACTATACCGGGTGCACATGGTGCGACCGGTATGTGCGACCGCTATCTCTCGGGAGGTTGTCTGTGGGGGACCGGCTGACCATACCGGTCGCCGGTCTTTCCCACGAGGCTGCGACCGGTACATGCCACCGGTCAGCTCTGTGAGGGTATTTTGTAATCCATGTTGGTTTCCGACCAACATGAAACCCTAAACAATATATTCTAATGAAACCCTAATATTATGTAGGACGTTGTGACTTGTCGTTTGGATCTTGCGTCGTGGAGCAAGTTATCGAACGAGCGTCAGGTAAGGGAATCTGACCTAAACCTAATAATTAATGGACAGTAAATCGTTGTTAATCATTGAATATCTATGATATGATGTTTGTGCATATTCACATGCCATCCTTTACTTTCAGTTATTATTACTGTTCATGCATTGATAGGATGTGATTGTTAGGCATGTGATTGTTTTCGTTGGTGTGTGGAGTGGGGCATGGGCCTGGGATCGCTCTTCACACTAGCACTTTTGTAGTATTCAGGTACGGTGGTCTCCGATATTGATGTTGTCCCGGCCATTGTTATGTGTGGTGCGAGGATTCAGTCGACGCTGGCTTGTCCACGATGCTTTAGCTCTATCTCTATGCCGTAGGGAGTTATGTTGGGATAGGGTCTACCTGCGTATTGTTTCTATCCTAGTGGGTTAGTTGCGGATAGGGTATCAGGGGGAGGTGAGGTATTGTGGTCTCCGGCCCGGCCTGCACGCTCTAGCTCTATCTCTATGCCGTAGACGGCTGTCTTTGGGATAGGCGTACATTGTTGACATATAGGATTGGTTAGTTGCGAGCCCGGTTTGCGAGCCACGGCCAGTAGGGGCTTAGGTACTGGTATGGGTAGAGTATCAGGGGAGGTGCGGGTATACCTTAGCTCTATCTCTATTCCATGATGGGTGCGTGTGGGTTGGTGGTAGTGTGATCTACTGTGCGATGCCACACACTCGTGTATAGAGGTGCGGGGGCCACCAAACCTTTCTATAACACATTTGCAAACTTAAAACCAGACCACAGCATAAAATGATTGTTACTCATGCATAATATTGTGAAACTGTCTGATTGTCTTACTGAGCTGTGTTGTGAGCTCACCCTTTGTGCACACATTGTTTTTAGATGTTGATGCAGGTTACACTGTGGATGACTACGTGAACGCTCTGGCGTATGGGAGTGTGGCTGCTGTGGATGTACAAGAAGGAGAGGACGAGCATGATGCTTCATGCGAGTGCCCTTTCTACGTGTACCTGTGATGGATTTTTATTTAATTGTTTCAGTTATTTTTGCTTGGTATTAAGAGATGTAAAGGATTATTATTTTATGTGTTTGAATTTGAATAATGGGATATTTATTTAAATTATCAATAGATACTCAGTTCATTCTATTTTAAGTCTTCCGTTGTACTATTATATTCTGATTGTGGTTATGTGTAATGGTTTGTATGGGTGGACACGGCCTATTCGAGATCCTGGTGTGAACCGTTGGTTCAATGACGGTTCACTCACACCATTCTGGTTGGATCGGGGTGGGGTGTGACAACTTGGTATCGAGCCCTCGGGCTCTGTTCCAACAAACCATATTGCACTTAACCGAGTCGATGGGCGGGTTAGGAAAAATTAAAAATCTTAATACAAACGCACCCTAAGCATTGTTTGATACCTGAGACGGACTAAGAAAGAGAATAATATACTATGTTAAATATGAAACTTAACATGTGCACATACACTAGTTAGGAAAAACCTTGAAACTTTCAATAACTAAGAAAAATGAGTATCTGATTTAGTGCTACAGGGTACGGTCCACAAACCGGACAGTTACCCTGTTATATGTAAAACAGTCATGGGTAAGTGAAAGAAAAATCATGGGGTAGGGGGCCTAGGAGGAATGGGGTCCGCTATATCATAGTCTCGCTCGTAAGCGACCCTGAGCCAGTGCACCTGATCCTGTGTGACTCGGAGGCTGCGAGTCAACTGTGCTAGGTCACGGCTCATCTCCCGGCGAGGCGTCCACGGGCTCCATAAACATACCCATCTCGAGTCGGGAGGAGGAACGGGTCCCGGAAGTACCGACAAATTTACCTGGCCCACCTCACGGGATTACGAGACCATTGTTACAAACTTGGTCTATCAGATGCAGGCTCAACAGAAGGAATTTCTGAGCGAAGTACTGAAGATGCTCAGGCCAACAGGTTCTGTTCCCGCTGGAAATACGCCCGAGTCTGGAGGGAATAATGCTACACTGCCGTTGCATGGTAGCCCAGGGCCGATGGGCCAAGGTCAGAATTTGCAACCACCACCGCACCAGTTTCCGTCATCTTCTGCTTATAAGGGAGCATATCCGTATCCACCACCATGGTACGGAATGAATACACAGGGACAGCACGATCTGAGTCGGGCGGTGGATAGATTCCTAAAGTTGAAGCCTTCATCATTCACCGGTAAGACAGGGAAACCATTGTGGCCAGCACAGTGGGTTGCAGAGATGGAGAAAAACTTCCGACTGATGACCTGTACAGAGGAGGAAAATGTCTTATTTGCCACACATATCTTTGAGAGAAGGCGCCAATGCTTGGTGGAATTCTACTCGGGCATATCACGGAGAATAAGTATACCCCCGGTTGATTGGGAAGTGTTTAAAGCGGCATTCTTCGACAAATACTTTCCGAAGTGCTTGGAGATCAAATGGAGAGAGAGTTTCTCAATCTGCGGCAATCTCGGTCGGCCAAGTAGATGCTTATCGGCGAGGGTACGAAGAGCTATTCTTCTTCGCACCAGCCCGGTATGCGGGAGGAGGAGACCAAGGCAGCGTAGGTTCACCATGGGACTACGTGGAAGCATCGGAGAGCACCTTTTGGGTCCGGACAAGAAGACCTACAATGAGGCGGTGCGGGTTGCGGGGTGATAGAGTCCGGTCGGAGGGACAGCTTCTTCGCTCGGGAACGGGGGGTGAAGAGATCCCGGGTGAGAGCTCGGGTGGCGGTAATACTAGACCTTTCCGCCCATACGGGGGCCCGGGACCACTACAGACACTGCGGAAACAACCCGGCACCACACATGTGCCACAGTTCGCTAGACCCAACCCAAATATCAAATGTTATAGCTGTCGGCAAGTTGGGACATGTTGCAAGGGCTGCACACTACCTATGAAGCAAGCTCCCCAACAAGGAAGAGTGTATGCGGTCACCACGAAGAAGAGGCAGCCGCATCACTGATGTGGTAAGCTGAGTACGACTCTATCCCTTACTATTTGGTTTATTCTTTCGGTTGCATGAGCATATAGAACTAAGGGGCAATATATTCGGGAATTGTAAATGTAGCTGGTTTACCCGCCGGAGTATTATTTGACTGCGGGGCCACGCACTCCTTTGTTTCTATTTCTTTTGGGAAGCGAATGGAGTTACCAATCAAGCAATTGAACCCAAGCTTGATAGTTCGCTCTCCACTAGGTTCGAAGTGGCTTTGACCAAGTATTATGGACCATGTCTTTGTAAGTATTGAGGGCCGAGACTTAGAAGCAAGCCTAGTAATACTTGAGATGGCAGATTTTGATGTCATTTTGGGGATGGATTGGCTGGGCCATCATTCGGCCGTCCTTTTATGTGGTGAAAGGAAGCTTGTGCTTACTGACAAAGAGGGAAAGGAATATTGTTTCGCTGGGATTAAGCTATCTAGGAAGCGGAAGCTAATCCTCTCCGCCCTAAAAACTAAGAGATGCTTGGAGAAAGGGGGAGTGGGTTATCTCGTATCTGTAGTCGATCTCACGGCAGAGTCACTCAAGATGGAAGATATAGATGTGGTTCGGGAGTTTCCAGATGTATTTCCAGAGGAGCTTCCAGGTTTACCACCGGACAGGGCTACAGAATTTGTGATAGACCTTATGCCAGGTTCGGCGCCGGTATCTAAAGCACCATACAGGATGGCCCCGACCGAGTTAAAGGATTTGAAGACCCAACTACAAGAATTGCTGGATAAGGGCTTCATACGACCTAGTATATCGCCTTGGGGAGCACATGTATTATTCGTCAAGAAGAAAGATGGAAGTGTACGGTTATGTATTGACTACCGTGAGCTGAACAAGTTGACGATCAAGAATCGGTATCCTTTGCCTAGGAACGACGATCCGTTCGATCAGGCTGCGGGGGTGCAAAGGTTTTCTCGAAGGTCGATCTCCGTTCGGGGTATCACCAATTGAAGATCAAGGCCGGAGATATTCCGAAGGCGCTTTCGGGGCGAGGTATGGGCATTATGAGTTTCTAGTTATGTCTTTCGGGTTGACCAATGCTCCGGCGTCGTTTATGGGGCCGATGGGCCGAGTGTTCCATGATATGTTGGACGCTCGGTCATCGTATTCATCGATGACATATTGATTTACTCTAAGGACATGGGGACTCATACAGCGCATTTGAGAGCAGCCTTACAATGCGTTGAGAGATGTGAAGCTTTATGCAAAATTCAAGAAGTGCGAGTTTTTGGGTGAAGGAAGTGGCTTTCTTGGGCCATGTTGTATCTGGAGACGGTATCAAGGTTGATCCAAGTAAGATAGCTGCTATAGTAGGATGGGAAGCACCAAAATCTGTTGCGGAGATTCGTAGTTTCCTTGGGTTGGCTGGTTATTATAGAAGATTCGTGGAAGATTACTCCCGGGATCGGTTGTTCCACTCACCGGATTAACCAAGAAGGGAGAGAAATTTATATGGACAGATGAGTGCGAGAAGTGCTTTTCGGACTTTGAAGTCAAGACTAGTCTCTGCACCTATCTTGACCATCCCGAGACTAAGCGTACCGTTTACTTTATATCACGGATGCTTCGGGGTTGGGAATTGGGTGTGTCTTGATGCAAGGAGAGCAGGTGATTGCTTACGCATCAAGGCGGTTAAAGAGCATGATAAGAACTATCCTACGCATGACTTGGAGCTAGCGGCGGTTATTCGCGCAATCAAGACTTGGAGACACTACTTGTACGGTGAGAAGTTTCGGATCAAGTCGGATCACAAGAGCTTAACTTATCTTTTCACTCGGAAGGATCTGAATATGGGGCAGAGGAGATGGCTGGAATTGTTAAAAGATTATGATTGCGACATCCGGTACCATCCGGGTAAAGCAAATGTGGTGGCCGGCGCCTTAAAGCGAGAAAGTGGGCATCGAAGCACGAGGCGGGACCAAGTACAAATGCTGCATTGTGTCTGCAGCCTCGAGTTCAATGGAAATTGATGAAGAACATATTATCGAAGCTGCGGAAGATCCCGGTCGAGCAAGGCTTGATTCATAAGTTCACTATGATGTTCGCCGCATTGAAGATCTCACCGGGTCTAATTGATGAAGTCAAGGTAGCAATCCTACGGGATCCATATCTCAAGGCAGTGCGGGAAGACTTAGAGAAGGGTTCGTGCAATCCGACTTTACCTTGGAATCGGACAAAGTACTCAAGTATCGCGGACGGTTATGTATACCTGAGAGCGAAGACTGCGATATCAGAGGTCGAGTTATGACTGAAGCTCATTACACTCCATATTCGGTACATCCAGGAAGTACTAAGATGTACCATGATCTAAAAAGACTATATGGTGGACGGGTATGAAAGCAGATATAGCTCGTTTCGTGTTCCAATGTCTGAATTGTCAACAAGTTAAAGCGGAAAGGCAAAGACCCGCAGGTTTACTACAGCCGTTACAGAACCAACATGGAAGTGTGATTATATCCCCATGGATTTCGTCAGCGGCTTACCTTTGACACCAAGGTCGGTGGATGCGGTTTGGGTTATAGTAGATCGACTCACCAAGGCAGCTCGATTTAGTGCGGTCGGACCTCGGTATACCATGGAGAAGCTGGCCAAGTTATATGTTGATAATATAGTCGGACTTCATGGCGTTCCGGAGAGTATAGTATTTGGCGAGAGATCCCCGTTTTACATCGAAGTTTCGGGAAGGATTACTGAAAGCTATGGGAACAAAGTTGAAGTTCGAGTACAGCTTTTCATCCTCGGGACGGACGGACGGAGAGCGAACTATTCAAATTTTGGAAGGTATGCTCCGAGCTTGTGCATTAGATTTCAAAGGAGCTTGGGATGAGAAGCTATCACTTATCGAGTTTGCTTACAACAACAGTTATCAGGCTACAATTCAGATGGCCCCATATGAAGCACTCTATGGGAGGAAGTGTCGTACACCTCTGTTATGGAATGAAGTGGGGGAAAGAAGAATTATAGGACCGGAGTTTGTTGAAGAAACTTGCCGAGTGATTGATCAGATCAAAGAGAGAGTAAAGACAGCTCAAGTTCGACAGAAGCACTATGCGGATAATCGACGTCGAGACCTGGAGTTTGCAGTGGGTGACAAAGTATTCTTGAAGGTATCACCGGTCGCGAGGTCCGAAGCGGTTTGGTAAAAGGGGGAAGCTATGCCCCGGGTATGTGGGACCATATGAGATATTGAATCGGCGTGGTAATGTAGCATATCAATTGGCTCTACCACCATCTATGTCTAGCGTTCATAATGTGTTCCATGTATCATTTGCTGAAGAAGTATGTCAGAGATCCATCGCATATCTTGATCGCTGATCCTCCAGACTTGACTGAAGACTTAACTTTCGAAGTGGTGCCTGTAATGCTCTCAAGCCGAAAGGTTCAGCAACTTCGAACCAAGGATATCCACTATGTGAAGGTGCATTGGAGAAGCCAAAATGTAGAGGAAATTACTTGGGAAGAAGAGAGCGCGATGAGGAAGGAGTACCCTAACCTTTTCGACGATCAAGGTACGTTCAAATTTCGAGGCCGAAATTTCTTTTAAGGGTGGGGGAGTTGTAGTACCTACATGCAAATTTCGGGACAAAATTTTTTTAAGGGTGGTGGAGTTGTAAGACCCGCACTCTGAAAACCCGGTCTAAACCTTGGTTTTGTGTCATGACAGGTCTTCCGATCATCACCGGGCCAGACGGGGCAAGCGGATAACAAACAGGTACAAAATCGGACCGAAGTCGACCAATTATACCTGATTGTTAGGTTAGGTATACCGGTTGATGGTACCGGTTGATGGTACCGGTCGACCGGTATGGCCTGCACAGCTATGTGCGGGAATTTGGAAATTGGTCTCTGCGGGTCCCGCTTTCCTGATTTCGAATCCTAGAAGTTTCCTAATCCTTGTAGGGTTACTAAACCCTATTTCTAGTCTATAAATACACCCTTAAGCCTCCTCAAATCCTTTCCATTGTCTCTCGCAAACCCTAGAGAAGAGAAAGAGGTGGAAAAGGAGAAGGAGCTAGGAGGAAGAAGAAGGAGCCGCCATTACCGTTCGACGAAGCTCACGCTACGCCTGTCAACGGTAAGTGTTTGAATCCCTCTTCTTACTCTATGTTAGTTGTGTGGGTGGATCAATACCATGCAAAGTAGGTATTGATCTAAAACCCTAAATTGGCCAATAAACCCTAAGTTGCCGTCAAACCCTAGATTCGAGTTTCGAGATGATATTCATCGAAACGAGACTTGAATGAGTTGGGAATAACTCTAACTCAAAGCCTAGACTTAGAATGGATAGGAGAAACCCTGAAAATCCATGGAGGGTGATCGTCGGCAGTCGAAAAACCCATGTATGGTCTTCCGGAGACATACCGGTCGACTATACCGGGTGCACATGGTGCGACCGGTATGTGCGACCGCTATCTCTCGGGAGGTTGTCTGTGGGGGACCGGCTGACCATACCGGTCGCCAGTCTTTCCCACAGAGCTGCGACCGGTACATGCCACCGGTCAGCTCTGTGAGGGTATTTTGTAATCCATGTTGGTTTCCGACCAACATGAAACCCTAAACAATATATTCTAATGAAACCCTAATATTATGTAGGACGTTGTGACTTGTCGTTTGGATCTTGCGTCGTGGAGCAAGTTATCGAACGAGCGTCAGGTAAGGGAATCTGACCTAAACCTAATAATTAATGGACAGTAAATCGTTGTTAATCATTGAATATCTATGATATGATGTTTGTGCATATTCACATGCCATCCTTTACTTTCAGTTATTATTACTGTTCATGCATTGATAGGATGTGATTGTTAGGCATGTGATTGTTTTCGTTGGTGTGTGGAGTGGGGCATGGGCATGGGATCGCTCTTCGCACTAGCACTTTTGTAGTATTCTGTCTTAACATGCTTGGTACGGGTGGGGTATCGGGGGAAGGTCGGTGGTACGGTGGTCTCCGATATTGATGTTGTCCCGGCCATTGTTATTGTGTGCGAGGATTCCGAGTCGACGCCGGCTTGTCCACGATGCTTTAGCTCTATCTCTATGCCGTAGGGAGTTATGTTGGGATAGGGTCTACCTGCGTATTGTTTCTATCCTAGTGGGTTAGTTGCGGATAGGGTATCAGGGGGAGGTGAGGTATTGTGGTCTCCGGCCCGGCCTGCACGCTCTAGCTCTATCTCTATGCCGTGAGGCGGCTGTCTTTGGGATAGGCGTACATTGTTGACATATAGGATTGGTTAGTTGCGAGCCCGGTTTGTGAGCCCTGGCCAGTAGGGGCTTAGGTACTGGTATGGGTAGAGTATCAGGGGAGGTGCGGGTATACCTTAGCTCTATCTCTATTCCATGATGGGTGCATGTGGGTTGGTGGTAGTGTGATCTACTGTGCGATGCCACACACTCGTGTATAGAGGTGCGGGGGCCACCAAACCTTTCTATAGCACATTGCAAACTTAAAACCAGACCACAACATAAAATGATTGTTACTCATGCATAATATTGTGAAACTGTCTGATTGTCTTACTGAGCTGTGTTGTGAGCTCACCCTTTGTGTACACATTGTTTTTAGATGTTGATGCAGGTTACACTGTGGATGACTACGTGAACGCTCTAGCGTATGGGAGTGTGGCTGCTGTGGATGTACAAGCAGGAGAGGACGAGCATGATGCTTCATGCGAGTGCCCTTTCTGCGTGTGTACCGTGATGGATTTTTATTTAATTGTTTCTGTTATTTTTGCTTGGTATTAAGAGATGTAAAGGATTATTATTTTATGTGTTTGAATTTGAATAATGGGATATTTATTTAAATTATCAATAGATACTCAGTTCATTCTATTTTAAGTCTTCCGTTGTACTATTATATTCTGATTGTGGTTATGTGTAATGGTTTGTATGGGTGGACACGGCCTATTCGAGATCCTGGTGTGAACCGTTGGTTCGATGACGGTTCACTCACACCGTTCTGGTTGGATCAGAATTGGGGTGTGACACTAACGTTGGAGAAAAAAAAAGGGAGATATTTGAAAAAAGGAAAGGAGGCAGGGCAACACTAAAAAAAGTTGGGTCCCAAAGCGAGGAAGGGGGGTCATAAAATTATATAGGAGAATAGACTCTAGTGAGCCTTTCTCTTAGAATGAAAACTTGGAAAGTTTCCATTCTGAGGAAAAGTTTTCCAATGGATGGCCTCCCTCTATTAATAGAGAGGGAGACACTCCATTGCTCTTTCTCAAACACTCTAGCTGTCTGGAGAAGAGTTGAGAATGAGCAAGAAGGTGGAAGCCGCCCAGGAAGGAAGAGCACGTCGCCAACCGACAACGCCGGTAAGTGCTCTGTACTGTTAGTAATGTTAGGAGGTCGGATCGGAGCCGCGAAGCGGCGCAATGATCCAAAAAGATTATAGTTTCCATTGTTCTTCCTCATTCAAATCTAACCTAGGTTTGATACGACATTATAGCCGAGATCCGAAGGCCACTAGAGGTTTTGGACCTTAGTAAAGGGTAGGGGAAACCCTAGAGACCTAATTGTTAGCCGACAAGGAGGGGAGATCCGAGATCTCACTCTCGGATCCAAACCACGCGGTATACCGGATGGACTATAGGTCCAGCGGTATGGCCTTGCGATATATACCGCAGGCACATTCAGGTCTCACTCAGTGAGATCTGAGTGAGACCGGTAAGTGCAATCGGTATATACCGGTCGCACATACCGGTTGCAGTATGTGCAACCGGTATAGTACCACCGGTATAAATACCGGTTGCACATACCGGTTTCACTATGCTGAGACCGGTACCTGCAACCGGTATGGGTTTCCGAGCCTGGTTTGTTTGGCCAAACCTAGTTTCGACCCCTGAAACTTTAATAAATGAATTCCAACATAAATATGTGATTATGTAGGACCTGTAGACACTGTGAGTAAGCTCTCTGACGCAGAACGAGATCATTATCACGCGTCAGGTAAGGAACAAGACCCCAAACCTAAATAACTAATCAACAGTAAACCTCTGTGAATATTTTTATGTTTATCTGGAAATATTGCTTGATGATTGTGCATCTCGCATGCCATGTAGTTGTTCTTTTATTTATTATATATTCATGCATTTCATATGCTAGGTCTGATGGATGTTAGGCATGTGTATGTTTTAGTTAGTGTGTGGAATGTGAAGGGGATGTGCCCTGGATATATCCACAGCTAACACTTTTCTCGTATCGCCTTTTACCTTAGCAAACTTAGTGCGAATAGGGTATTAGAGGAAGGACGTGGGATTGTGGTTCTTCCTGCCCACCAGACTTGATCCCTATCTCTATGTCGTAGGGAGTTGTGCTGGGTAGGGTTATATAGTCTTTACCTTAGCAGACTTGGTGCGAATAGGGTATCAGGGGGAGGACGTGGGATTGTGGTTCTTCCTGCCCACCAGACTCGAGCCCTATCTCTATGTAGCAGGGAGCCGTGCTGGGGTAAGGCCATTGATACTGTATTGACATCTAGGACTGGTTAGAAACGGAACCCACTTGTAAGCCCTTGCCAATAGGGGTTTAGGTATTGGTACGGTATGGGGTATCAGGGGGAGGACATGGGATTGTGGTTCTTCCTGTCTGCCAGACTCGAGTCCTATCTCCATACCGGAGTGAGTGATGTGGGGCAACGACAGTAGTGTGGTAGGCGCCTGACTGTTAGGTGCGTTTACACTCTCATGCATGGAGGTGCGGTGGCCGCCAAAGCTTATCATAGCACATTTGCAAGTTATACCTGGCCCAAATTGTAATGTTATCTCATGCATATTGTACTGTTGCATTGGTTTTGTACTTACTGAGCTATGTTGTGAGCTCACCAAATATATATATATATATATATATTCTTTTTCAGATTTGGATGCAGGGTACACTGTTGACGACTTCGTGGCTGCTCCAGCATACGGTACTGTTGCTGCCATTGATACTCAGGCAGAAGAGGACGAGCATGATGCGTCATGCGAGTGCTCGTTCTGTGTCTACTCTCAGTGACTTGGGTTATTTTCTGTTAAGCTTTGTAATAAATATTATTTAATTTTTGATGGACAATGGAATAAATTGGGTATTTATTTAA
This sequence comes from Protea cynaroides, assembly GCA_028583415.1. Classification (NCBI taxonomy): domain Eukaryota; kingdom Viridiplantae; phylum Streptophyta; class Magnoliopsida; order Proteales; family Proteaceae; genus Protea; species Protea cynaroides. Next base: position 10,529,322 of record CM053269.1, read on the forward strand.
ATTACAATTTAGATCTTGGCTCATTTATTTTTTTCCGCTGCTATGTATTATATCTCTGACTTTTGTTAGACTCCTTGGAAATGATTGGTTGACACGGTCTATTGAGATCCTGGTGTGATCCGTAGTTTAGAACCAGTTCACTCACACTTCTGGTTCATCCGGAATTGGGGTGTGACATCGCCAATAGGGGCTTATGTGTTGGTATGGGCAGCCGATACAGCAATGCCATTTTCATTGGATGTATACTTATCCATGATGGGTGCTTGTGGGACGGCAATGCCGATATTCATTGGGCGGCTCCACACACTCGTGTATAGAGGTAAGGCGGCCTCCGAACCTTTCTATAGCACATTGCAAACTTATATATTAAACCACAGGTATGAATTGAATGCATGCATATGGTTGTTGCATTGTTTTGTTTGCTCACTGAGCCATGATGTGTGCTCACCCTTTCGAATTCAAATATTTTTAGTTGATGATGTAGGTATGACTGTGGAAGATTATATGAATGCTCCCGCATACGGGCACGTTGCTGCAACAGATGCTGAAGATATAGTGGAGACGCATGACTCATCATGCGAGTGCAACTCATGCGTTTTGGATTAGATTTTGTTTGAACCATTAAGGAAATGTAATTTCATATTTTATTTATTTATGTCTTGAATGATACAACATAATTGGATATTTTATTTATGATTATCACATTTAGATTCTAAGTTCATTCAATTTTAAGACTTCCACTATTGTGTATTTGTTCTGATTATGATTGTGGATGTATATGGTTTAAGCAAACGGACACAGTCTATTTGAGATCCTGGTTGAACCATTGGTTTATTAGCAGTTCATCACACCGTTCTAAATAGTATGAAATTGGGGTGTGACAGAGTTGCTGTTTATGGTGTGGCCCATAGGATTGGAAAGATGCGGTGGGCACTCCTATGTGGCATGTCCCTTTGTACTTGTTGTCAAAGGGGAGAAAAATCTCATGTGCAGAATGAGTTGCCAATAATTCCAAAGGGGGAGATTGTTGGACTTTATGTTATCATTGTTGGCAACATGGTAGATGTGACAGAGTTGATGAGCGTACAGTCAGAAAAATGAGGAAAGAGAGTATCAGTGTAGGAGAGAGAGTGTCAATGTAGTGACAAATATGGAGCAACCTCGCATGTGTGTTCTATAGTGTTCTACATGTGTTTCAGATGACTTGCAATGAGTTGAATGGGATTTTACACTGAGTTTGATGAGAGAGAGTGTTTGTGGGCTCTACTAGTGATGTGGTAGAGTTTCTAATGGTGTGACAGTAAATCTAGTACAGAGGCAGTGTTACACAGTGTTCGGCATCTTCTGAAGCATGAAAAATGAAGAGAACATAAAGAGAAAGAAATTAGGAGAGAGATTATAGAGAGAAAAAGAGGAGAGAGAAGTTATGGGTGGGACCTACTGTGCCAAGGCGGCTTGCCACCATGGCAGCAAGCCTAGCCGAGGGCCAATGCACCATAATGGCAGCCACATGGCCAGCTGCATGGCACAACCATAGGCAGACAGTGGCAGTGCCACGCACCAAGCAGAGCAGCAGGCCCGTAAGCAGCAAGGCCCGCAGGCCCACTGCGCCCCATAGAATGGGCACGCATAGCATGGCTGTGACACTCTCGCATGCAAACAACCTGTTTGATAAAATTTCTAGAGAGAAAATAACACATGTTAGAGAGAAGCACCTCTCAGGAATGAATCCGTCTACAGGGTTTTTAAATGAGTATTTCAGTTACAGAGGTCCTTCTCCATAAAGTCAAGGGCTTTTTCATCAAGAAAAAAAATGAAAAGGTGCAAAATCTATGGCCATGATGGAACCTCGAAGTAGAAATGTTGATCTAACGGATCATAAAGGTGCGGGCTCGAGTGGATTTGAGCGATCCCATCTAGATTCCATCGCGAGCATGTTCATTGGCCTAACGCAACTTAAAACTGTGCACCACGTCTCATATTATGAAGATCTGGATTCTATGGTGCGCGTCTACATTACGATGGTGTGAAGATCCAGATCAAGTGGCTGTGGTTAATGTCGATCGCCACCGACGCTATTTATTCAGATCCTAAGGCTCAGAAAAAATCCTACCTTTTAGCGATCGATCCAACAGTCTCTACCATAGATTACATAGCGGGCCATTCACATCTTGACAACGCATAAGCAGCGGCATTAAAGTGTAGCGTGGGAGCACGAAAATGATTCAAAAGATTCCTTTTTCTTATGTTTGGTTGACGAAACTTCAAACCAACACAACTTTGTCATCCGAGCTCCAAATGGGTCCATTCAAGTTGCACATTCCATATTTTTGGATGCTCTATATATTGGGTGGTGTTGGGAGTTGTAAAAACATAGAAAAAAATTAAAAAGAGCATTTTAAAGGTAGACAGAAGGATATCTAGGGTTTGGTGCCCTATGGGAGTGATCAATCACCAACTACCTTTTCTCTATACATCAATGGAGTGCTAAATCCCTATGAGAGGTCAATAGAGCTTTTACGTTTATATTCATGGTGATTATGGGTTGTGTGGAAAATATTGGAAGCCTGTGAGCGATGTGTGCTCTATGAATCAATCTCTATCATCATTGAAGGTTGTTGAAGAGTTCTTGAGATCAGTGTAAAGCTTCAAAGATATTGTTGGCCATTCGAAAGCATTGTTTGTGAGATTTTTTAATTCCCTATCTTTTTATGCTTTCAATATATTGTATTCTAGCTAGGTGAAAATTGTTGAATGCCTAGCTAGTGGGGGAAAATCTGTAAGGCATTGTTATAAGCCTAAAAATTATTATTTACTTCTCATGGGTGCGGGTTAAGTGTGGTGTGTTCAGTAGGTGCTGGGCACTGGCTGTAAAGCCTAAATTTTGGCATTGTTACGCCCTCTCAGTTTTATGCTGGGAAAACCTAGGGTTAGTAACTTTGTCTTGTTAGAGACTAAAAACTGAGTGTTGAGTAAATACGGAGCCCGTTGGGCATTACTCCATGGACTAGCCATCACACATTGTAGTGGTGAACTACGTAATATTTCTGTGTTCCTTGTTTTTGTTTTCTGATATATTTTGGAGTACGTGGAATGGCTTGCAGGTTGGTTATGAAAATCTGGTAAACCTGGCCACTGAGTGGTAGCGAGGTGGATTTGCATAGGCTTGTGTGTGTATGAAAAAATAGATATCCATCAGCTCTGGGCAGAAGTGAATTTATCAAGGAAAAATTTCAGACACAAATTCATCCCCCCTCTCAGTGTCATATCAAGTTCATCAGGAAGGCCTCGACTATTTCGAGTCTCCACTCCTTGGCTTCATGGAGTTGGTGTAAATGAAGCCTTGGTTACTCTCGATTCTTCTCAATAGATTCTCTCTTTACCAAAAAAGAACGATGATGAATGGTTGCATTAGCCATCAGTACCATTGATAGCGGTAGCGACTCCACCATTTTGTGTTGGTGCACTGAAACTTAAACATTTAAAATTTGAAGAAAAGGGATGAGGAAAGCAATTATAATTATCATTGGTGAATGCATTTGTATAAAGATTATTATTGGATTCCTTGTTTTAATATGGTGGGTCAGGGTCTTCATGTGTTTGATCTCTCGTAATGAGTCTAGATTTTATTTTTTAGGTTCATAGTCTTCTGACAGGAAAAATGAGAATAGTTTAATTATGAGATTTAATGTAAGAGTTAGGTAACTTGAAGTGGTAGTAGGATTCTTGGGTTTTAATGTGTAAAGTTTTCGTTGTAAAAGTTCAAATTAATTGGTGCAGAGACTCGAACCATCACTCCAAAGTATATAGGAGGGATTGTAGATTATTTGGTTTGTGTGAGATTAAACTCACAACTTTCTCCCACATACGATGATTACCCACTGATGGTGTGGGAATGTAAAGAAAATTGGTGCAAGCCACTGATGTAGTTAAGAGGACTTGATCATTGATCAAGACTCGACCTACATGTACTTGTATCTTCCCTGAGATCCCATCACCATCGATATCTAATAGGTCCCACATTATAGAGGTGGGTCCCACACCACATGTGACAGTGATGGGATCTCATGGAGTGTACATGTACATGCTGCTGATCCGAACTCAATTTTGACCTTTAATCTCAAGTCCCTTGTGCAACAATTGATCTATTTTTTAAATTGATTCATGTCATTGATTTAGTAATAAAATTAAAAGGCCGAATACTCAGCTAAACATAAACTTGGATTAATAAAAAATAAAAATAAAAAGAGGTTCCAGTTGTTACCAACTTATATAAATCGTGGGACGTTGTTTATGATCATGAGATCTACATTACATTTATCTGCATTGAAAATGAAGTCCTATAATTAGGATGGTTTGATCCTGTCCTGAACCAAAGCCGCTTCTATCTTGAGGTTGGGCTCTTGAGCTGTTTCAAACCTAGCACAGACTATCCCACCATATATGGCCCAACCCATTCTGATTTTCAACAATAGTCAGGACATCAATATGGATTCTACTCCTTTCAAGTCCAGCTGTCCCTCAAGTTGAGATTCAACAGCTGGAGTCAATCCTTTGTGCATACCAATACATTGATTTGCACTCATAGTAAACTCTATGCTAGATCTTAACTTGAAGGGTGGTTCACATCGATATATATTCTTACTTAACAACCCAATACCTTCCTATTTAGGGTATACCAATATGATTAGATTAGGTTTAAGTGTTTCTAGCTTCCAACATAATCTTTGATTTAACCGAATTAGATCAATTCCAACCAAATCTTTAGGAGTCATGCATGTTACCCAAATTGCACCATTGTTTTTCCTCTTCTTAAGCTTCTTCATTTGCTAGCTTTATTCATATTGATTTTTTTAATTTTTTTTTTTGGTTTTGGGATATGTATGTCTCCCTTGGTTGACAGACTATAATTTTCCTTTTGAGTTTTATAGAAAATTGGTCTTTGATATAATGTAATTGAGATAGTTTTGTAGATGGACTGGGCTAATTTTGTTCCATGGATGGGTGGTTTGGTAATTTTAACCATTAGATATGTAGGGAAATAATGATCTGGATTAGCCACCTGTAAAACTGCAGCCCGAATTTCAATCATTCATTTGCATGTAATCCCAATAATTAATGGCATTCCCTCCCCTGTATGTCCATACAGTCTCTAATAACTTTGTACATCCTCTTGGTAGTTATAAGTTTTTGTTATGTACCAGAAAATTTCATATGGGTGAGCAAGAGACTTTGCAGTCTAAATGTCTACAAAATATCAATTCGATTCAGCATCACTAGAAAAAAAAAATGTTGGGAGTAGTCATGTATTCTGTCGTATGAGTTTGTGGGCTAACTTATAAGGGTATTTTGATAAATATGCATGTATAGGGTTTGCTATAAATATATAGCGATGGTTTTCTCTATAATAAGACGAGAGATGTGAGGACGAGCATTATAATTTTATTCTCCATTGATAGTGAAGCAAATCTCATATCACCATGGACCTAGGCATGAAATCTCTGTTGAACCACATAAAACTTTGCGTTGTGTATTTTGTTTCTTTTTGTTTAGTTTTATTTTTCTGCATCGTGTTTACTGTTTAGGGTTTGATTTCAACAAATACAGCTCATGCCACATTGTGATATTCTCCACCCATTGTTCTAAATATTTTATCAAAATTTAAGCTTCATCGGGGCTCATTGAAAATTTTTAATATTTAGGCACCTAGTGGGAAAAGGTTAAACTTGCTAAGATTGTATCCAAAACACCCATATCCAAAGCCGTGGGGATTGAGAATAGTTCACCTTCATGTACTTGTATCCTCCTTGGGACCCATCATCCTCTATATCCAGTGAATCCTACATTCCAAAGGTAGGTCCCACACTATATCAATGGTGAAGAAATATCAAGAAACATACTAGTACATGCAAGTCATGATCTGAAGTCTGAACTTGTAAGGGTTTAGGTGAGATTAATTACAACAAGGGAATTATGTTTGAGGTCATAATACATGCACCTCACCCACTTTCCCCAATACAGACCCTACAAAACATGTCCATTGAAAACTTCCCTTGACCATATCTACTTGTCCATTCCACTTTCTTCCTAGAACATCCCAATCTGGGATTTATTGTTGATGGTTGGCCCATACTCCCATGGATGATGAATAGGAAGTTGGAAGAAGCAGTAGAGAAGCTAATGATTCTCCAATGCTAAATGGCAAATGCCTACTTATTGGTTTCCATCAATCATTTCACTGTGAAATATTCCTTCAAATTTATCATGAAAAGGAAGATCTAAATCTTGGAATCATGTGGCCTTCGATTGTTTCCAAGATAGAATGGGTTTTGGTGTTGAAACTGAGAATCGCAACTTGGTCCATCACCATAATTATGAGTTCATCTTAGAAGGTTTGGTTTAGACTTTCATTGTAGTTAAAGAAGGAGTAGGGTTTGTAAGGAAACCATAAATAAACCTTCTTCCTTAGATCGATTGATAAGGAAGAAGGTAAAATGTGGAAGTACGCTTAGATATGGAAGATAAGGGTACTTTCTAGTTAGTGCCTTCTCCAACAACCCCCCTCTCTCTCTCTCTCTCTCTCTCTCTCTCTCCTTGTCTTATGGTTTGGTCTTTGTTGAGTCGTGAAGGGATACCCTGGATAGAAATCCTCTCGTGCCCCTCATGTTGGCATGAGGAAATCCAGTGGCTGTAGTTTACTGTGTGTACATACCGATGTATTGGAATATGCACACAGTGGATGATAGCCATTGGATTACCTCAAGCCAGCATGAGGGGCATGAGAGGATTTGAATCCAGTATACCCCACAACTGCCTTAGCATAGCCCAGTTTTCTTAGAAGATCCTGTGGATGTACATGTGTAGCACCCATGTTACACAAAATTACAACTTGACCATGTACGTAGGAGAATGACTAGCATTATAATTTGTTGTTGTTTTCTTAAGATCCCTAAATTAAATTTAGTGGAGAAAGTTTTTCTTCACCTTAAATGAATGCGATGAATGAATATGAGACATGAAATGAGTTAAAAGACCATACCTCCATCATATGTTAAATGTCAATAGTAATTCTTTAAAATCTCATGAAGCTCAAGGTGAAGATTTGCCAAATACTTGGCCCAATGGGTGATGCCCTGCTAGTCTTGGCCTCCTTGTTAGACTTCATTTTGGATGCTACAATGTTCACTGTAGGACCGGGATATGGAATTGTGCATCCCAAGTGGATGGCCCCTCTTCCTCGGGAGGAGAATGAAGGAGAATAAATTGTTAATAAAAGGTTTGGTTTTGATCTGATTTGATTTTTATTCTTATCAGGATGTCTTATTGGGTTCTTATAATTCCATTGTTGGGTTGGTTAGATTTGTTTTGCTTTTTATATGTATTAAAGGATAGGGTTAATGAGTTATTATCCGGCTGGTTTCTTATGTACATTTACATTTAGTAACGTAACCTTAGGACCAAAATAAACTAGAAAGAAGAAATGCGTCATTTTCTTTTTTTGGTACAGTTTCTACTCCCGAAATTTGAAAACACGGCCTTTTGGGCCAAAAGACACATTAATCACTGTCATTCTAGAAAATAACGGTCACATCCCCTAAACTGACAACTTCAGTTTAAATTTTAAAAAGGGTTGAAAACGATGGCCTGGGATTACGAATATTTCAAAAGGGTATATTCGTCATTGATTTTGGTGAGAGAATGTTATATTTTATTTTAATAATTTCCTTACCTGACAACCTTGGAATCAATGCTATAAAACCTATCTACCCGATGGATTCAAATCGTCTCCTCCCAGTACTTCAAGGAGGAGACACGGCGACCCCACTGGATGGTCGCCACGTGGAGGCCGATACTCTCTTGTCAGCTTGGCTTGTCGGCTCAAACGGAGAGGTCGGATTCATCCGACCTCCATGTGGCGACCATCCAATGAGATCGCCGCCCCTCTTCCCGAATCTCAGGGAAGAGACAATTTGGAACCTCCCTATTCGATCTGTATGACCGACCTTTCCTACCAATAATGCCACTTCACGTTCTCATTCGGATTTTCATGACTGATGGTTGGCGATACGAAGGAGAAAAAAAAATCCAGGAATAAATGGCATCCTCTTCTAGTTTTTGTTTTTCGTATTGAGTCTGTTTACTCACTTTTGCTGCAACTTATCTTCTTCTTTATTCTTCTTTGGTAGCTGGCCTTCACTCTTCTCTCTCTGCATCTGAAACTTCTGTAGCTTTTTTCATGTTCCTCATTTTTGAACCTCAACAATGTAAACTCATCAAGATTCTCATCCTCAACTCTTGAAGACGCTTTGCCATTAGGACGAGAGTTCAGTTTTTATAATTGTTGTGAGAATTAAAGAAATTAGGAGAAACACGGTGATAGATTAGAATTTCTGTATGACGATTTTGAAAAGTCGCTTGGAGACTCAACGCGAAGCTATAGACAGCTGTATGAGAACTCCCCATCAGATTTTGTTGGAGAGAGCTCTGAGCCAAGATTCGAGATTGTCATTTCGTGGCTAGTTGAACTACATGAATCGTCTTTAGACAAGAGATTTTCAAAACAAGCTAACTCGACATCACAGTTGAAGTCTTTTGCAATGGGACTTTGAATTGGGGACAGACAAATTCGTCTCAACATAATTTTGTGAAATTTCTGAAACTTTTGACATCGGGACTATATTTTCCTCTATTGTTTTTACCAATGAATCATCAACAGGTGGATATAGATTTTGGTTTCTCGATTCAGTAAGCAATTCAGCACAAGAAATCTTCCGAGTAGACTCATTCTTCCTGATTGCATGAGAATTTACTACTCCATTATCTCTCTGTATACAATTTCTTAGATAATTCCCCAGATTTGAGGAAACTTTGATTTTTTCTTAAGGAGAGGTTTGAAAGCTTTCAGAAAGCGAGATTGCTGCGGAATGGGAAGCTGCATTTCCTTCACCTTTCCCGACCTTTGAAACTCCATCACCCGATCCGATCTTCAACTTCAGATTTTCCACTGGAGACTCATTAATTTTGGTGAGAAATCGAGTCTCTACTCCACAAAATGATTTTAAGCAAGACGATTCTGATAATTCCACTCTGACATCTACAACCCCTTTGTTCTCCACTGGAGATAATTGAATATAAATTCAAAACAGATAGCACTACTTGTTCTTCAAAGGGATTCGATCATAGGTCACATTTATCAAGAAATATTATTCTCCAACATTCATCATTGTCGGATCGGACAGAAATAAACAATAGAATTAAAAAGAGAGAGGATCGAGAATACCAAAACCGATCTCGCTAGTAAAATTGAAAAGGAAAATGTTGCCATTGCACTGAGAAATTTTTGAGCAAACGATGCTGGAATAGATTTGGAAGAACTGCTGCAGTTGGACATCTATGGCTCACAACCCTCTCTTCGCTTAGGAAACCCCTTTTCTCTCATGAGCTCAGAGCTCTTCTTTTTCCAATTTCTTTAGATTTAGAAATGAATCCAAGATCATAGGTCACATTGTGGAGAGAGATGGATGAAGAAATGGAAGATGTCTTTGAAGGAAGGTTTTCACCTATGGAAATAGATTTCGAATATGAGTTCAACGCTGTCGATACTTCAATTTCAGTATGAAAGAAAAGCTTATGGAAGCTCGAGAAACGGAGCTATGGTTTGAGACAACTAGAAGTTATCCTCCTTCTTGTGAGTATTTCCCTTTTATTTTTAATCTTTTTGTTTTCTTAATCCTTTGTGCAGAAATGGTTCTATTGTTCTTTGCATTTATTTTATCTTGGTCATTTGTTTCTATTCTCCATTTTGATTATTTTAAGCATTTGTGATCTGGCTCTGGTCTTTTACTACTGTTTTAGCTCCCATGCCATTTTAGTTTAATCTCTTTGTGGTTAATGGATTAAGGAATTGAGTTGTGAAGGTTGACTTTTTGTACAGTTTTGGGGACTGACTGTTCTTTTTGGATTGAGTTAACTTTATCTTCATGCTATTTATTGGACTCACCTGGTCTCCAAGTTACTCTTCAATTAACCAAATAGTTTGTTGCTTTTTTTTAATGAATAATTAGTTTGCAGCATTACTCCTAACAAATTTTGATTCGTTAATTGGAAACCATAAAGTAGAAACTACAATTCCTGTTTATATTTTTATATGAACTCTGATAGTATTATTGAGTAGAAGCACATTTTTTCGGCTCAATTTAGAACATGCAATTAGGTGCAAATATCTCATCAATACTCACTTCTCCTTTACATTATTCTTATAGATATTGATATTGGTTATCTATGGGAACTGATTCACCTTCTGATTCCTTTTTATTTTCAGCTTTCACAGAGAAGTTGAATTTGAACAAGGTCATCCTTGTGGAAAACAGAGGTTCTAACGCCAATTCTTCAGATGTTGGCACTGGTCCAGAGTGCTTTGCATTAGATAAAAGTAACCAAGGTATTTTCAATTCTTAAGCATTCCATTTACTAATTCAAGTGGTGTTCGTTCAAGATATACACATTTACTTAATTTCATCTCAAGCAATGGTTCTATTTTCTGATTCTGCTTTAATCTAAAAAACTGCATATACCTAATTCATTTCAAAATGGGCTTTGTAGCTCTAATTGACTCATTCTTAAATAAGTAAACTCTCTAATGCAATCATTAGAAAATTGTTTAAAAATGGGATTTGTAATATTACTTACATTTCAAATGATACAAAACTGGTATTTGCTCAGATTTTTGCAAAAAGACATATAAGAGGATCTTTCAGTTGTAAGAAGTTTTCAGTTTTACATGGAACTTAAATGAATAATTTACTTGGACATATTTTTTGAATTTTTCAATATCCCACTATATTTTCCATTAAATAAACCTTTCCCACTTAGTCCTATCCATTTGAAGACCTCCCCCCCCCAAAAAAAAATAAATAAATAAGTAAATAAAATAAAATAAGAGGAAATTGTGGATGACAAACCACTATTTTTATATAGGTGATGGTTTACAGCCAGAAAATTTAGTCTTAGTTATTATTTCAGTACAAAGATCTTTTGCAAACCCTTTTGTTTTCAAAATGAGCATGCTAGATGAGAAAATTGAAGAGGTTGGCATACCTTAACATCATCATTAAAATCTTGAGCCCCTGGAATATTGATGACCAATGCTTTAGAAGGATTGCAGATTTTCTTGCAATTATTATTATTATTATTTTTCTAATATTTATGTTTTCTTGCTAAATCATGAATGGAATAATGAGGGAGTCTTCAGGAACTTAACATGTGGCATTTCTGTTTGTAAATTTGTTATGTTAACATGTTTGATTAATTTTAGAATCAAGTTCAATTGTTTTGTCACTCTTTTTCCTAAACCATGTTTTACTTTATGTGAAAGAAAATAATGTGAATTCAAGTGAAATTAATCAACCTTCTCCTTATCTTCTTCCCTGTTTCTCTAGGGCTGGCGCTATATAATCACATGGCTGAAGATATTCGAAAAGAAAAAAATGAAGCATGCAGTCAAAGGACCTTTCCCCAAGAGCTCAACTATAATGAAACCAACTACAAGTCATCTGGCAAAGCAAAATCGACCAAGAGATTTCTGGGGTTCCAGCTGATCTTTTGCAAGTTTTCAATTATTTATAAGCTTCATGCTTTTAGTATAACCTTGAGATTATATGTTCCAAGGATTTAAAACTCAGTTCTAGGATCCAATAGGAATCTACCAATCCCAGGTAGACTTAGCTGATCTCAACCAATGCTGGTGAGGTTTGGGTGCAAAATCCAATCCCAATACCTGAAACCCATGATGTTAAAAATTATATCTCTATGGGCAGTCTTTATATCTTATAATTTTAGTGACTTGTGTTTGGACACTTAAAGGATTATATAGACTCCATTATCCTTTTGAGGCTTTTCATTACTATTTTGGAATCATCTACACTAATTGCAGGAAATAATTTCATCAATGAACCTGCTTGTTTTTGGTTTCTCTTTGAATTTTCATCAATTTTGTTTTTTAATTTGTTTGCTCATTTAGTTACGTGTTATTTGTAGGTCTGGGAAGCCATTTGTTCAAAACAGTTGTATAAGCAAAGATAATCCCTCTATGCTTGAAGGTCAAGTTGCCATAGACAGAAGCTAGAAGGAGAACACTTAAGGAAGGTGGCCTAAGTTTCATAATTCCATCATAAATTGATGCCTCTTTTACTTCTAAATTGTGTTTTTTGGTGAACTTTGTTTTATCATGATCTAAATTATCAATGACTATATGGAGTTAGATGCAGGTGTTATTGTTGAAGGAGTGCTTTGGATTCTTTACCTGTTTCATTAGAAAACTAGATTAAATGGGGAACAAATATTATACCAAGTTGAAATTTTGCATGCTGGTCACTTCCATTATCATCCTTTTTTCTCAAAACTTGCATATGCTTATATAAATGCCTTTGCATCTGAGTAATTTTCAAAAGAGTCTCGCTGGAACTTTTTTTTAAGGGATTTGTCTCTGATTGGTTATATTGTTCATGATTCCTTTTCTCTCAAGACTTTCCTATGCTTATTTAAATTCCTTTCTAGTTTTGCATCTGAGTAATAGTAAAAAAGAGAATCCTCCTTCCTAAAGCTTTTTTAAAAGGGATTTGTCTCCTATTGATTATATTGTTCATGAGCCATTATCTGATTTGCAATTGGGATATGCTATAATCCCTGGAACGTACATCATGTATGTCTTGAAACCACTCTTTAATCATATATACTTATGTAAATAACTTTTATCTGATTGATGTGCAATATTTTGGAGTACGTTTCTTGCTTCTTGAGTAAGATTCTCTTTGCGATCTTTTTCAGATTACATGTCTTAAACTTAATGGGCTTAAATTTCTTTCTATTAATTTCAAACATAAGAATAATGCTGGGAAAGAAGAACACCAAAAGCGACCAGCATGTACATTCAAAGCACGCCCTCTCAACAAAAAAGTTTATATTTTCCTTTTTCTTTTTTTTTGGGAAAATTTCTCCCTCTCCCCCTCCATAAATCTTAAAAAGCAACCACCCCCCAACTTGACATAAAAAGTCTCCCACCTCCCTTTCCTTTGAAAATATTTTCCCTCATTCAATTTGGTGATGAAATTCAAAATCACCAATGTTTTTAGGATAATAATACCTTCTAAATTGAAAAAAAAAACTTTTTTAAAAATCCATAATATAATTTAAGAAACAAAAAAAAATTGAGTTCAAGGTCCTTTTCGCGAAGATACTGGCTTGCACTCAAGCTAATCTCTTCGATGCCAAGGACGATGAAGCGGATAGAAGGGGCTTCGAGAGAGAGATGTCGATTTATAGGTTGATTTCTCCGATGTTCATAGAGGAAGGGTTTTAGGTAAGGTTGAAAGTGTTTTAGAGGGGAAGGGTTTCAAAGAGGGTTTGAAGTAGGATGGGTTGAAGACGAAGAACACCGACACCATCTTCACCGTCATCGATACTTCTCAATATCAAAGAAACCCAGAAACCTAACTAATATAAATACATAAAAAATGATTAAAAAAAATAGCTAGATAATCTCAAGATTAGAAGGGTCTATAGCCAAATCTAAATAAAACTTGAATTGGATTGAGATGAGGAGAGAAGAGGGAATTTAAATTTCTACACTACCTTCAAAAGGGAAAAAAAAAGTAAACCAAATTCACGAAGAACTCCCAGAATGGTTATCTTTATATTATAAACAACAAAGCTCAGTCTCCAATAGTCACCTCAGAAAGCTCCCCCTTCTTCTACTTCCTAGTTTCCACTCTTCTTCATTGTATGAATTGAAGCCACAGTAGTTGCAGAGGACGGAAAAGAAAGAGAAATGGACGAGGAGTTCATTGGACTCTCTCCGAAGATGACTCAAATTTCTTCTACAATGCATAAGGGTGGTTTGAGAACCATGGCTTTCATCATTTGTGAGATCCTAATCTTAACCTCCCTTTTCTTAATTTTTCCCCCTTTTTAACGAACAATCTGATAGCTGAGTTTCATATATCCAATTTTTGAGAAGGTTGCAAGCATAAACAGTTATCCCACAAAAATGTATTTGCCATCGAGTTTTTGCTCAATTTAGTACATATAAAAGCATATTCCGCCCTACATTTTTTTGTTACCGTGGACTGGTGTCTAGTGAACCAATGGTTCCTTTTAGTTAGTTAAAGATCTTGCCTTTTATGGTGAGCGGGGATACTCTGAAAATGATTTTAGGGATCCATATATATCAATGCCCACACCGTTAAACCAATCCACCAAACTGTAAGAAGCAACCTCTCTATCAAGCGCTCGATAGAAGTAGCCTCTCTATCAATTTTGCCATTTATATACATCGCGTACTCTCCATCTTTCCTTTTTGAGAAAGGAACAAGAAGCATATCCTTTCTCTATTCTTCCAAAAGGTGTGAAACAATGATTCTACTACAACTATTGAAGCTGTTTTAAGAAGACTACCAATCGTCTGACGACTGCAAATTTTTTTTTTTTTTTTTTTTTTTTTTTTTTTTGTAAAAGATGACTGCAAATGGTTAATAAATTGATTTGAGGAGAAAGGTTTCAGACGGGAAGGGAACTATTTCTCTTGCAATTTTAGGGGATTTAAATGGGCGATTTCAAAAGGAGTTCCTTATGAGATTTCTTGCATTTTCGAATTGTAGTTGAAAAAAGATTTTGTTTGGAGTCTGGACTTCTTCGATTCTTGTCCAGCGAGTACTGGACGAACAGGGAGCAGCCGTTTCACTTCAATTTTTTTTCTTAAATTATACTATGGATTTAGGAAAGACCCCCTTCCTAATCCAAAGGGGGTCTTTCCTAAACTCATTAGGGCATATTATGGAGGATTTTCCTCTATAAATAGGACATCCCTTAGCCTCTTTCATCCTTTTAGAACTCCAATTGAAATTGAGAGAAAGAAAAGATAAGGAAAATGGAAGAAGAAGACTAAGGAGGAGGAAAATTCAGAGAAAACTCTGAATCTTCAGCAAGCATAAGGTATGAACATATTTCCCACGTTAAATTGAGAGCCTAGAATAGTTTATGAAGAAGATAGGATTTAGGAGAAACCCAAATCATCCATCCATAAAAAAATTCTAAGAGAATCCATGGAGGAAATTATGTGGACAATGGATGGTGTATAGAATAGTAGTTTTGAGCTATAAAACAATCATAAGAAGGACCATGATGATAAGCCAAAGGATTCAAACATGAAGGAATGGAATAAAGAGTGAAAGGTCGACCATAACACGTGTGGTCACATGTGGGGTCGCATCGTGTCTGACCCCACAAGACCCACATGTCCAACCACATGCCCTCGGGAAGTTTCCAGGGAGGGTGTGGTCGCACGTAGGGTCGGAGTATGTCCGACCCTACCCTGCGACCCCACACCCTGTGGTCGCAGAAACTGAGACCCCAGGTGCTACCCCAATTGCGACCCCTCAGTTTCTGTTAGTCTAAATATATGGAAATTAATTTTAATTAAAAATCTATGAACATGTTAGGTTTCCAAGTGGTTTTAAAGTGAATTACAAAGCTTGAACGAGGATCTACTATCAATCAAAGGTGAGGGAATAAGATCTAAATTAATTGATTAATAATAAACTATTTTTATTTATTGAGTCCAATGCCATGAATGATTATATGCTTGTATGAGTGTATTGTGCATATCACATGTCATCTAATATTTCAGTTATTACTGTTCATGCATATTTAATTCAGTTTATTTATAATATGATGATGACGATGATGCTATAAATAGACATGTGAATGTTTGTGTGTGGTTAGTGTACCTGATCCGAGTAGGGCAACAGGGGAAGTGTGATGCGGTGCGGTCCTAAGAACTTTAGCTCTATCTCTACTCAAATCTTGTCCACTGACATCGTCGAATTGCCATTACTTTTGCAGAACTATTATGTCGTAGGGCATCAGGTGAGGTGGTTTCGGACCGTGTAGTCTCTGACTCTGCCGAGGGGCCTTAGCTCTATCTCTATGGATGTATTGAGGGATGCTGATGTGAGGCCTTAGATACACTGTTTGACATTAGGATTGGTTAGTTGCGAGCCCAGTTTGCAAGCCCTCGCCAATAGGAGCTTACGTGTTGGTATGGGTAGGGCATCAGGGGAAGTGTGATGCGATGTGATCCTAAGCAATTTAGCTCTATCTCTATTCCATGGTGGGTGCATGTGGGACGACAATGGTGTTTGATCCATTGGGCGACTTCACACACTCGTGTATAGTGGTGCGGTGGCCACCTTTCCTTTCTATTGCACATTGTAAACTTATGAACCAGACCAAAGATATGAATTGAACACATGCATATGTTTGTTGTATTGTTTTGTTTTCTCATTGAGCCATGATGTGTGCTCACCCTTTCAATGTCAAATATTTTTAGTTGATGATGCAGGTACTACTGTAGAAGACTATATGAATGCTCCGGTGTACGGACATGTTGCGGCGATGGATGTAGAAGCTATGATGGAGTCGCATGATTTGTCGTGCGAGTGCAACTCATGCGTCTTCGATTAGATTTATAGTTGGATTATTAAGAACATGTAATTGATTAATTTATTTTATTTTATGTCTTAGTCATTTGAAGATAATCGAATAATTTACTTATGTTATCATTATTAGATTCTCAGTTCATTAAATATTAAAGACTTCTGATTGTGTATCTATTCTGATTATGGTATGTGGATGTGTATGGTTTAAGCAAACAGACACAGCCTATACGAGATCCTGTTTGAACCGTTGGATCATAGACGGTTCATCACACCATTCTGGTTGGTACGAAATTGGGTATGACAATTTGGTATCAGAGCTCTCGGGCCCTGTCTATTAAACTTGTATACTTCCACAAAAGTTCGTGAACTGAGTTAGGATAAAATTTAAAAGCATTAATAAGAACACACTATAAGCACCTGTGTTGTGTGAGACAAAAATTAAGAAAGAGAATAATGCATATATAAAAGGAGAAACAAGTTTCATATATACATCGAATGAAAAGCAACATATGTACATATCCAAATCAGAGTACGGTCCACAATCCGAACAGTTGCTCTGTAGTACAAGGAAAAATTAAAAGAAAATATGCATCATGGAGCTGGAGGTGTTGGACGAGGAGGTGCCTCACTATCTTGGTCATAGTCCTCAGCATACACTCTAGTAAGCGAGGCTACCTGAGTCTGGGTCACTTGGAGACTAGTTGTCAGATCGGCCATCCGCTGATCAGACGCGCACTAGGCATCTAGAAGCTCTCCTACTCTCCCATCAGTCACGCGTTGAGCCTCTCTAATCTCACGCAGTAGCCCCATCACATCATTAAATGGCGGGTGTGAAGGACCAACAGTGTGTGAAGGAACCCGAGATGGGCCAGCTCCAGTGGAATGCTGTGGTGATGGAGGAGGTATGACATTTACATCCTTGAACATACGATCATCATCCTCAGTATCATCCCCATGGACCCCTGTTGCTGCTGCTGCTGCCGCTGCCGCCTCAACATCTGCTATCTCTACCCGGGTACGAGGATGCACCAGAGCGTTCCTCTCTTCGTCACTGACCTGCGCATCTTGCATCCCCATCTTGCAGATGGCATCCCAGTCAAGGTCAGAAGAGAAGGTATCCTCATGAATCCTCTCATCCAATAAGTCGACATGCATGCGTGTGAGCAGGGTAGTGATCAAATGCTCATAGGGCAGGTTGCCTATCAGACCAGGCATCATAGCATGGATCATCGTCCTGATGATAATGTATGGCAGGTAGACGGGCTGCCTAGTGCAGATGCAGTACAAGAGGTACTGGGTCAAATGGTAAATCGTATCATAATTCCCACTCTGAGGAATCAGGTTGTGCTGAATGATCTTGCAGTACACCTAAGGTTTCGGCCCTAGGTTGATTGCCTTCATCTCCCAGCGATACCCTCTAAGAAGCTGGCGATCAATCTCTGCACGCATCATCAAGGATAGGAACTGGGGTTCCTTGGGAGCACAGTATACCAAGGGGCCATTATTTGATATACCCAGGAGATCAACCAACTGCTGGCAGTTAAAGGAAACTTCCACCCCTTTCACATAGCTGGTGATCCTGAGCTCCTTACCCCTGTCTGTATCATTGCGATCACCCACTACAGGTTGCAATAGAACTGCTTCACCAGAGCAGGACAGGTGCAAGCCTCACACGTTATCATGGGGAGCCAACCCATGTCCCTAAAAGCCCCCTCTACATTAAACAAGGCTAGACTAGCCAAGTTTAAACAGCGACCCCCTTCTACCTTTTTACGCTCATAACGAGCATACTGAGCCTCTGCCTCATTAGAGCAGAAACGAATAGGATCATGAGCTCTGGGAACTTTGGTGCGATCCATGCTATCTGCTAAGACACAGAAAAATAGACAAGATATTAGAAATGGTGAAAAACTCAAAATTTTGGGCATTATAACGACATGATTTGGCCAAAAGCCTCACTTTTCACCCAAACAATTGGGCAGGAGGATTTACATATGTTCCAAACCACCCTGCAAAGCTCATATACTTGAAAATTTAATCTAGGAAGGTCGAATTTGAAGAAATTTCAACAAATTGGAAAAAACCCCAAAAATTAGGTCAAAAATGGAAAATTTCAAGTTTCTCAAAAACTAACTGATGAAACTCAAATTTTCTTGAGGGCTTTAGTCCATTGGGTGGCCAATAGCAAAAGCCCCCAATAAAAATCAAATTTTCATGGTTAGAAAATTTTAATTTGAAAAAAAACGCTATAAATGGAGAAAAACCTACTTTTGAAAGCCTAAAAATGAGGACCAGTAGAGAACATACCTGAAGGAAAGGAACGGAGGTCGTGAATGGAAGAAATAATCACCAAACACGAGGGGTCGATACTGTAGCAACTCAGGGGAAGCGAGTTGAGTTGAAGGAAAAAGAGAAAGTGGGAAATGACTCAAAAATCAAGTTTAAAAACCTGATTTGGGGTCGTGCGGTCGTAGAATTCGACTAAACATGCGACCCTACGACCGACCCCAGGATCGACCCTAGGCTCTCGGTGAGCTGATAGACATCGTGTGGTCGGACCCTGTGTTCGGATATATACCAACCCCAGGATCGACCCTAGGCTCTCAGTGAGCTGACAGACATCGTGTGGTCGGACCCTGTGGTCGGATATATACCGACCCCAGGATCGACCCTAGGCTCTCAGTGAGTTGACAGACATCGTGTGGTCAGACACTGTGGTCGGACATACACCGAACCTACGTCCGACCCCGGGCTCTCGGTGTGCTGACAGGGTTTTGTGAGGTCGCATTCCCTGTGGTCGGACACAGCGCGACCCCACCATCAACCCTATGATGGAAAATTCAGTATTTTGACTGAATGATGTGAAAAATTGGAATTTTACATTGATTAGTTGGATTTTGATTTGAGAATGACTTATATTGATTGCCTCAAATGTTCTATGATTCTTTTTAGACACTACCACCACTAGAACAGGAAATGACTAGGCAAAAAGTAACTAGGTGAGGTCGTAACCCAATTCCACCACCACCACCTGTGGAGGAAGGCAGCCATGAAAATCCTGAAGGACAAGAGAATCAGAATATGGCAACACCAGGAGCTATGGTTAGGCAAATCCTACAAACTTGTCAGCCCCACCTACAGATTTGGCCATAGCAGTAATGAACCTGGCACAACAGCTGTATCAAATACAACAAGTGCAAGCCAATATGCAAGCTACTATAGGAATGGTTTTTTCAGCGGCACATACGTCACCTATGCCAGCCGGACAAGCTAGCACAGTACCAGGGGGTAGCAACATGGTGCCTCAAGCACCTCAAATGCCAGTTGTGCAAGCTCCAGTACAGAACCCTGAGGTAGCCCAAGGCAGTTACCAGTATCAACCACCTATGTATGGGGCCTATGCTCAGTATCAGTTGGACCACTCTCGATTGATCGAGCGTTTTCTGAAAATGAAACCTAAAGAATATAATGGCAAACCAGCAGATCCTTTGTGTCCATCTCATTGGATCGAAGAGATGGAAAGGAATTTCATGATGATGATGGTTAATGAGGAGGAGAAAGTACTGTGTGTAATATTTATGCTGGAAGGCGATGCACACCACTGGTGCAAGTCTACTCGGACATATCTGATAACCAAGCATGCCCAATTGACCTGGGCTATCTATAAAGAGGCATTTTCAAGAAGTATTTTCCTAGATGTTTCAGAGATGCAATGGAAAGAGAGTTCCTGAGTTTGTATCAGGGACAGATGACTGTGGATGCATATCAATAGCGTTATAAAGAGCTATTTTTCTTTGCTCCCTCCAGCATGCAAGAGGAAAATACTAAAACCCGAAGGTTCATCATGGGACTTAGGGGAAGCATTCGAGAGCATGTTTTAGGGCTTGAAAAGAAAGTTTACAATGAGGCCGTACAGATTGCTCGAGTACTAGAATCGAGCCAGAGGAAGAGCTACTTTGCTCAGAATTGAGGTATCAAAAGGCCGAATGGAAATTCTTATAATGGAGGGAACACAAAGACATTTAAATCCTTCCGTACTCAAGGCTTTAATGCTGCAGCCAAGACTACTCCAACAGTCCAACCTCAACAAAAGCAATAATGGAGTAAAATGCTATAACTGCAATCAAGTGGGACATTATTCCAAGGAGTGTCCTAAGCCCAGGAAGTAGCTACAACAAGGAATGGTTTATGTAGTTACATCTGAGGATGCTGTCGCATCGCTTGATGTGGTCACAGGTATGACCTGAACCATTCATTTTGTATTACCTTGTGTGAGCATGTAGACTAAATTAAAATAAATCACAGGTATCGTACCTATTAATGGCATACCCACTAGAGTGCTCTTTGATTTTGGAGCAACTCATTCTTTTATATCTGTGTCATTTGGAAAGAAGCTAAATCTACCCCTCAGATCATTAGACTACAAATTGCTTGTACAATCACCTATGGGATTAGAAGTGGACTTAGAAAAAGGTTATGGAGCATGTCCAGTTCTTATCGACGAGAAGATGTTGGATGCAACCTTGATTCAACTCGAGATGACAAACTTGGCATTCTGCAAACCTATTATGTGCAGAAAAAAAATTAACATTTAAAGACAAGGAAGGAGCAGAGTTTAGTTTTGTGAGAACCAGACTACTCCGTAAACGAAAACTCATCCTCTCTGAATTAAAGGCTAGAAAATGCCTCGAGAAAGGAGGAGTTGGGTATCTAGAATCTGTGGTCAACCTCACCAAGGAAGTACCACAAATGGAAGATATTGATGTTGTGTGTGACTTTTCAGATGTATTTCCTAAGGAACTACCCGGACTACCACCCGACCGAGCGACAGAGTTCGTTATAGATCTGATACCCAGAGCCACGCCAGTATCTAAAGCACCCTATCAAATGGCTCCTACTGAACTGAAGGAACTAAAGGTACAGTTACAGGAATTACTGGACAAGGGGTTATATCAGACCTAGCATATCACCATAGGGAGCGCCAGTATTGTTTGTGAAGAAGAAGGACGGTAGCGTTCGACTGTGTATAGACTATCGGGAATTGAAGAAGCTTACAATCAAGAATCGATACCCGTTGCCTCGGATCGATGACTTGTTCAATCAGTTGCAAGGTGCCAAGGTGTTCCCCAAAATTGATTTTCAGTCAGGATGCCATCAGTTGAAGATTAAGGAAGGTGATATTCCAAAGACAACATTCAGAACAAGATATAGACATTATGAATTTTTAGTTATGTCTTTTGGATTGACTAACACACCTGTAATTTTTATGGAACTCATGAATCGGGTATTCCATGATATGTTGGATACGTCAGTCATTGTGTTTATTGATGATATATTGGTCTACTCCAAGGATAAGGAAACTCATGTCATGAATCTAAGAGCCGCTCTACAACGACTAAGAAAAGAGAAGCTTTACGCTAAATTTACAAAGTGTAAGTTTTGGCTAAATGAGGTTGCTTTCTTAGGCCATGTTGTATCCGCTGAGGGAATTAAAGTGGATCCTAGCAAGATTGAAGCCATTGTATAGTGGGAAGCACCTAAGAGTGTTGCAGAAATTAGAAGTTTCATAAGTCTAGCTGGGTATTATCAATTATTCGAGGAAGATTACACCAGGATCACTGTACCTCTCACCAGTTTGACTAAGAAAGGAGAAAAGTTTTTTGCACTGACAAATGAGAGAAAAGTTTTCAAACATTGAAGGCTAGATTGATAGCTGCTCCCATCTTGACTATTCCTATTCCAGGACAACCATTTACCTTGTACACTGATGCGTCTGGATTGGGTTTAGGATGAGTACTTATGCAAGGAGAACAAGTAGTTACGTATGCCTCAAGACAACTGAAGACACATGAGAAGAACTATCCCACTCATGACTTGGAATTAGCAGTAGTAGTACAAGCTGTCAAGATATGGAGACATTATTTGTATGGTGAGAAATTTCAGATTAAGTCAAATCATAAGAGTCTTACTTACCTTTTTAATCAAAAGGAGTTGAACATGAGACAAAGAAGATGGCTGGAATTATTGAAGGATTATGATTGCGATATCTAGTATCATCCAGGAAAGGCTAATGTAGTTGTTGATGCACTAAGCAAAAAAGCAATGATAAAATCTCAAGAAGAGGTTAACACGACTGCGGCAATGTGTATTACAGGAAAAGTATTCAATCATGGTAATGAGCAGTTTGTGATAGATGCACCGGGTGGATCAACCAACCAAAGGTTTATTCATCAGTTTTTAAATATGTTTGCAACATTAAAGATTATACCTGATATAATTGATGAAGTGAAAGCCGCTATTAAATCAGACCCTTATATGAGAGCGGTGCAAGAAGACATCGAAAAAGGTAGGACTATTCCTAAATTCACCTTGGACGATGAAAAGGTATTAAAGTACAAAGGAAGAGTATGTGTTCCTGAAATGGAAAACTTGGATATTAGACAAAGACTAATAAAGGAAGCTTATACCAACGCTTATTCGGTACATCCTGGAAGTACGAAGACGTATCATGATTTGAAGAAATTATATTGGTGAAGAGGAATGAAAGCAGATGTAACTAAATTTGTTTCTCAATGCGTAAATTGTCAGAGGGTAAAGGCTGAACGGCAAAGACCTGTAGGATTATTGCAGTCACTGCCAGAACCAACATGGAAATGGGACTGCATCACTATGGACTTTGTCACCGGGTTACCATTCACTCCCCGAGTAGTTGACGCGGTCTGGGTGATTGTAGATTGTCTAACTAAGACAGCTAGCTTTATAGCTATACGACCACAGTATACCCTAGAGAGGTTAGCCAAGCTATATGTGGATAATATTTTCAGATTAGATGGTGTACCTGAAAGCATTATGTCCGATAGAGACCCATGCTTTACCTCAAAGTTTTGAGAAGGATTACAGAAGGCTATGGGTATCATGTTGAAATTCAGTACTGCATTCCATCCTCAGACAGACAGACAGTCGGAGCGTGCCATTCAGATTTTAGAAGACAGGCTTCGAGCCTGTGTTATTGATTTCAAGGGATCATGGGATGAGAAACTACCATTGATCGAGTTCGCCTATAACAACAACTATCAGGCTACTATACAGATGTCACCCTATGAAGCACTGTATGGTAGGAAGTGTCGAACTCCTTTGTTTTGGAATAAATTTGGTGAACAGAATATTGTTGGACCTGAATTTGTTGAAGAGACTTGTCGTGTAGTCAACATTATTAAGGAAGGAGTTAGAACGGCTCAGAATCATCAGAAATAGTATGCAGATACTTGACGTTGAGACCTTGAATTTGTCATAGGTGATAAGGTATTTTTGAAAGTATCACCTATGCGAGGATTAAAATCACTTGGACAAAAAGAGAAGCTAAGTCCGAGATATGTCGGGCCATATGAGAGTCTAGCTAAACGTGGAAAAGTAGCATATCAGTTAGCACTACCACCATCTATGTCAAGTGTGCATGATGTATTTCATATCTCAATATTAAAGAAGTACGTCAGAGATCCAACACATGTTTTAACAGCGGATCCACCAGATCTAACTGATGATTTGACATTCGAAGTAGCACCAACTCAAATCACCAGCTGAAAGGTTTAACGTTTATGCAACCATCATATTTATTATGTTAAGGTCCTTTGGAGAAGCCGAGATATAGAAGAGATCACATGGGAAGAAGAGAATGCTATGCGAAAGCAATATCCTCACCTTTTCGACTCAGAAGGTAAGTGCAAATTTTGAAGATGAAATTTCTAATAAGAGGGGGGGGGGGAGTTGTAAGACCCGTATCGAACTAACCAGTCTTACCACCTTGTACCAGGTCTACCTATCATGATCGAGCCAAGTGGACCAAGTACGTAAAGAAACCACAAGACCAGGTACGAATTTAATCCAAAAATAGTCAAATATGAGTGTGTTGTCACATGCCTAAATAGATGTGACCAACCCACCTCTAAAGAGTCCAACCACACAAAATTAGGTCCTGGAGTCGGACATTTTAAAAAGGTAGGTCAAAATCGAAAATTAAGAAACCTTCCTAATCCAAAGGGGGTCTTTCCTAAACTCATTAGGGCATATTATGAAGGGTTTTCCTCTATAAATAGGACGTCCCTTAGCCTCTTTCATCCTTTTAGAACTCCAATAGAAAGTGGGAGAAAGAGAAGAGAAGGATGAGAAGGAAAATTAATGAAGAAGACTAAGGAGGAGGAAAATTCAGAGAAAACTCTGAATCTTCAGCAAGCATAAGGTATGCACATATTTTCCATGTTAAATTGAGAGCCTAGAATAATTTACGAAGAAGATAGGATTTAGGAGAAACCTAAATCATCCATCTATGAACAAATTCTAAGAGAATCCATCGAGGAAATTATGTAGACAATGGATGGTGTATAAAATAATAGTTTTGAGCCATAGAACAATCACAGGGAGGACCATGATGATAAGCTAAAGGATTCAAACATGAAAAAATGGAATTAAGAGTGAAAAGTCGACCATAACACGTGTGGTCGCACGTGGGGTCGCATAATGTCTGACCCCGCAAGACCCACATGTCCGACCACATGCCCTCGAAAAGTTTCTAGGGAGGGTGTGGTCGCACGTGGGGTCGGAGTATGTCCGACCCTACCCTGGTACCCCACACCCTATCGTCGCAGAAACTGAGACCCCAGGTGCTGCCCCACCTACGACCCCTCAGTTTTTGTTAGTTTAAATATATGGGAATTAATTATAATTAAAAATCTATGAACTTGTTAGGTTTCCAAGTGGTTTAAAGTTAATTACAAAACTTGAACGAGGATCTACTATCAATCAAAGGTGCGGGAACAAGACCCAAATTAACTGGATAATATAAACTATTTTTATTTATTGAGTCCAATGCCATGAATGATTTTATGCTTATATGCATGTATTACACATATCACATATCATCCAATATTCCTGTTATTACTATTCATGCATATTTAATTCAGTTTATTTATAATATGATGACGACGATGAAGCTAGGAATAGGCATGTGAATGTTTGTGTGTGGTTAGTGCACCTGATGCGAGTAGGGCATCAGGGGAGGTGGTCTCGGACCGTGTAGTCTCTGACTCTGCCAAGGGGCCTTAGCTCTATCTCTATGGATGTATTGAGGGATGCTGGGGTGAGGCCTTGGATACACTGTTTGATATTAGGATTGGTTAGTTGTGAGCCCAGTTTGCAAGCCCTCGCCAATAGGAGCTTACGTGTTGGTATGGGTAGGGCATCAGGGAAAGTGTGATGCGATGCGGTCCTAAGCACTTTAGCTCTATCTGTATTCCATGGTGGGTGCATGTGGGACGGCAATGGTGTTTGATCCATTGGGTGGCTTCACACACTCGTGTATAGTGGTGCGGTGGCCACCTATCCTTTCTATGGCACATTGCAAACTTATGAACTAGACAAAGATATGAATTGAATGCATGCATATGTTTGTTGCATTGTTTTGTTTGCTCACTGAGCCATGATGTGTGCTCACCCTTTTGACGTCAAATATTTTTACTTGATGAGGCAGGTACTACTGTAGAAGACTATATGAATTCTTCGATATACGGACATGTTGCGGCGATGGATGCAGAAGCTATGATGGAGTCGCATGATTCGTCGTGCGAGTGCAACTCATGACTCTTTGATTAAATTTATAGTTAGATTATTAAGAACATGTAATTGATTAATTTATTTTATTTTATGTTTTAGTCATTTGAAGATAATCGAATAATTTATTTATGTTATCATTATTAGATTCTCAGTTCATTAAATATTAAAGACTTCCGCTATTGTGTATCTATTATGATTATGGTATGTGGATGTGTATGGTTTAAGCAAATGGACACAGCCTATTCGAGATCCTAGTTGAACCATTGGATCATAGACAGTTCATCACACCATTCTGGTTGGTATGGAATTGGGGTGTGATAGCACCCCAGGCTGGAGGGCACCAGGAAGTGGCTCGACAGGGGGGGCCACCTGGAGGGGGTATATGGGAGCCCATTGGGGGGCAGGCCAGGGGATGAGAGTGGGGCACCCATTGGCTGCAGGCTGGTGGTGGGTGAGTGGGTGGTGCCTAGAGTGGGCGATGTGGGGTGCCCCTTAGCTCCTGAGGGATTCTTGGAGTAGGTGGGGGCCTCCCGTAGGCGGTGAGGAGAGCCCATGGGGGCTAGGGGATGCCCATGGGGGCGGAAAGGTGCCTCAGGGGTGGGGAAAGTTGTCCGAGGGGTTGGAGAAGAGCTCCAAGAGGGGAAGGGAGAGCTCGCAGAAGGGGCAGGAGGACACCCGAAAGTGCTCCCGGAAGGGGTGGAGGGGGAGGAAGCGAGGGCTTCCAAAAGGGGCGGAAGGGGAAGAGTTAGAGGCCCCTAGAGGGGTTAGAGGTGGAGGGCTCCCAGAGGGGGCAGAGGAGTGTGGTGGGTGCCACCTCCAGGTGCCTAAAGGAGGCGGGGGGCTCTTGGAGGGGGAGTCAGGGGGTGCTAGCAGGGCGCAGAGGGGGGCTCCCAGTAGAGGCTAGCGGGGCACTTTTAGAGGCGGATGGGCCTTGCCCGAAGTGGGTACCATGGGGGGCACCTGGAGGCTACTGAGGTGGGACTGCCTCAGGAGGGGGTGGAGGTGGGGGGTAGCCTAGAGGCTACGAGGGTGCCCCAGGCGGGAGGGCTCCCAGAAAGGGGCGGAGGGGGAGGGCACCCAAAGAAGGAGGAGGCAGGAGGCACCCAGAGGTGGTGGAGGTAGGGGGCACCCAGAGGCGGCAGTGGTGCCCGAAGCGGGAAGGCACCTGGAAGTAGCAGAGGACACTCGGAAGGGCCAGAGGGCTCCCTCCCCTTCCATCACTAACAGGGGTCAGAGGGCTCCTAGAGGAGGTAGAGGGAGGAAGGCTCCTGGAGGGGGTGAAGTGGGAGGAAACGGGAAGGCGCCCTGAGGCCTAGAAGGGGCATAGGGCCAAGGGGTGCCCAGAGTAGTGGGGTGTTTTCTAAGGGGGCAGGGATCACCTAGAAGGGGCAGGGGGTGCCCGGGGGGGCGGAGGGCTCCTGGAGGGGGAGTGGGGCTCCCGGAGGGGGAGGAGGGCTCCCAGAGGGGGTGGGGGCCCCCCCAAAGGCTGCGGGGAGCACCTACAGGGGAAGCAAGCACCACAGGCAAGAGGGCGCTCGGAAAGTGCATAGGGAGAGGAGGCAGGGCAGCTCGTTGGGGGTAGAGGGGGAGGGCACCCCGAGGGGGCAGAGGAGCATGGGGGGCACCACTTCTGATTTCCCCAAGCGGGTGGGGAGCTCAAAGAGGAGGAGCCAGGGGGTACCTGCAGGAGGCGAGGGGGGCTGCCAGAGGAGGCTAATATGGCGGAGGGGCAGCTCCCAAAGGCTGTGTTGGGGGAGGGCGCATTGCCCAGAGGAGGCACCTTGGGGGGTGCTTGTAGGCAGCTATGGCGGGAAGGAACCAGGAGGGGGCAGAGGCAGGGGCACCCGAAGGCGGCTGAGGCTCCCTAAGCAGGAGGGCTCCCTGATGGGCGAAGGGGAGGACTTCGAGAGGAGGCGGAGGCACACTGGGGGTGCCACCTCTAAGAGGCCGAAGAGGGTCAGGGGCTTCAGGTGGGGGCACCCAGAGGGTGTGGTAGAGGGTGACCTCCTAGAGGGGGCACCCGAGGACTTAAGGGGCGGCTTTAGGAGGGGCAGAGGCGGAAGGCTCAAGGAAGGGGTGGAGGGGGGTGGCGCCCGGAGGAGGGAGGAGTGGGCAATGATTTTTACTAAAAAGTTCTTTATGAATGAAAGCCCCCCTTCCCCCCCCCCCCCCCACCCAATTTCTTGTTCTATAAGTTTTTTGGCCATGAGGGGGCCTCCTGTTTGGTAAACCCTAATTATAAAATTATAAGGTATGTTTAGAAAATCCTGAGGCCATGGATTATTCTTGGATGGATGAGAAGTTAGGTGATCGGGCTGTAGGTTCAGCAGAGGTCCCATCGAAGATGGATTAGGTGGAGAGATAATCCTAGATTCGAATCTTTCTCCTGTTGAAGACCAGCAAGTAGCTGTTGGTGAAGTTATGAAAAGGAGCCACAGACGGGAGAATAAGATGGGTTAAGTTTTTTCCAGACCTTGGAACCGCCCCTCTCTTTCCCAACAATCGGGTAGGGTTATTGACCAGAAGATTAATATCTTACCTAATTGCTACGTTGACCATGTCAAAATATCCTGCGACTCAAACGCTTTTCTCTCCCTGAACCAACCAATCTCGATCATCCCTAATCTTGTTTCGATCCATTCATTCACTCTAACCCCCTCTAGATGCACAACTCTTCCAATCTTTTGGGAAACGTATCAGATTCTCTACTGGGTGGTAATCCTGATCTTCTGCAAGATACTACAGTTGCCATGGCGAACTGGGTTTTACCCACCACACCTGTCTCTAGCCAATGCCACTTCAGGGAGCTGTGATCGGTGTTGGATACTCAACCTGTTGATAGCTTTGGGTGTTAGCCTAACATTGAAGATAGGACTGAGGAGCCCATTACTCCTTCTATGTATGTTGGTAAGGTCAATGCATGCTATCTTTCTCCTGCTGCCCTGCCATCCACCTGCATATTGATAAAGGCCTAGATTTCCCTCCATCCGTCTGGTCGGCATGTGCAGCATGGCCGAGGCACTTCCTTTTCCCCTCTTGGGAATACCTCGAGCCCCTTTATTTTGGGTACAGCGTGAGGGTCTCAACTTCTGTAGTCTTGCGGCTTCCTTTGAGGTTCTTTCGCCCCTTTCTGTTGATCCTAGGATTCGGCTCATTTCAAGTTCAAATGTGAACTTGAGACTCTGTTCATTGATCATTTGATAGATGACACATGGCACCTATTATACCCAACAAACATTAACACAATAGTAGTAAAGAAGGTTGATCAAGAGAAAATGTATTCTGATATTTGTTGAAGTTGTGAAATGGTGGAGAGTAAATCCAGCCTTCTTCTACAACCTCTAGAGATGATGGAGTTCCAATTTTGTGATGCCATTCTTTTGCTTGTGGTGGTTACGATATATGCAATGTCAATACGTTGCTGCCACTACCAGTGCCCAACTGGCTTTGGGCCCAGGGATCCTCATAATTGGTATTTGAGAGATGGATCTACTAGTTGTGTTTGGAAAATAGAGTTCGACTATCAAAGGGAGGTAGATGGGTTCTTGAGGTTCCCGGACGTGAAGATCCCTGATACATCCCGGGCGTTCGTGAATGAGAGAGCATAAGTCTGGTAGAATGTAAGTCGGCTTGTAAGAGGTACTGCTCTTGTATGGCTTATGCAACCTGCCTTCTTCTCAACCTCGGATGATTTAGAGGTTTTCAAACCTCTTCGTGGTAGAAGTTAGAACTAGTGATGATAGAATCTATTTTGTATGAGCAGTTCTCTGCAATTACTAAAAGTACTAATTCACCAAAATTACTAAGACTTATGAACATTTCTAGAGTTATCAGCATTCAACTGAGCAATACGAGCATTTATGTATATCAATAAACATAGATGTGGATGGATTTCAGCCAGTCAGAGATGGATAGCACAGTGGTTGCGATCATTCTTAGCCATAATGCTGGTTGGCTGGCTTATTTGGTTGTTTTTTTAATGTTAAAAATCTATCCAAGTGACCACGCATTTCTAATTATTCTTGGTTTGTAGGTGATGTATTCCGACAAGTGACATTTTCTTACCATGTATTAACATGGATTTATAGTGGTAGGAAGAAGAAGGTTGCGAGGAAGAACACGGTTGCAAAGAAAATTTTCTTTTTTACGATTTCACTGAGGTTCAGGAAATGCACTATACATCTTCTCTCATTAATTCTCTTTACTATTGTTTTATTAGTGATCGTTGGATATATTCTTTGCTACGTGTCATCTATCCAACCCCACTAGACAGTCTCAAGTTCAAATGTGAACTTGAGACTAGCCCAATCTGTTGATCCTGTCCCCCTAGCCAATCGAATGATGTCCCCCTAGCTTTCTCTTGAGAGGCTGGGTGTTGTGTTCTCGTCTTAGGTTTCATAAAATATCGACTCATCCATAAAAAAAGAAGGTTTAATATGCCTCTTTATTTATTATCTATGACAAACTTACATCATTTTTCATAATTATTTCCTTTAAATTCTGTAGTTATAGAGACCAACAACCAGATTATTTTGCATTCAGAGAAGCCAGTTATGGACATTACATATGCATTCTACAATTGGTATCGGAATGATGATGGAGAGAAAGTGGCAACTGACACACTTGTATTTCACAATCAATACTAGTGAGTATAATATCTTGTCTAGTTGACATTTTTTTTTTAATTCTAGATGATGAATGAAATTTCAAATTTATTAAAAGGTAAATAAAAGTAATGAATGAAATTACAAAAAAATTAGATGTGTGAAACATCATGGGGGAAAAGGAGAAAAAGAAAGGGGAACTGTATGAACTCATAAAAGCTAATTAGTTCATTGATCATCTAGAGATGCAAATGGTAGATATAAAAAAATTTCCTTGGTTTTCTTGTTATTGTAACATATGAGTTGTAAACTTGTGGGGCAAGGAATATGCATAGAAGATTGAAGAAAAACCATCTAAGGACTGCAAAAATTTTAATGGCAATTTTAAGAAATAGCTTTGTTATAGATTTAAGGAGGAAAATATTATAGTTTCTGAAACTAATTGTATGTATGTGTAGTATGGCTACTAGCCTACTGAGAGTGTGAGTAGGTTGGCAGCCTAAGTTTAATTTACTCATATTATCTATAACAATTTGATTTCCTTATTCCATTTGTTTTGATGTCAAATATTACAAGAAAATTTTACACCAACGATGGTAAAAAGGAAGATCTTACATCGTTCAGACACCTAAATGAGGATATGTGTTGACAATTTTAGTTGATACATTACTCACTCTGTTTCCTTCTGACAAGTTCTCCCATCCACACCAATAAAGGGTATGTGTTGAATATTAATTGATTTTAAAATTAGAGATTCAAAATATTATTTAACCAGTTTTGTTGTTCATTGAAGAGGTGTTTCTTTTCCTAATAGGCACTTAAATGACCAAAGGGTGTGACTACTATTATGTTTGAATGGTCAACAAACACATGTAATGGGAAGGGCATGACTTTGGGTTGCTTGTCTTTTGAAAAGAACCTTTGGTGGTATCTCTAAACTCATTTTCATAAAGAGGAGGTGTAGCTCATTTCTCCATTAGTCGTGTAAACGTATTGCTTTGGTTTGATAGTTGTATTTGAAGAGTGTTTATTACAATCACTACAACAATACCTATGTTCGGTGATGGAAGTTTTCCGTCTCCTAAAAGGCTATTCCGAGGCCAATCCGTCGCCGTTGATCTTTACCGACGGAATGATTCCCGTCGTATTTTCTGTTGTTGTATCTTTCGTGGGGGTAAATTCACATTTTTCCCCATGGAACATATATTCCCGTTGAGTAAAATTATAAGTTTTTACCAACAGAAATATTATTTCCATCAGAAAAATGTGAATCTTTACCGACGGGTTATATTGTCGTTGCCAAAAATAAATATTTTTATCGACAGGAATATATTCTGTCAAGAAAAATCAGTATTTTTTTTGACAAAAATATAGTTTCCATTGGGAATATATATATATATATATATATATGCTTATTTATACTGACAGAAATATAATACTGTTGAGAAAAATGTATTTTTTTTATAAAATATATACCTATTACACATAAAAATCAATAATAATTAAACCTGTCAAAACTATAAGATTACACTCTATAAAAACATAGTAGAAATATAATTCTAAATTACCAGCCTTAACTGTAGTTACGTATGCTAATTTACTGATAAAAAATAATAAATAAAACTTGATAAAAATAACATCCAAAAATTTCTAAAATTCAACTATACATTCATTACAAAATTCTAAAAAGGTATATCACCAACTTCACAACCTAATTAAGTCCGTGGTGAGAAACCTTGGGTTACATAACTCCTACTATGAATTGAGAGGATAGATTAGTAAACTTACTACAATGCACTTTATCATGGTATTGTGCTTAAGCAATGGATATTTGAAGTCACTGCAATAGAAAATTTCATCCATCGTATTAACAGCTGTGAGTGAATTAAAAAAATGACTGCTTAATTTGGAAGACAATAAAATGGTGATAATAACAAATTGTTATAGTAAAATTTAGGGAATATTTCACGTAATACCCAAATACTTTGAGAAACATCACCTACCAACTAAGTTTTTTAAAAATATCACTTTCCAACCAAAATTCCCAAACATTTATCAAAAAGACCCAAAGCCTTATGACAGAGCTGTTAGATGTTGATGTCAGCAGTTAACAAATTTTGGATTGATAGTAATATCCTTATTGTAAGGGAAAAAGTTTAGTTTACCCTTCAGTAATAGGTAAGGAAGAACATACTCTTCTGCCTTCTACCTGTCTTTGATCCAAAGAAGCTTTTGCCAAGATCGACTTGGATATCTTAAATAATGAAGGCATACCCAACAAAGGAAGCAAGCACCTTTCATAGATTTCTTTGGTAAGACTAAATTTAGTGTTGTGAATAGATAAGCCATTGGCAACAACGCATGCTGGCAACGTAGCCATCTAACCTAGAGAGCACAGGATCTTGTAGCTCACGAAGATGGGCAAACACTAAACCAAAATAAAAATGGTGTTAGGAGTACAAAAACCCAACAATTGCAAAGAATTGAGTAGTAAAGCAAGAGAAAACCAGACCAAACAGAGATCAAAAAGTACAAATAGACAAGAACTTTGGTGGGTAACCCTATTGGGGTGAAAACTCAGATCAGAAACAAGCTAGAAGCCAAACCACAGAGATCAGGAAGTACAAATAGACCAGAACGTTGGTGGGTAATCCAATTGGGGCAAAAACTCAGATAAGAAACAAACTAGAAGCTCATATATAAGATATTTATCCGTGTTCCAGTGCTCCAAGCCACCAATTAACCAATAAAATCTAGGGTTTATTCAATTTAGGGTTCAGTTTGTTCAAAATATTCACAATGATTGAAATGGCTTTAATAATTAGATGTCTCGAGATGAGCAACCAATAGATAAAGAGATAAACTAATTAAGAAAGTTGAATCTTAGGGATACCCAAGTAGCTAATATTTCAGAGCAAGTGAAGAGGATGAAGGTTGAAGGTTCGATGGCATCTATTGCCATTCTTTCCCCAACAAGACAAGATGATAACTATAAACAATAACGGCTACAGAGTATCAAAATCAAGGTTTCTGATTGAAACTAATTTTCTGTGTGTGCGCAGCTGCGAATAGATCAAAAAGTTACTGGAGAAGGAACCAGTGGTTGGTAGGATGTTGCCGAAGAAGGAACCAATGGGTGGTAGGTGATGTTTCTCAGTTTAAAATGAGAAGGGTATAAACATCTAAATAAAATTTCAACCCTCTTCCGTTAGGTAATGCGGTAATGTTTGGGAATTTTGGGTGGTAGGTGATGTTTTTCAAAGTATTTGGGTACCATGTGAAATTTTCCCTAAAATTTAACATTAAGGTGAAAATTAAAAGGTTTATTGAATCTAAGTTGGAATGGCTATGAGGGTTCAGCACACTTACTGATGGTGGTGGGTAGGTCCACAAGGAAATTGAAAATCCCAATTTTTACAAAAGATCTACAATTTCTACCAAAGATGTGTAAAAACCTATAATTGCCATTAATACACCCATTAATAACACCAATAGTAACAATTATCTCTCTCCCACCTCTTTTAACAGAAAATTTCCACCAATTCTCCCTCCAAACCACACACACAGAATAAGAAGTATTCAATAGAAAATAATCATGCCAAACAAATGTATAGTCATCAAAGAACATATAAAACCAACCAAATCCTCTTAAACAACCTCAAGGATTCTAGAAAATGAAACCACAAGATACAAAAGTGAAGAACAATAACTTAGAAACAAGATTACTCAAATATAAACCACAAAAACGAAAACAAAGTTGCAAGCATTATAAACATGTTACATGGACAACAGGTTCAATCATATGGATGCTCAATTAAGAAGCATGGACAGAATAACTAGGTCTAAAAACTAATAGCAAAAGAAGATCGAGGTACTTTTTGTTTCCCTCTATTCATCGTTAGAAGAATGGAATCGGCTAACCATTTCATTTCTAGACATGGATTTTCTAAATGAAACAAATATTACCTATGTATTTATAGAAAGGGATTCCAAAGTAAATGAATCCAATTCTTGGACATGTAAAAAAACAAAGAAGAGCAACAACAATGAAAAACTTTTTCCAACTTATACTAACAAATGCAAAAAAATGTACCGATCATAAATACAAATACGCCAACAAAACTACAAAAAATGTACTGATCATAATATAGATAAGCATGTGGGAATATTAATAATTTAACATACAAAAAAAAAGGATTAAACAAGCAATTATGATAAATAAATGAAAAGATGATGACAAAATATGTATATGAATGGATAAAGGTTTGACAAAGCTATCTCCTCAATTTGGCTTCCGTACCTTGCATTCATAGTGGGTAGAATTTAAAGAGTAGAGAGAGAAAGTTGCAAGCATTTACCGACATGTGTAAGGTTCCATACGGATACATTATCTACAAAGAGAGTACAAAAAGACACATTTATAATTTGCTGAGGCCTGGAATAGTGGGGCTTTGTAATAGCTTGGATACCTTGGATTTCTGATATTGGAAAAATCTAGAATTTCAGGTTCTCAATAGCCTCCTAAAAGATCATGGTTTCATCTGCAGATTAAATGTGTGCAACCTGAACCATGTCTCTTATTCATCAAATCCTTGTATAAATGTCATAGTGGGTACAAGTGTTCTGAGGGTATCATTCACTATTGTGAAGAGGAAAAGAGGGAGTCAGTTGCCTTGCCTTAATCTTTATCATTTTATAGAGACCCACAAGGTACCAGTTTCCATTAATGAAGATAGAAGACTAAGCATAAGCACATTGGGCTCCACCTTCTCCATCTAAACCTAAAACCTTTCCTCATAATATAACACAAGAATTTATAGTCCACTTTTTCTTTTTTCTGCCCTTGTGTTTTTTTTTTTTGGCTTAACAAGGGACTTAAAGCTAAAAGCAAAATTTGAGTTGGAAGCAGTACCTCTTACTTTTTATAGCTAGGTAGTTCTGCACAGAATGCTTATTAGATGAAAGGAAAGAGACTTGAGTAAAACTTGGTTTCTTTTAGTTTTATGATCTCTACCTGTGTAACTAAGGCATACATAGGTAGTATTACATAACCAACAAGAAGGTGAACCATGGTGCCAATGGTGATCCTTATGACAATGTCCTCTGTTGTTTTATGAAAGCAAGACCTAAACCCA
The DNA here is from genome assembly GCA_028583415.1 of Protea cynaroides. Lineage (NCBI taxonomy): Eukaryota > Viridiplantae > Streptophyta > Magnoliopsida > Proteales > Proteaceae > Protea > Protea cynaroides. Next base: position 10,565,160 of record CM053269.1, read on the forward strand.
AACTTATACTGCATTTAAGTAAAACTGACCCATGTCTATGTGAAGAATACTCACCCATGTCCATGTGAAGAATACTAACATATGTCCATGTGAAGAATGCCAGTTGAAAGGAGTTTTGCACAACCCAAGATTCATTCCTATGAATGACAATGGGAAGAAAACTAGAAACTTGTTTCACTAGGAAGGAAGTTCAGTTAGTGGTTTTTGTTGGGAGTTTATTCCCAACCACCCAATAGACTATTTGGTGCTCGGTATGGGGCTAAACTCCCAACATTCTCCTACTCATACTGTAAACATGTGGAGACTAGAGAAGGTGATACCATGTAAAATTTTCATCCTAGAAGTTCAAACTTGTAGGTGTAGAGTGATTTACCTGAAATATGATGAAATGCATAAGGTGGGAAAGCAATCAAGGTCGGCCAAACTAGAAGAAGTGATCACTAGGTTTAACAAGAGTTCCCTGACAGGACATAATTCACCGGTTGCTAAGCACATTTTAGTTATGATAACTTGCAGTTTGTCCCCACTACCAGAAGCATCTGTGACACAAAAACATATAACCAGTAATTTTTTTTTTTTACTTCACGCAATTTCTGAGATTGTGATAATTAGGATTCTTAGATCAAATAGTTTGGCTTACCACCAAAAGAATGAAGGGCAGCCATAAGTAACTGTAGAATCCTGTAGATTTGTTCAATAAAAATAACCAAGTTAATTTGACTTGGGTTAATAAATCTGAACAAAAACGGTGCTCATAGCGTAGAAATAAAATGGCATTACCATGTGCTTGGAAGAATATGAAAAACAAAGAGAAGATACAAACCCAGACACTACAAAACAGTTAAAGGCAGAGGCATGGAAGGGCGATAGTATGTATTGTGGGCACATAGAACATAGAGAGCATGAAAACCCACCTTGGTACTGTTACAAATACTATGTAAGGGCCAAACAGGCCCTTAATGATATTGCTGATGCTAGAGTTAGTACCAGCCAATGTCGGTCAGACTTGTTTGGCCTATTTTGGGTAGTTAGTCCTTCATTTTTTTTAGTTTTATTTGTTTCCTTTAATATCTCCTCTATCTATATATACTTCCCTTATAATTGGTATAGATTTTCTCTATAAATATAAGCATTAGAGGAGTTGAGAGCGTTGATTTCTACTGCATTGTGTTGCTGCTCTCGAAATCTCTCTCTCTCTCTCTCTCTCTCTCTCTCTCTCTTTCTCTCTCTCTCTCTCTCTCTCTCTTTCTCCTTCTTCTTCTTTTTCTTCCTCTTTTCAATTCTCTTATTTTTCTAGGATAATCTGGCTTTATTTAATAAAAGGCCATTCTGAGTTCCTTTCTATTTTCAAAAGGTTTCTTATGGAAATTCTAACCCAATTTGGCGTTCCAATTAAAGTGTTGCGAACAAATAATGCTCTTGAATATGTTCAAAATGCTATTTCTGATTTCTATTTTGCTAATGATATAATCCATTATACCAGTTACGCCTATAACCCTCAACAGATTGGGGTTACTTAACGCCAAAAAATAAGCATCTTCTTGATATTGCCAAGTCCCTAATGTTTCATATGAATGTCCCTTAATTTTATTGGTATGATGCTATTTTGACGGCCTATTTTCTCATTAATCGTATGCCATCCTTATTTTACATGATAAAATTCCATTTCGCTTTCTTTATCCTAATAGTCCTTTGTTTCCTGTTCATCATAGAGTTTTCGATAGTACATGCTTTGTTCATATTATGCATCCCACGTTGGAGAGACCCCGTTCTCTAAAGTGTATATTTCTTGGTTATTCCCAAACTCAGAAGGGTATCGATGTTTTGATCCTACTACTAAACGTCATTATGTCTGTCCTGATGTTAACTATTTCAAAGACAAGCCATATTATCAAGTCGTGGTGCCACATCATTCACCTCTATTTGAACTGTAAGACCCGCACTCCATGAACCCGATCTAAACCTTTAATTCATGTCGTAACAGGTCTTCCAATCATCACTGGGATAGATGGGATGAGCGGATGACAACCAGGTACAAAAATGAACCTAAAAGTATGATATTTTTTATACTAGTCTATGGTATCGGTCGATAGTACCGGTCGACCGGTATGTCTGCGCGGGCAGACTAGTTAGATCTGGAAATAGACCTCTGCGGGTCCCGCTTTCTAAATCTCAAGCATAGGGACTTTCCTAACATAAGGAAACTTCCTAAACCTTATCCTAGTCTATTTAAAGAGCATTAAACCTCCTTAGAACTCTTTGATTGCTTATCACAAACCCTAGAGAGGAGAAAGAGATTGAAGAAGGAGAATGAGCTAAGAAAGGTGAGAGAGGAGCCACCGTTGGATGAAGAACACCATAGTTGCGAACCAACGATAAGTGCTTGAACTTCTCTATAAGTTAAGCATTATAGATGATTAATCATGAATTGATCAATACCATGCAAGGCGAGGTATTGATCTAAAACCCTTAAATTTACCATCAAACCCTAATACAGTCGATGAACCCTAGATTCGCATTCTAGGCTGAGGATCATCGAAACTAGGACTTGAATGGAACATGAAACAACTCTAACTCGTTGCTCAGGCCTAGAATGCATAAGAAAAACCCTAGAACCAATAATGGGTGACCGACGGAAGGCGAACACCAAGATTGGTGGTCTTCCGGAGGCATACCAGTCGACCATACCGTCGCACCATATGTGATCGGTACTACCAAAGGTACCTCTTGGGGACTGGTCTGTGGGGGACCGATCGACCATATCGGTCGCGCTTTGCCCCATAGTACTACGACCGATACTTGCGACTGGTATGCACTGTGAGGGTGTTTTCAATACCAGTTGGTTTTCGACCAACGTAAACCCTAAGAAAATTATTCTAATTCAACCCTAACATCGTGTAGGACCCTGTGTTAGCAAGTTTGGATTCGGTGACGCGGAGCAAGCTAGCAATTAAGCAACAGGTAAGGGAATCGAATCTAAACCCTAATCACTTAATAACAGTAAAACTTTGTTAATAATTATGATTTTGTGGATTGGTGTTTTGTATACTCACATGTCATCTTTACTTTCAGTTATTGTTCATGCATACTCACTATGCTAGGATGTGATTGTTAGGCATGTGATTGTTTTTATTGGTGTATAAAATGGAAGGGCCTGGGGTCTGGGATCATTCTTCACACTAGCACCTTTTCGTATCACTTCTGTCTTAGCATGCTTGGTGCGGGTAGGGTATCAGGGGAAGGAAGTGGTACTGTGGTCTCCAACCTGGCCACTAGACTCTAGCCCTATCTCTATGCCGTAGGGAACTATGCTGGGATAGGGCCTACTGTGATGACATATAGGATTGGTTAGTTGCGAGCTTAGTTTACAAATCCTCACCTATAGGGGCTTACGTGTTGGTATGGGTAGTGCATCAGGAAAAGTATTGGCGGTGTTTGATCCGGACACTTTAGCTCTATCTCTATTCCATGGTGGGTGCATGTAAGATGACAGTGGTGTTTGATCCATTGGCGGATTCACACACTCATGTATAGAGGTGCGGTGGCTGCCAATCCTTTCTATAGCACATTGCAAACTTAAAACCAAACCATAATGTGAATGTTACTCATGCATGATGTGTGCTGCATTGTCTGATTGTCTTACTGAGCTAAGTTATGAGCTCACCAATGTATATATATATATATATATATATATATATATATATATATATATATATATATATATATATATATATATATATATATATATATTATATATTTATGTTTTTAGATGTTGATACAGGTTACACTATGGAGGACAACATGGATGTTCTAGTGTATGGAGGTGCTGCTGCCTTCGATGTGCAAGCAGGGGAGGACGAGGATGACACTTCATGCGAGTGCCCTTTCTGTGTATACCTCTAGGATATTTGATTTGTTTATTCTATTTATTTTAAGTTGGATTTAAAAATGATGTAAGGATAATTACTTAGGTTTTGGTGTTTTGAATAATTGGATAATTTATTTAAATTATCAATAGAGTACTCAGTTTATTTAATTTTAGACCTTCTGTTGTATTTAATTATATTCTGATTATGGTTATGTGCAATGATTTGTATGAGTGGACACGGTTTTATTAAGATCCTGGTGTGAACCGTTGGTTCAGTAACGGTTCACTCATACTTCTGGGTCAGTCGAAATTGGGGTGTGACATGAACCACTGGTCCCTTTGGTTCTATCTGATGATTCTCCACCTGCTGATCCATCTTCTCCATCTAATGACCACCCACCTCCCCTACAGGTATACCAACGGTGTTCTAGGGTGCCTCCAACAAGTACTACACCAGCTGCTCCATCGACGACTACTACTACTCTAGATCTGAGGTTTCTTTTGATCTCGCTATTGCTCTTCATAAAGGTACTATACTCGTAAAAGTACTTTTCCTATTGATCGTTTTGTTTACACCCCCCATCTCCCTTGTTGTTACCAAAATTTGGTTTACTCATTATCTACTACTATTGTTCCTACTTTACTTTCCCAAGCCTTGTCCCATCCACGATGGAAGGCAGCTATGGATGCTAAGATGGATACCTTAATGGCTCGCCAAACATGGACTTTGGTTGATTTACCACAGGGTCATTCAGTGGTTCGTTGTAGATGGGTTTATATAGTAAAGAATAATTTTCACGGTACTGTTGATAGACTAAAGGCACGCCTGGTTGCCAAAGGGTTCACTCAGACGTATAGAGTAGATTATTTTGAGACATTCTCCCCGATTGCTCATCTTAATTTTGTTCGTATTATTATCTCATTGGATGTGAACCTTGATTGGCCTCTTTAGCAGATGGATGTGAAGAATGCCTTCTTGTATGGTAATCTACACGAGGAAGTATATATGGATCAACCTCCAGGATATGTTGCTCAAGGAGGGAACTCTACTAAGGTGTGCAAATTTCTTAAGGCAATTTATGGACTAAAACAATCTCCTCGTGCATGGTTTGATAAGTTCAATACTGTTATTACAGATTTTGGCTTTGTCAAGTGTTACTCTGATCATTCTATTTTTGTACGACGTCGCTCCTTTCATGTCACTATTATTGTTGTTTATGTTGATGATATTATTATTACAGGTGATGACAAAATAGGCATTACTGAAATCAAATCTTATTTGAACACTCACTTTCAAATAAAAGACTTAGGTCTTCTTCATTATTTTTTGGGTATTGAAGTGGTTTATAGTAGTAAGATCATTAGCTTGTCTCAAAGAAAGAATGTTCTTGATTTACTTTCTGAATCAGGAGTTCTTGGAGCTAAACCAGTTGATACACCAATGGATCCACATCAGAAACTTGAAACTTGTAATAGTCCTGACTATTATGATATTCATCAATACAGACAATTGGTTGGAAAGTTTATTTATCTAACTGTAACTCGACCTGATATTTCTATTGTTGTTGGGGTTATTAGTCAGTTTATGCATGCTCCAAAAGTTGCTCATTGGGAAGCAGCTTATCACATATTGTGGTACCTCAAGAAGTCCCCTCCAACTGGTCTTATTTATCATTGGCATCGGCATCTTGACATTGTTGGTTATTCTGATTCTGATTGGGTAGGAGCTGATGGTGATAGATGTTCCACCACTAGATACTATACTTTTATTTGAGGTAATTTGGTTACTTGGTAGAGTAAGAAGCAAACTACCATATCCAAGTCGAGTGTTGAAGCTGAATATTATGCTATGGCACATACTGCTGCTGAATTGTTATGGTTGAAGACTCATCTAAAAGAACATGGATTTCCTATTTCTAGACCTATGTCCTTGATGTGAGATAATCACTCTGCTATTTATATTGTGAGTGATCTAGTCTTCCATGAGTGTACCAAACACATAGAGGTTGATTGTTACTTTGTTCGAGATTCTATGATCAAGATGATAGTTGTTACTCCCTTCGTATCTTCTTCAAATCAACTTGCTGATATTCTTACGAAGCCGTTGTTTGGACCAGCATATCGGTTAAACTGTCACAAGTTAAGATTGGGTGATTTACACATTCCAGCTTAAGGGAGGTGTTACAAATATTATGCAAGGGCCAAACAAACCCTTACCGATATTATTGGTGCCAGAGTTAGTGCTAGCCAATGTCGGTCAGCCTTCTTTGGCCTATTTTGGGTAGTTATTATAAGACCCATATCAAACTAACCCGGTCTTACCACATTGAACCAGGTCTACCCATCATGAATGAGCCAAATGGAAATGGCGAAACCAGGTACAAAATTGACCCAAAAATAGTGAATGGGAGGATAGGGTCGCATACCCAGCAAGGGAGGGTCGGACCCCCCCAAGACAGAAGTAAGACCCCCAGTTTTACATGGGGGGTTGGACACTTCAGGAACCAGGAGTCGACGGGATCTCTGACCCCCCCCCTATCGACCCCCGGTACTCGGTAAATCTGAAAACTAGGAAAGTTTCCTAATTTTGATGGGATTCCTTCCAAATCTCAATGAAACTTATTTTAGGAGTTTCTACTCTATAAATAGGACGTCCCTAAGCCTCTTTTAATCCTTTTACATCCCTAATTGAATCGAGAGAAAGAGAAGAGAAGGAAGAGAAGGAAAAAAGAAAGAAAGAAAAGAAGAAAGCAAAAGGAGAAGAGTTGCAGAGAAGGAGTATTCTTCTCAGGTATGGATACTAATTCCATGAATTGCTAAAGACCTTAGGATAGATAATGTAGAGAGTATGATCTCGGAGAAACCCAAACCATTAACCTATGGTTAGGTTTTCATGGAAAACCATGGGGGAAATCATGAAAGCCATATAGGTGGTAGAAACATGGTTCTAGACCATAGAACATGTGTATAATGGATTATAGGAACAAGCCATAGGACCCCAAACACAAAGAATGGATTTAAGGAAGAAAATCGACCAAAACCCACAGGGGGTCGCATGGGGGGTCGATGGCCAATCGACCCTACCAGACCCTGAGCATCGACCCCCAGTGTTCGGGAAGTCCAGAATAGGGGTGGTCGCACCCAGGGTCGATCATTACTCCTACCCTACCTCCGACCCCCAATTAAAAACATGGTTTTTAAATTCAGAATTAATTCTAATTAAATTCTATCGACTTTGTTAGGTCTTCTAGCAATATAATAAAAATATAAAGGTGATTTTAAAGCTTGTAAGAGGATCTATTAGCAAGCCAAGGTGAGGAAACAAAACTCTAAACTAATTGGTTAATAACAAACTATTTTCTCTTTTCTTGAGTCCAATGCCATGCTTGATCCTATGTGAATATGTTTGTAATGTGCATACAACATGTCATCCAATATTTTTATTATTTGTTCATGCATATTTACTTTATTGTTTATAAGATGATGATGATGATGATGATGATAAGAATAGGCATGTGAATGTATGTGTGTGGTTGGTGTACTTAATGCGAGCGAGTATCAGGGGAGGTGTGATGGGAATGTCAATAAACGTTAACCTTTGGCGGGTCTCAGCACTTTAGCTCTATCTCCAAATCAAGTCTTGTGCATTAGCATTGTCGTATCACCAATACATTAGCAGAGCTATTACGTCGTAGAGTATCAGGGGAGGTGGTCTCGGTCCTTGTAGTCTCTGACTCTACCGGAGGGCCTCAGCTCTATCTCTATGGATGTTTCAAGGGATGCTGGGGTGAGGCCTTGGATACACTGTTTGGCATTAGAATTGGTTAGTTGCGAGCCCAGTTTGCAAGCCCTCGCCAGCAGGGGCTTACGTGTTGGTATGACACTGTACAGCAATAAACGTTAACCTTTATTGTACAATGTTATGGTAGGGTGGATGGGGACGACAATAAACATTAACCTTTGGGAGGACTTCTACACCCTGTGTATAGAGGCGGGGTCAATAAATATTATCCTTTGACCACCCAACCTTTCTATTGCACATTGCAAACTTTAAACTAGACCAAAGATATGAATTGACTACATGCATATGTATTGTTGCATTGTTTTGTTTACTTACTGAGCCATGATGTGTGCTCACCCTCTCGACGTCGAATATTTTTAGTTGATGATGCAGGTACTACTGTCGAAGATTATGTCAATGCTCCAGTGTATGGTCACGTGGCGGCGATGGAAGTGGAAGATGAAGTGGATACACATGACTCCTCTTGCGAGTGCAACTCATGTGTATTCGATTAGATTTTTAGTTTTCTTTATTTGGATTTATTAAAGACATGTATTTGATACTTATTTATGTCTTAGTTGATATAGAATAATTTGCTATTTAAATATTAATATCACAGTAGATTATCAGTTCATTTTACAATAAGACTTCCGTTATTGTGTATTTATTCTGATTATGAATGTGGATATATGAGGTTTAGATCAGTCGGATACTGTCTGTACGAGATCCTGGTTGAACCGTTGGTTTGCTAGCGGTTCATCACACCATTCTGAAGTGTACAGAATTGGGGTGTGACAACTTGGTATCAAAGCATCTCAGACCGTGTCCGCTAAACTGGCAAACATTCACGATAAATTGTGAACTGAGATAAGATAAAAGTAAAAACTGTAAATGAACACACTATAAGCACAAGTGATGTTTGAGACCAAATTTGAAAAGAAAATAATGCATCTTTTAAAGGAAGAATAATTTTAAATACAATGAGAGATAAACAAACATGTACAAATAGCTAAACAGAGTACAGTCCACAACCTAGACAGTTACTCTGTAGTACAATGAAAGGAAATAAGTACAATCATGAAGCTAGAGGTAAAGGAGGGGGCGGTGCCTCACGATCTCTGTCATAATCCTCAGCGTAGACTCTAGTCAACCAGGCTATCTGAGTCTGGGTCGTCTGAAGACTAGCTGTAAGATCCGCTACCCGCTGATCAGTCCGGCGTTGAGCCTCCATGTGCTCTCCCATCCTCATGTCTGATGTACGCTGGGCGTCTAGTAGCTCATCCACTCTTACCCGCTGATCGTCTAGTAACTCTCCCATCCTCATGTCTGATGTACGCTGGGCGTCTAGTAGCTCATCCACTCTCACATGCTGAGCGTCTAGTAACTCCCCCATCCTCAGATCAGATCTACGCTGAGCCTCTCTGATCTCATGCAATATCTCCATCATATTAGGAGGTGGGTCAGAAGGACCAGCCACATGTGAAGGACCAGCCGCATATGAAGTACTAGCTCTAGCCGCATGCGTAGGTGAAGGAGGTGGTATAGAGTCTACATCCATGTACATACGGTCATCATCACCAACAGGCTCTGTATGAACTCCAGCGGCAGTGGCAGCTGCCTCAGCGTCAGCTATCTATATGCGAGTGCGAGGGCGCACCATCGCGTTCCTCTCCTCATCACTGACCTGAGCAGTTTGCATGCCCATCTTGCAAATAGCCTCCCAATATAGAGGCAATGAGAATGACTTCTCCTGAATCTTCTCATCCAATAAATCAACACCCAGGTGGGTAAGCAGAACAGTGATCATACGTCCGTAAGGAAGGTTACCAGTGTGACTGGGCAATGTAGCAGTGATCATGGTACGCATGATGATGTACGGAAGGCAGACGGGCTGCCTAGTGCAAATACAGTATAGAAGATACTGGGTCAGCTGAGAAACCCTCTCGTAATGACCACTCTGTGGAATCAGGTTATGTTGAATGATCTTGCAATATACCCGTGGAACTGGATGCATATAACATGCCCTCATCTGCCAGCGATCAGGACGAAGGAGCTGGTTATCGATCTCGGCCCTCATCTGTAGAGAGAAGAACTGGGGCTCTCCGGGAGCACAGAAAACCATGGGGCCATCATAGGAGATGCCCAGTAGGTCGGCTAGATGCCGATAGTCAATCGATATGTTCACCCCTTTGACGTAACTCGTGATGCGCAACTCGTGACCCCTCTCAACATCATTGTAATCCCCCACCACTTGGAGGTTACAATAGAACTGGCGTACCAAGTCGGGGTAGGTGCACGCGTCGTATGTAATGACAGGGAGCCATCCCATATCACCAAATTCTCTCTCCACATTGAACAGGGCTAACTCAGCCAAGTTCACTTTACGACCACCCTCTACTTTCTTGCGAGCGTAGTGGGCATATTGTACCTCAGCTTCGTTGGAACGAAAACGAAGAGGATCACGAACTCTGGGTACTTTGGTACGAGCCATAGTATCTGCAAATAAGAAAGAGAAACCAATAATGGGTTAGTAGAGAGTAAAAACCAAAATTTGGACATTATAACGACGTAAGTTGGCCAAAAAGCCTCACTTGTCACCCATACACATGGGCAGGAGGACTTACGTAGGTTCTAACAGATCCTAAAACACTCACACAGTAGGAAATTCTAACAATGGAATCCAATTTGAAGAAATTGCAAGAAATTGAAAATTTCGACAAATTAGGGCAAAAAGAGCAAAATCCAAGTTTCTCGATAACCAACCGATGAAACTCAAAAAATTTTGACGGCTTTCATTCCTCGAGTCACCAATAACAAAAACCCCCAATAAAAATCAAATTTTACGATTGGAAAAAGTTTAATTTGAAAAATACAAGATAAATGTTTAAAAACCTAGAAATGAAAACCTAAAAAACAGGTAAAAGTGAGAAGACATACCTGTAGGAATGATGTAGACGTCGAAACACGGAACCGAAATGACCAATATAGTGGAGTGGCACTGTAGCAACTCAGAGGTGGGAGACGAGTCAAAACGGGGAATGAATAATGGGAAATGGACCCAGAATCGGACCTCAAAAATCTGATTTTTGGTCCGGGGGTCGGAGAATTCGACCAGGATAATCGACCCCCACATCGACCCCCATATCGACCCCCAGCTCTCGGGAACTTGACAGAAAACCAGGGTCACACCTGGGGGTCGGACATCCATCGACCCCCGTATTGACCCCCAGCTCTCGGGAATCTGACAGAAAACCAGGGGTCGCACCTGGGGGTCGGACACCCATCGACCCCCGCATCGACCCCCGGCTCTCGGGAAGAATAGGCACATTCCCAGGGTCGGATACTGAGGGTCGGACATACCATCGACCCCCACCATCGACCCTGCATAGAAAAGATAGTATTTTTCATAGAATGATCTGAAAATTTTGAAAATAACATCGGTTAGCTTGCCTACATGAAGTATAAATGATTGCCTCACGTTCGCTAATGATTTTCAGGCATCACCAATATCAGAGGAAAATGGCGGGACGTAAAGTAACCAGGCAAAGCCAAAACGCAGTTCCACCACCACCACATGTGGAGGAAACTAGTCAGGAAAATATATATGTATAGGAAAATCCACAGGTTGCACCACTAGTGAATCCGGTTCAGGCAAATCCTACAAACTTGCCACCTCCACCACCGGAGCTAGCAACCGTGGTTATGAACTTATCGCAACAGCTGCAACAAATGCAATACACATAGGATCAAATGCAAGCAGCAATGGGGATTATGTTCCAGGCAGCACATGCTACACCCATGCCGACTGGACAAGCCAGTGCAGCACCGGTGGGTGGGTAACCACCCAGCACCCCAAACACCTCAACCACCAGCTCCACAGATTCCAGTACCAGGTCCGGAAGCAGCTCAGGTTAATTATTAGTATCCACAACCTATGTTTGGGGCATACCCCCAAAATCAGTTGGATCACTCTCGACTGGTTGAGAGATTCTTGAAGATGAAGCCCAAGGAATTTAACGGTAAACCATCTGATCCTCTATGGCCAGCACATTGGATCGACGAGATGGAGAGAAATTTTCTTATGAAGACTATTACAAAAAAAGAAAAGGTATTATGTGCCACCTTCATGCTAAAAGGCGATGCACATCATTGGTGGAAATCGACCAAGACCTATCTATTAACCAAGCACGCCTTATTTACCTGGGCTATTTATAAAGAAGCTTTCTTTGAGAAGTATTTTCCCCGAAGCTTCAAGGATTCTATGGAGAAGGAGTTCCTGAGTTTATATCAGGGCCAAATGTCAGTGGATGCATATCAACAGCGTTATGAGGAGTTGTTTTTATTTGCACCACTCAGTATGCAAGAAGAAGACACTAAGACCCGTAGGTTTGTCACGGGACTTAGAGGGAGCATCAGAGAGCATGTTCTAGGCTTGGAGAAGAAGGTATATAATGAAGCTGTGCAAATTGCTTGAGTTATTGAATCGAGCCAGAAGGAAAGCTATTTTACACAGAACAGAGGTATGAAAAGGCCAGTCGGAAATTCCTATAACGGAGGGAATAACAGGACATTTAAACCCTTTTGTGCTCAAGGCTTTGTTACTGCACCCAAGCCTACCCCAGTAATTCAACAGCAGCCAAAGCTAAATTCTAAAGGTCTGAAATGTTATAACTGCAACCAAGCGGGACATATGTCAAGGGAGTGTCCTAAGCCCAAGAAGCAGTTACATCAAGGACGAGTATATGCTGTTACATCCGAGGATGCTGCCGCATCACCCGATGTGGTCATAGGTATGACTGAAACCTTTTAAGTTGTATTACATTGTATGAGCATGTAGACTAAGTAAAATAAATCACAAGTATCGTACCTATAAATGGCATACCCGCCAGAGTACTCTTTGATTCAGGAGCTACTCATTCCTTTATATCTGTGTCATTTGGAAAGAAGCTGAATTTATCCATTAAAACATTGGACTACAAAATACTTGTACAGTCACTGATGGGGTTAAAAGTGGAGTTAGAGAAAGGTTATGGGCCATGTCCAGTTCTCATTAGCGAGAAAACTTTAGATGCAACCTTGATCCAACTTGGGATGGCAGACTTTGACGTCATCTTGGGAATGGACTGGTTAGCTCGGCATTCGGCAAACCTATTATGCGCCGAAAAGAAACTAACATTTAGAGACAAAGAAGGAGCAGAATTCAGTTTTGTGGGAACCAAAATTCCCCGTATACGCAAGCTCATACTATCAGCACTAAAGGCGAAGAAGTGCCTTGAGAAGGGAGCAGTCGGATATCTAGTATCAGTGGTCGACCTTACCAAAGAAGCACCACAGATGAAAGCTATTGATGTCATGCGGGATTACCCCGACGTATTTCCTGAGGAACTACCAGGATTACCACCCGACCGAGCCACAGAGTTTGTGATAGATCTTATACCTGGAGCCACACCAGTATCAAAAGCACCTATCGAATGGCTCCTACTGAATTGAAGGAATTGAAAGTACGACTACAAAAACTACTGGACAAGGGTTATATTCGACCCAGTATATCACCATGGGGAGCGCCAGTATTGTTCGTAAAGAAGAAGGACGGTAGCGTTCGATTATGTATCGATTATCGGGAGTTGAATAAACTGACAATCAAGAATCGATATCCACTACCTCGGATCGATGACTTGTTCGATCAGTTGCAAGGAGCAAAAGGTATTTTCTAAGATCGATTTTCGGTCAGGCTACCATCAGTTGAAGATTAAAGATGGTGATATTCCTAAGACAGCTTTCAGGACCAGATATGGACATTATGAATTCTTGGTCATGTCTTTTGGATTAACAAATGCACCAGCAACTTTCATAGAACTTATGAACCGGATTTTCCACGATATGTTGGATATGTCGGTTATCGTATTTATTGATGATATATTGGTATATTCCAAGGACAAGGAAACTCATATTAAGAATCTAAACGCCGCTCTACAACGTTTAAGGAAAGAGAAGCTATATGCCAAATTTACCAAATGTGAGTTTTGGCTAAGTGAAGTCGCCTTCCTAGGCCATGTAGTGTCCGCTGAAGGAATCAAAGTGGATCCCAGCAAAATCGAAGCTATTGTAAAGTGGGAAGCACCAAAGAGCGTTGCAGAAATTAAAAGTTTTCTGGGTCTCGTTGGTTATTATCGAAGATTTGTGGAAGATTATTCCTGGATTTCTGTACCTCTCACCAGTCTGACTAAGAAAGGTGAAAAGTTTGTGTGGATGGATAAATGCAAGAAGAGCTTCCAAACTCTGAAGACCAGATTGATATCCGCACCGATTTTGACTATTCCTGCTCCCGGACAGCCATTTACCTTGTACACTGATGCGTCAGGATTGGGATTAAGATGTGTGCTTATGCAAGGAGAACAAGTAATTGCTTATGCCTCAAGACAGTTAAAGACACATGAAAAGAATTATCCCACTCATGATCTGGAGTTAGTGGCAGTAGTACATGCTGTCAAGATATGGAGACATTACCTATATGGAGAGAAGTTCCAGATTAAATCAGACCATAAAAGTCTTACTTATTTATTTAATCAAAAGGAGTTGAATATGAGACTAAGAAGATGGCTCAAACTACTGAAAGACTATGATTGTGATATCCAGTATCATCCGGGGAAAGCTAATGTAGTAGTGGATGCGTTGAGCAGAAAGGCAGTGATAAAATCCTAGGGAGAGATTAGCACAACCGCAGCAATGTGTACTACCGGAATGGTATTCAATCATGGCAATGAGCATTATGTGATAGACACACCAGATGGATCAGCCAACCAAGGGTTTATTCATCGGTTTTCTAATATGTTCGCTGCATTGAAGATTATACCAGATAAAATTGATGAAGTGAAGACAGCTATCAAGGCAGACCCTTACCTAAGAACGGTACAAGAAGACATCGAAAAAGGTAGAACTAACCCTGAGTTCACCTTGGATGAAGAAAAGATATTGAAGTACAAGGGAAGAATATGTGTACCCGAAACAGAAAGTGTGGACATTAGACACCGACTGATGAAAGGAGCCCATACCATCATCTATTCGATACACCCTAGAAGTACAAAAATGTATCATGACCTAAAGAAACTATATTGGTGGAGAGGAATCAAAGCAGATGTAGCTAAGTTTGTGTCTCAATGCCTAAAGTTTTTGAAAGTAAAGGCTGAACGACAAAGACCCGCAGGACTGTTACAGTCGTTATCGGAACCAGCATGGAAATGGGACTGCATCACCATGGACTTCGTCACAGGGTTACCATTGACTCCTCGTGTAGTTGACGCAGTTTGGGTGATTGTAGACCGTCTAACCAAAATAGCTCACTTTATATCGATACGACCTCAGTATACACTAGAAAGGTTAGCAAAGCTGTATGTAGATAATATTGTTCGATTACACGGTGTACCAGAGAGCATTGTGTTCGATAGAGATCCACGATTTACTTTTAAGTTTTGGGAAGGATTACAAAAGGCTATGGGTACAACATTGAAATTTAGTACTGCATTCCATCCACAAACAGATGGACAGTCAGAGCGTACAATTCAGATTTTAGAAGATATGCTACGAGCATGTGTGATTGACTTTAAAGGATCATGGGATGAAAAGCTACCACTGATCGAGTTCGCTTATAACAATAGCTATCAGGCTACTATACAGATGTCACCCTATGAAGCACTGTATGGCAGAAAGTGTCAAACTCTTTTATTTTGGAATGAAGTTGGGGAACGTAGTCTTGTTGGACCAGAATTTGTTGAAGAGAGTTGTCGAGTGGTCGACATTATCAAGGAAAGAGTCAGAATAGCCCAGAATCGTCAGAAGCAATATGCAGATACTCGACGCAAAGATCTTGAGTTCGTTGTGGGTGATAAATTATTCTTGAAGGTATCACCTATGCGAGGTCTGAAATGGTTCAGACAGAAAGGGAAACTAAGTCCAAGATATGTCGGGTCATATGAGATTCTAGCTAAGCGTGGGAAAGTGGCTTACCAGTAAGCACTACCACCATCTATGTCAAGTGTACATGACGTATTTCATATTTTCTTATTGAAGAAGTATGTCAAAGATCCAATGCACGTTCTGACAGTAGATCTACCTGATTTAACTGAAGATTTGACTTTTGAAGTAACACCAACTGAAATCATCAGCGGAAAGGTTCAATGACTATGCAAACGAGATATCTATTATGTCAAGGTCACTTGGAGAAGTAGAGACATGTAAGAAATTACATGGGAGGAAAAGAATGCTATGCGAAAGCAATACCCTCACTTATTCGACTCAGAAGGTATGAACAATTTCGGGGATGAAATTTTTATAAGTAGGGGGGAGTTGTAAGACCCGTATCAAACTAACCCGATCTTACCACCTTGAACCACGTCTACCCATCATGAATGAGCCAAATGGACCAAGTGCGTAAAGGAGATCACGATCCCAGGTATTAAACTGACCCAAAAATACTTAAATTAAGGAGAGGGTCGCATACCCAGAAAGGGAGGGTCAGACCCCCCCAAGACAGAAATCAGACCCCTAGTTTTACATGGGGGGTCGAACACTTCAGGAACCAGGGGTCGACGGGATCTCCGACCCCCCCTATCGACCCCGATACTCGGTAAATCTGAAAACTAAGAAAGTTTCCTAATTTTGATGGGATTCCTTCTAAATATCAATGGGACTTATTTTAGGAGTTTCTACTCTATAAATAGGACGTCCCTAAGCCTCTTTTACTCTTTTTACAACCCTAATTGAATTGAGAGAAAGAGAAGAGAAGGAAGAGAAGGAAAAGAGAAGGAAAAAAGAGAAGAAAGCAAAAGGAGAAGAGTTGCAGAGAAGCAGTATTCTTCTCAGGTATGGATACTAATTCCATGAATTGCTAAAGACCTTAGGATAGATAATGTAGAGAGTATGATCTCGGAGAAACCCAAACCATCAACCTATGGTTAGGTTTTTATGAAAAACCATGGGGAAAATCATGAAAGCCATATAGGTAGTAGAACCATGGTTCTAGACCATAGAACATGTGTATAATGGATTATAGGAACAAGCCATAGGACCCCAAACACGAAGAATGAATTTAAGGAAGAAAATTGACCAAAACCCACACGGGGTCGCATGGGGGGTCGATGGCCAATCGACCCTACCAGACCCTGAGCATCGACCCCCAGTGTTCGGGAAGTCCAGAATAGAGGTGGTCGCACCCAAGGTCGATCATTACTCCAACCCTACCTCCGACCACAGTTAAAAACATGGTTTTTAAATTCAGAATTAATTCTAATTAAATTCTATCGACTTTGTTAGGTCTTCCAGCAATATAATAACAATATAAAGGTGTTCTTAAAGCTTGTAAGAGGATCTATTAGCAAGCTAAGGTGAGGAAACATAACTCTAAACTAATTGGTTAATAACAAACTATTTTCTCTTTTCTTGAGTCCAATGCCATGCTTGATCCTATGCGAATATGTTTGTAATGTGCATACAACATGTCATCCAATATTTCTATTATTTGTTCATGCATATTTACTTTATTGTTTATAAGATGATGATGATGATGATGATAGGAATAGGCATGTGAATGTATGTGTGTGGTTGGTGTACTTGATGCGAGCGAGTATCAGGGGAGGTGTGATGGGAACGTCAATAAATGTTAACCTTTGGCGGGTCTCAGCACTTTAGCTTTATCTCCAACTCAAGTCTTGTGCATTAGCATCGTCGTATCGCCATTACTTTAGCAGAACTATTACGTCGTAGAGTATCAGGGGAGGTGGTCTCGGTCCTTGTAGTCTCTGACTTTACCGGGGGGCCTTAGCTCTATCTCTATTGACATTCTAAGGGTTGCTGGGGTGAGGCCTTGGATACACTGTTTGGCATTAGGATTGGTTAGTTGCGAGCCCAGTTTGCAAGCCCTCGCCTGTAGGGGCTTACGTGTTGGTATGGCACTGTACAGCAATAAAAGTTAACCTTTGTTGTACAATGTTATGGTAGGGTGGATGGGGACGACAATAAACGTTAACCTTTGGGCGGACTTCCACACCCTGGGTATAGAGGCGGGGTCAATAAATGTTAACCTTTCACCACCCAACCTTTCTATTATGCATTGCAAACTTTAAACCAGACCAAAAATATGAATTGACTACATGCATATGTATTGTTGCATTGTTTTGTTTACTCACTGAGCCATGATGTGTGCTCACCCCCTCGACGTCGAATATTTTTAGTTGATGATGCAGGTACTACTGTCGAAGATTATGTCAATGCTCTAGTGTATGGTCACGTGGCGGCGATGGAAGTGGAAGATGAAGTGGATACACATGACTCCTCTTGCGAGTGCAACTCATGTGTATTCGATTAGATTTTTAGTTTTCTTTATTTGGATTTATTAAAGACATGTATTTGACACTTATTTATGTCTTAGTTGATACAGAATAATTTGCTATTTAAATATTAATATCACAGTAGATTCTCAGTTCATTTTACTATAAAACTTCCGCTATTGTGTATTTACTCTAATTATGAATGTGGATATATGAGGTTTAGATCAGCCGGATATCATCTGTATGAGATCCTGGTTGAACCGTTGGTTTACTAGCAGTTCATCACACCATTCTGAAGTTTGCGGAATTGGGGTGTGACAGTTAATCCATCCTTTTCTTAGTTCTATTTGTTTCCTTTAACATCTCCTATATCTATAGATACTTCCCTTGTAATTGGTATAGATTTTATTCTATAAATATAAGCATTAGAGGAGCTGAGAGCAACGATTTATACTATAGTGTATTGCTGCTTTCGAAATCTCTCCCTCTCTCTCTCTCTTTCTCTCTCTCTCTCTCTCCTTCTTCTTCTTCTTCTTCTTCTTCTTCTTCTTCTTATTCTTCTTCTCAATTCTCTTATTTTCTTGGTTTCTGGTTTGTGAAGCTTTTGTTATATCTCTGGGTGGTTTTGTTATAGTTACGAAGTAAATTTTTCGTCCCAAAAATTCCAATGGATAGATAGATGGACTCACAGGTGTATAAAAATGAGAGTTAAAAACTATTTGATAGTATGGAATTGAACTCCCAACAATCAGAAAGTGCATCATATTTGAGAAAATACCTTATACCGATTACTGTCTGAAAGTCATCATCCAAAGTTCTTTTAAGGAACTTTTGGAAAACAAATCTGCTGTCTTCTAAAAAGTGGGCTACAAAAAGGAAGAAGAAGCTTTGTTAAAACATTAGTGTGAAATTGTTGTGTCTGCAATAAGCCAACAACTAATCTATGGCATTACCATGACGAATCCATGACGAAGAGTGAAATAATCAGTTGTAGCAAAATTATAGGTCATGAATGTGAAATCCTCCAAATTAAAAGAATTTCATGGATATATCTGAATCAAGAAAAGGTTATCATCATTCTTATTGCTTAGTAAAAAGGGTGTGTATGCATAGATGCCTTTGCAAACAGATTGTAATTTAGGCCTGCAAAGAGTGAACTCTGAACTCTAATTGTTCACCTTCTTGCCTATTCTTTTCCACATTCCCCCCCCCCATTTACATTTTTCTCCTTAGATATATAGGTCATTGCACTTCTTATGCCAAAAATTTTCATTCAATCATAAAATTCCATTTATCCAATTTTTTTAATAAAGCAGATAATTAAGAGTGATAAAGAGGAGAACAACATGTGGTATATTGCACTCAAATAAAGCAATATTAAAGTCCAGTAGGGATGTAGCTATGCAAGAATTCAAACATCAGTATGACTGTGAGGACAAAGATAGAAATCTTTAGAAGTCGCCACCTAGATTTAGGTCTAGGACCTTAGAAATATGAAATCTCACCCCAAGGTAAGACTTCGATTGGCTCATGACCCTTAGATTGGAATTCTGGTCCATCAGAGATTGGGTAAGTGTCAGGTTACGGTTATGGGAAGGGGTTAGGCACCCAAACCGCCCGATCAAAATCGGTCTCCTATACCTTTCCTATGCTAGACTCTATTTGTTAGGCCAAACCAAACCAAGGGGTTTGATATCATTGAACCGAATCGATCCATCGATTGCCTACGTATCACGGAATTATTCCGAAAATCAGGTTCACCATCGTAGTTCAGGTGTGATTAAAGTTTATTGATGTGATTTATGCTTGTGCATGATTAAGTTCATTGTTCAAGTTGAAATTTATGCTTGAATGGTTGAGAAATCCTATGGGTTAGGATCTGGATAGTCCATGTGGACTGATAGATAGTCCTAGTGGATCTAAGAATAACCCCATTTGGGTTGGAATGTGGATAATATCCTAGTGGATCTATGGATAGTCCAAGTGGACTAAGATGTGGATAACCCTATTTGGGTTAAAATATGGGGGATGTCCTAGTGGATCTATGGATAGTTCGAGTGGACTAAAGTATGGGTAAATATCCTAGTGGATCTATGGATAGTCCGAGTGGACTAAGCTGTGGATCCGAATTTGGGTTTCTCCCAAATAGCCTACGTATCCTAGGGTTTGCCCTAGGAATCAGAATCCGCGTAGTTCGGGATGGATAACCTTTTCTAGGTTAATGATTGAGAATCTATTCTAGGTTTGGGATTGAGAACCTATTCTAGGTTTAGGGTTTGCCGAGGGGCAAATCGTCCTAAATTACCCTTTTCATTCTGAATTCTAATTTTGGAAGGTTTGGCAAGGCATTCTCTTTCTTCATTAAGATTTTTTATCATTCCCATTATGCTCTTCCCAAGAATGTGGGTGCCTAAATGCACGTCCCCACACCTACATTGTCTTCTAGAAGTGTGCATATATGGCAGTTTAACTAGGGTGTTGCATAAAATAAGTTATTACCAAAAAATAGAATATTCTATCTAAATATGGCACATAAAAACATTTATGACAAGAAATTCACATACAAGTAAGATTGTTTAAAAATCTTTCAAATATGGCATGTATTGTAAATAAGGCAAGAGCCTACATGGCATGATCTAGTATGCTATATTCTAAGCATGGCAAGATCCTAATTGCTATTTCTTTTCATATTTAGGGTTTTCTACCCTAATTGCTACTTTCTTTCTATTTTAGGGTTTTTTACCCTAATTGTAATTTTATTTCCATTTTTAGGGTTTTCTACACTAATTGCTATTTTCTTTCCATTTTTTAGGATTTTCTACCCTAATTGTTATTTTCTTTCCATTTTAGGGTTTTCTACCCTAATTATTTTCTTTCCATTTTTAGGGTTTTCTACCCTAATTATTTTCTTTCCATTTTTAGGGTTTTCTACCCTAATTATTATTTTCTTTCTATTTTTTAGGATTTTCTACCCTAATTGTTATTTTCTTTCCATTTTAAGGTTTTATACCCTAATTATTATTTTATTTCTATTTTTAGGGTTTTCTACCCTAATTGTTACATTCTTTCCATTTTAGGGTTTTCTACCCTAATTATTATTTTATTTTCATTTTAGGGTTTTCTACCCTAAATGTTATTTTCTTTCCATTTTTTAGGGTTTTCTACCCTAATTGTGACAATAAGCATTTAATATAGCATGTAAGCAAGTGTAGCAGACAAATATGGCAATAAACATGTGTATCATTCCAATCATGGCAATGTGATTATTTCAATTATGGCAATGTGATCATTCCAATTATGGCAGTGTATGCATACGAGCATCCGAACATAGCATAGCATCAAATATGGCATGTGAGAAACAACCAAAGCATATGAGAATCAATCAAAAACATGATGGAACACGCAGCAAGATGACAGCTTTGTCAGGCTGGACTAAAATGGGCACATAGGGCACTGTACTTACTCAAAAAATTCTTAAAATATATCCCTGGAAAGAAGACTCAGAGGCCAACATTTTGTCTCAAGGAAGCTATTCCTAAAAGAGACCATTGCAGGTCGAAAACATTCCCCAAGTACAGGCAAATACACTGGTCAGGTCTGTTCCAGATTTTTGACCAGTTGCACCATAAATTCCAAATAAAATTCTATTCTTAATGAAAATTAAATACAGACATATTTCTATGTAGATAACTATCTGATCTAAAATTTCATTAAGAAAAACAAGTTAAAACAGTATATTTTCTTTGTGAAAAATGACTCTTTTCAATCATGCAAACAGCACATCATGACAGATCTGAAATCAAAGCTTTATGCACTTAAAAATTGATATCAATTCAACAAAAAATGGAAAAAATATGAAACTAGTGCCATTTTTTAGAAGACTTTCATGTCTAAAAAGTTCATGTTAAGTGGAATTTCTGATTATGGCCATAAAGTCTTTGTCTAGAGACTTTCCGATGGAGGATTGCATTACATTTGAGAAAAATAGCAATGTCAAAGACAAATTGTTTGATATATTTCCCCAATTCCAAATGGAACGAAATTTTTAGGGTAGTCTTCTATCATATCAGAGAGACTCCCATAAAATTTTGGGCTTCAAAATCTTAGAAAAAATACATATGATGTACGTCCTAAGTTTGAACCCTAAATCTGGAATTTTCAGATCAGAAAATCACTTTATGAAATTTACAAAAAACATCAAACATCATTGTATATCAATCAAAAATTCATCATTGAATAGCTTAGACAAATTATCATTCATGAAAAATGTTAGACATAGGCATCCTAACATTAACAAGCATGTAATAGAGCATTCATGATTGAGATTTCATGAAAATTAGCCTTTTTCAAGCAAAATTGGCATTCGGGTATTATAACGACCTCTAAATTTGTTTAGAGTACTAACCTTGGGCTCAAATCGAGCGAAACCGTTGATGAAGGGTGATTGGGGATTGTATCAATCCCCTTTGAATGTGAATCCTCCTTCCCCTCTCTTCTGCTTCTTTCTCTCTTCTCTTTCTCTCTCTCTTTCACGTTTTCCTCT
Organism: Protea cynaroides; assembly: GCA_028583415.1. Classification (NCBI taxonomy): domain Eukaryota; kingdom Viridiplantae; phylum Streptophyta; class Magnoliopsida; order Proteales; family Proteaceae; genus Protea; species Protea cynaroides. Next base: position 10,587,674 of record CM053269.1, read on the forward strand.
CTCTCTGCTCTCCTTTCTCTCTCTCCCCACGTTTTCCTCTCTTTTTGCTCTCGAAAAAAGGATCCTCCTCTTTGCCTATTTATAGTTTTTTCACTCATTTTCTAAAAGATCCTTTTTTCTAAAAAATATTTTTTTTTTCCTTTTTCTTTCCTTCCTTTTTTTCTTTCTTTCTTTCTCCTCTCTCTCTTTCACGTTTTCTTTCTAGAAAACGTGAAGGGGAATCTTTTTCCCCTTTTTTCTTTTTTTTTTATTCCTCTCTCTTTCCTTTTTTCTTCTCATGATCTTTTGGATTATCTCAAAACCCTAAATCCCCTTCTCTTTCACGTTTTCTCTCTCCCCTCTTTCCTTTTTTTCTCAAAATCTTTTGGATTATCTCCACAATTGAAATCTCTATTCTTTTCCACGTTTTTTCTCTCCCCTCTTTCCTTTTTTTTTTTCTCAAAATCTTTTGGATTATCTCCACAATTGAAATCTCTATTCTTTTCCACGTTTTTCTCTCCCCTCTTTCCTTTTTCTTCTCAAAAATCTTTTGGATTATGATTTACACATGTATATTACACATATATATATTTAATAACATACATACACATACATACATACATACATGTATATATATATGATATATATATATATTATAATATATATAGAGACTGACCTAGGTTGACAACCGATTTGAATTGAGTTGATCTGGACTGATTGGAATTCACCGGGTTTCTTCTCCTTGTCATTTCGCGGGTCATCCCATCCATTCGTTATCCCGTATGGAATTTTTTGATGGCCTCTATTCCAAATTTTTTGCGTTCATTTTGTAGAACATTAAAAATGAGGAATATAGGAACTTGAATCACCTCATTTGGAAGTAAAATGGTCAACTTATGAATTTTTAAAGTTTAAGCGGACCAATTATCGATAATTTGGTGACCATTCGCATGAGATCCTTCGAGGCTTTTACCGAAAATATTTTACGCCCACTTTGTAGAGCACTAAAAATGGAACATAATGAGACCGAAATCGCTGAATCCGAGGTAGAACGGGAAAGATATGAAGCTTTGAAGTTTTGCCGATCATTTTGCATGCAAGTTTGCATGGGACCCACGGTGACTTCTACCGGGATTTTTTTACGTCCACTTTGTAGAACATCATGAATGAAGAATAATGGTCTTGGAACCATCTGAATCCGATGTCGGATGATCAAGATATGATGATTTGAAATTCAAACAATCTAACTTACGATAATTTGCATGAAAGCCCCTGGGATTATTTATGACAATTTTAGAAACCTCCCTTATATGTATCATCCGACTAAAATGGTTGTATCTTCCTCATTTGATACCGGAATTGAGCAATTCTGGTATCGTTTCGAAGATAATTCCATGACCTATGCATCTATGCAGATAATAGCCCATGACCCTACTGTGGGGATCAGTGGAGAATTACAAATCTTTGGGTTAAAGGTCAGAAACCTGCCATATTGGTTCACTTATGCCGAGGGTGGCAAAAATGGGGTGCTTACAATGACATTTGAATTCTGATATGAAAAGCATTGTAATGCAGATCGATAACCAAAAACCCCATAATAAGGATATAGCGAAATAAAACAAATATGGAAAACTAAAACTGATACAAGAATGGGAAAAAAATAGATGGTGGATTATTAGATAGAAGAACAGAATGTGATAATAGTGAACAAATAGAAAACAGAGATAAGAAACAAAGCAAGAAATTACTAAGACCATATTAGAGTAAATGAGCAAAAAAGAAGTAAACCCCATCATCAATTGAATCACAGAACCAAAGAGAGATATATTAGAGGGCCAAAACACAAAAGGAATGATTTCACCATAAAATTAATCAATTTGTCTCTAAATATATTTCCTTCCTGATTCCAAAATCAAGAAATGGAAGTTAGTTACTTTGGTTGAGTAAGCAATCATTGAAATGAAACCATAAACAGTTCTCACCAACCTTAAATACTTCATCATAAATTGTTGATGATAGGAAAACATCCAAGACCTCAAAGAGAAAAATAAAAGAGAAATACAGGAGTAGAAGAGGAAGAAGATAACTATATCAATAATTGTCATATATATACGAAGAAGGGGTGATTTATTAAGAATTTATCTTTGTAGCTTGGTTGATGCCTCCCAACATCAAAATCTACAAACCCTAGATACCCACTGGGATAGAAATCGCCATTACCAAGTGAGAGAGAGGGAGAAAGGATGAGGGAAAGAGAGAGGTGAACATACCTGGAACAAAGAAAGAAAAAACTTGCAAAGATAGAGATGGTGGAAAGAGAGGAGCTTCTACGAACAAGTAGCAGAATTGCAGTACAAGTAACGCTTGAACAAGAAGGAGCTTCTACGAACATGAAAATAAAAACAGAGAATAGAAGAAATGGAGATGGAGGAGAATTGCAAGAAGAGAGAGAGAGAGAGAGAGAGAGAGAGAGAGAGAGAGAGAGAGAGAGAGAGAGAGTGAGAGAGAGAGAGAGACCGAGAGAAATGAGGGTAAGATACTACTTGCTGGTTGTAGAGAACCAACAGAAGATATTGTCGCTAATTCCCGTCACCAAAAATGCTTATTGTTGTAGTAAATCATCGATTTTTTGACGTGACCCAATTTTTGAGTGCAATATAATTGGAGGGGCCAACAAAGGGTTATTTCATCTTGATGATTGATTGACAGGAACACTTTGCACTAATAGGGGGAACATAATCTTAAGGATAGTGGCCAATGAATCTACTCAATCCCATCCAATTCTATTTACAAGTGGTATTGGCGCTTACCTGTAAGTTGTTATAATTCTGATATATTGTAAGTATTCTAATTTGGTTGTTAAAATTTTAAGTTATTTAAAATTAGATCATTATATAAGTCTTGACCTTATATTGAACCTATTTTACTACAATATGGGAAACGTTTTATCTCCAATAGGATCCACATGGTTAAAAAAGAGAGAGAAAATAAAAAAATCTGAAGAAAATGTCATAATATAAAAAATCGTGAGAATAGTGAATACTCACATTAACAAAGTATGATCTTTTCTTGTATATTAATATCCATATCTATTCTAAAATCTAAAATCCAAACATTTTATAAAAAAAATGAAGACAGATCAAGATTAATAGCTCAATAACATGTAGTACATGAATCCCCTTGCCTTTCCTTCAGCATTAATTGAAATTGACTCATAGACTACCATATGGCCATGAATCTCTATAGTCATTGGATCAAGATTTACAACTTAATAAGGGTCAGAATCTTATACTCCCTTTTTTTTATATTTTCAGATCTATAATAAAAGACCATTTTCTCTCACATCCCCTATACTTGTAGATTATCTCTTGTACGGATTTTTTCCCTCTATTTTAAGCTCTAACTTCTTCCTTTCACGTCTCTATTTTTAGTAAACTATCAACCAATATCTTTAGCAACTTGCAGACTCTCCCTTCACCCCCTCATCTCTTTCTCTCTCTCTCTCTCTCTCTCTCTCTCTCTCTCTTTACCAACTTGTAGGCTTTGTTTGAAAGTTGATGGTACTTCTTCACTTTCTTTTACTCTATCTCAAGGTTGCAAGAGAAGATGGGCATGCAGTTAGGTAATGTAGACAATGAAGAGAATGAATCTGAAGTTTGCTCGATCATTGCCTAGAGTAGACATGTTTTAATTAAATATGGTCTTTAGATTTGCATTTTACCTAACTATGGTCTGAACTGATCCTGATAAAAATATTCCATATATATATATATATATATATATATATATATCCATGCATCATTATATTTATCAGCTATCCATGTTGTGGCAAGGGGCACTCGGATGAGGCGGGGGTGCTTTGAGGGGGAGGCAAAGGGGACGGGTGCACCAGGAAGGGGAGGCGAGAGATCGATAGGGGGGTGGGAAATCCTAGAGAGGCTAAGGGGCCAGGAGGGGTGGGGGTAGGCGGGGGGCACCCTGAGGGGGCAGAGGGGGGCGGGGGGGGGGGGGGGCATGGCAGAAGGGGATGCAAGAGAGGGGGGGGGGGGCGGAGGGGGGCCTAGAGTGGCCAGAGGGGGTTATAGGGGGCCCCCGGAGGGGGTGAAGGCGGGGAGCCTAGAGGGGGGAAGAGGGGATCCCGGAGGGGGGGAGAGGGGGTGGATCCAGGAGGGGGCAAGGGCAGGCAGGGGCAGGGGTGGAGGGGACGCCTATCACACCCATTTCTGGACTAACCAGAATAGTGTGATGAACCGTCAATAAACCAATGGTTCAACCAGGATCTCGTATAGGTAGTACCCACCGTATCAAACCGCACCCATATTTTATGATAATAATCAGAGATAATAAACAAATAAGCGAAAGTCTTTATAATTAATGAATTGAGTATCTAACAGTGATAATTGAATATTTAATCCAGTTGTCTGCAAGTAACTCAAGACATAAAAATAAAATAATCAATTACATGTCTGGTAATCAAAATATGACTAAACTAGTCAAAGACACATTGATTGCACTAGCATGAAAGATCATGTGCCTCCTCTATTAGTTCCCCGTCTATCGCTGCTATGTGTCCATACGTTGATGCATTTACATAATCTTCAACACTAGGGGGTACCTGGTGGTGGTGGAGGCTAGGCCCATGGTAGAGGTGGGGAGCCCGGACGAGGTAGGGGCGCCTGGAGGGCACAGTGGGTGGCTCTCGGAGGGGGAGGTGGTGGGGGGTGGGGGGCTGAGCTAGGACGGGGGTGACAATATAGTAGAGGAAGCCGCTAGCCCAACAGAGAGGGCCTCTGTGGGGGGCCGGAGGGGGCCGCACTTGGAGGGGTTAGGGATGGCAGGGCGCTAGGATGAGGGGGGTGGAGATGGGGCACCCAGAGGGGGCTGAAGCTTTGGGCGTCGGCAGGTGGAAGAGATGGGGTGCTTGGAGGGAGTAGAGGAGGGGCGCCTAGAGGGGGCAGCGGCAAGCAGGGGGGAGGGCAACAGAGGGTTGTGGTGGTGGGGCTAGGGGGTGGGGCCCAGAGGGGGCTAGCGTAGAGCCCTGAGGAGGTGGGGGGTGCTAGGAGGGGGCGGGGGCATCGCAAGGAGGGGAAGGGGGCGGGGGGCTCCCAGAGGGGGAGGAGGCAACTCCTAGAGGGGGCTATGCTAGGATGGGGCTGGCAGGGCTAAGGTGGGTGGAGGGGGTGACGGGGGGTTGGGGTGCCCAGAAGGGGCTGCTAGCGCCGTGCGAGGGTGCTCTTGGAGGGGGAGGGGGTGGGCAGGGGGCTCCTGGAGGGCCGGGGGCCGGGGCAGCCCCTGAAGGTGGTAAGTCAAAGCCATGAGGATGTGGGGTGCCAGGAGGGGGCTGGGGTTGGGGCATTCGAAGGGGCGGTGCTAAGCAAGCGGGGGCTCCTATAGAGGGCTGGGGTAGGGGTGAGGGGCATCGGGCGGGGGCTAGGGCTGTGTGGGATGCCCAAAAGGGGTGGTGGGGGTGCCTGCATGGGGCAACGATGGGGGCTGGGGTGGCTAAAGGGGTCGGGGAGGGCACCGTCCACTAGGGGCGGAGTATAAGACCTTCACTCTACTAACTGGGATTAACTGTATCATGCGAGGTCTTCCCATTGTTACCGGCTCGGGTGAACTAATCGGATCGACCATATGAAGGACCCATAGAGTTAGGTATGCTAAAAACAATTATTTTTCATTGTATGGTCGACTAACAAATGTTATATGGCCGACCACTCAATCAAAAGGTGAGGACAGTCGATTTTAATTAAGTGGTTGCATACTCTGCTTTGTGTGGTTGAAGGATTGTGCGACCACAGAGTCGACCACACAAACCCAAATCTGAGTCCGTGATTTGGAAACATTTCAAAATTAAGGGGATCTCTTTCCTAATTGAGAGAGGACTCTATATAGAGGTTTTCCCTCTATATGGAGGATGTCCCTTAGCCTCTCTTATGGACGTCCCTTAGCCTCTCTTACTCTTTTGGGATCAATACTAAACCTTAAAACTAATAGAGAAAGAGAAAGAGAAAGAAAAGAAGAAGGAGAAGGAGGCTTGGAGAAGAGGATTTGCAGAAGTGCTTATCAATCGGTTCCCTTCCTCTATAGCAAGGAACCTAATGTAAGAGACTCGCCTCTATGGATGATAGGAATAGTTGGACTAGACTCATCATCATCATGTTGGTGAATATAACTCAAACATGGGGCTAAGATCATGAGATCTTCCAATTAATTCAAAGGAAATTATGGATTAGGTTAGGATATACATGTAAACTGAAATCACGAAGGTATGAAGGCCATAGAATGACCCCAGGAAGTGTTCCAATAATGAACCAAAGGTTAGACTGAGAAAGACCACGAACACAACCAGTAAATTGTGTGATCGCATCACTGGTTAACCACAGAGTGACCAGTGAGTCGAGCACATACTCTTGAGAAGTTTACATAGGGTTGGTGGTTGCATCAGAGGATGCATGATGAGCCACCACACAGTCAACCACATAATGTATGGTCGACATATACCTGCAACCACTGCATCGACCACTCAGTTGCAAAAAGCCTATTTTGAGACAAAATTAGATTTTAAACTATTGTAACATAATACCATCAAACCCTAATCTAAATTCATAAATTGCCTGGGTTGTCTACTAGTATAAGTTAATTTCCCAAGCTTGGAAGAGAGTTAATACTACAATAAAAGTTGAGGAAACAAGACCTAAATTAACTGGATAATAACAAGTTATTCTTTCTTTTATTTGTCTAATGCTATGATTGATGTCATGCTTATGTGGTTGCAATGTGCATCTCACATGTCATCCAATATTACTATTATTCCTGTTCCTGCATAATTAATTTATTGTTTTACTCTATTATTGATGATGATAGGAAAAAGCATGTGTTTGTGAGTGTGGTTGGTGTACTATGTGGGGAGGGGTGTGTGATCCCTAAATCATGCATCACATTGACATTATCGTATCACTTTTACCTTAACAGGACTAGTATGTTATAGGGCATCAGGGGGGTGTTCATGGACCGTGTGGTCTTTGACTCTGCCGAGAAACCCTAGCTCTATCTCTATAGACATATTGAGGGATGCTAGGATAAGGCTTTGGATACATACGGATGACATCTAGGATTGGTTTTATAAGTCTAGTTTGCAAGCCCTCGCCAGTAGGGGCATACGTGCTGGTATAGGTAGGGCATCAGGGGAAGTATTGGTAGTATATGATTTAAATACTTTAGCTCTATCTCTATTATATGGTAGGTGCATGTGGAAAGACAATGGTATTTGATCCATTGGACGGATTCATACACTCGTGTATAGAAGTGCGATGGTCACCAGTCCTTTCTATAGCATAGTTGCAAACTTAAACCAGACTAAAGATAATGATATGACTACATACATATGTTTACATATTATTTTGTTTATTCACTGAGCTGTGATGTGTGCTCACCTCTCGACGTCGAATATTTTTAGTTGATGATGCAGGTCCTACTGTGGAAGACTATATAGAGGCAGTGTCATATGGACACATGGTGGGGATAGATACACAGATCGTGGAAGACGAGCACGACCCTTCGTGCGAGTGTTTCCAATGTCTTTATTCTTAGTTATTTTCTATGTGGGAGTTATGAGAACTTGTAATAGATTATCTAATTATGTTTTGAGTATATTTGGAGATAATTGAACTATTTACCTATTTATCATGTTAGACACTCAATTCAGTATTTATAAAGACTTTCGCTATTTATTTCATTATCTCTAATTATGTTGTGGTATGTGTTTGGTTTAGTTTCGTTAGCACTGTCTTTACGAGATCTTGACTTGAACCATTGATTCTTATGATGGTTCATCACACTTCTGGTTCGTCCAGAATTGGGGTGTGATAAGTTGCTATCAAAGCCCTAAGGCTCTACCCATTAAACCTGAATACATCCACTAGAGTCTATGAACTAAGTTAGGTAAAAAATAAAAACTTTAATATATACCCACCATAAGCACATTCTTGTTTGAAATAGCGAGTAAGCAAGAGCATAATGCACATAAAGTAAAGATGAAACAAAAAAGTTTATAAGTAGATGACCTGAAATTAAAGTGACATAATGTATTTTCAGATAGAGTGAAACAGAGTACAGCCCATAAGTTGGGCAGTTACTTTACAAATATAAACATTAAAAGGAAATGTATCTATAACTGGGAGAGAATAATGAGATCTATCATTGAACTGGAGGAGTAGGAGGAGGAGGTGCCTCTCGGTCCCTATCATAATCCTCTGTATACACCCTCATGAGCCAGGTTACCTGCACCCGGGTCACTCGGAGACTATCAACAAGATCTGCTACCCGTTGATTTACAGCATATTGAGTGTCTTGGATCTCTCTAAGGAGCACCATCATATCATCTAGTGGAGGGTGCAAGGCACTAGTTGAGGGGGTAGTACGAAAAGGGCCAGATCTAGTGGTATGTAGTGGTAAAGGAGGGGGAATGTCATCCACATCTAGGAACATTCAATTGTCATCATTGTCATCACCCTCTGTCGCGGCTACAGCTAGACGTAGGGGATGGTTCATCTTATTCCATTCCTCGTCGCTGACCTGCACGTCTTGCATCTCCATTCTGCAAATGGCCTCCCAGCTAAGGTCCATAGAGACTATCCCCTCAAAAATCTTCTCACCCTCCATGTTTACTTGAAGGGGAGTTAGGATGGTAGTGATCATACGCCCATAGGGTAGGTTGCCCTTCAGGTCAATCGTCGCAGCTTGGTACATAGTGCGAATAATGATGTAGGTAGGCATATGGGCCATCATCAGAGATGCCTAGGTTGTCTATCAACTATTGACAGTTGAGTGAGATAAGAACCCCTTTCTCCCAACTCGTAACCCTGAGGTCCCTACCTCTATCCACATCCTCTGAATCACCCTCAAGCTGTAGATTACAGTAAAATTGCTTCACCAAGTCCAGACAGGTAAGGTCCAGATGAGTAAACTCCTGGTATTGTGTCATTGAGAGCCAACCGATAGTATGGAAGGCGTTCTCGAGATCAAAGAGCGCAAGCTGGGCAAGTCCACATACCGGCCCACTTCTACTTTCTTCGCCGAAACCAAGGGTACTGTGTCTCAACTTCAACTGACCTGAAGCGAATGGCATCATGAACCCGAGGAACCTTGGTGCAGACCATGTTTAATGTAAGAAATACAAACCAATAAACCAATTGTCAGATATAGGAAATTTCAAAAAATTTGACATTATAACAAAGTGATTTGGCCAAAAGCCTCATTTTTGCCCAATTGCTTGGACTAGAGGACGTACATCAAGGGAAACACAATTATACATGCTAAACAATATTATACAACCAAGGAATGGAATCAATTTCAAAGAGTTTCAAAGAATTTGCAATTTTGAGAAAAAGAACCCAAATTTTAAAGCAAAACATGATTTTTTGGGATTCATTCCAAACCAACTGACGAGATCTCACATAAGTTGAGGGCTTTCCTTCATATCATGCCCAATAACAAAGCTAAGAAATAAAAATGAAATTTTCATGGTCAAATAAAATTTAATTTGGTAAAAACAAGTAAAAGACAACAAAACCTAGGTCTAACAATCCAAAGAAGAGTAAGGGATGAAGACATTAGCTTTGGAAGGAGTTTGGAAGTCGTTACTCGATAATGGAAGTGAGAAAATTGAGTGGAAGCACTATAGCAACCCAATGGAGGCGAGTGGAGTTGGAGCTCAGTTGAAGACAAGAGAAGAAATGAGGAAAAATGACTAGGTTTTGGCTTAAAAATGCCAAAATCTGATTGTGTGGTCAAGCAATATGACCCATACAGTCGACCACAAAGTCGACCATGGATTCTCAAACTCTGCTACAGGGTTTGTATGGACGCATGCGTGGTCGCACCATGTACGACCACTTAAGGTCGACCACACAAAGAAATTTTGCTGTAAAAGCTTTGAAATTTTGGAAAAATATTTGTTTTCGGATTTTCAATATGATGCTATAATACTAACCTTAAGTGTCACACCCCAATTTTGGTCTAACCAGAATGGTGTGATGAACCGCTAAATAACCAACGGTTCAACCAGGATCTCAAATAGGCTATCCCCGCGTTATCCAAACTTACACACATCCGTAATCATAATCAGAGTAAATACACAATAGCGGAAGTCTTATAATAAGATGAACTGAGAAACTAAGATGATATTAATAATTTAATAGAAAATTATTCTGTATTCAACTGAGACATAAAGATTAAATATCAAATACATGTCTGAATAAATCCAATAAAGAAACCTATAAAATATCTAATCAAATACGCACGAGTTGCACTCGCAAGAGGAGTCATGTGTATCTACTTCAGCTCCAGCTTCCATTGCTGCCACGTTCCCGTACGTGGACGCGTTCATATAATCTTCAACAGTATAACCTGCATCATCAACTAAAAATATTCGACGTCGAGGGGTGAGCACACATCACGGCTCAGTGAGTAGCCAAAACAATGCAACAATACATATGCATGCAAATCAATTTATATCTTTGGTCCAGTTTAAAGTTTGCAGTATTCAATAGAAAGGTTTAGGTAGCCAAAGGTCGCGTTTATTGACTCCGCCTCTATACACGAGTGTGTGACGTTACCCGAAGATCACGTTTATCATTAACTCACATGCACCCAATCATGAAGATTATATAACAAAGGTTACGTTTATTGCTATATAGTGCCATACCAACACGTAAGCCCCTATTGGCGAGGGCTGCAAACTGGGCTCGCAACTAACCAATCCTAATGCCAAAAGTGTATCCAAGGCCTCACCCCAGCATCCCTCAGAATGTCCATAGAGATAGAGCTAAGGCCCCCCGGTAGAGTCAGAGACTACAAGGACCGAGACCACCTCCCCTGATACTCTACGACATAATAGTTTTGCTAAAGTAATGGCGATACGACGATGCCAATGCACAAGACTTGAGTTAGAGATAGAGCTAAAGTGCTGAGACCCACCAAAGGTTAACGTTTATTGAAGTTCTCATCACACCTCCCCTGATACTCGCTCGCATCAAGTACATCAACCACACACATACAAGTACATGCCTATTCCTATCATCATCATCATCATCATCATCATGTTATAAACAATAAAATAAATATGCATGAACAAATAATAGAAATATTGGATGGCATGCTGTATGCACATTACAAACATATTCGCATAGAATCAAGCATGGCATAGGACTCAAGAAAATAAAAAATAGTTTATTATTAACCAATTTAGTTTGGAGTTAAGGTTCCTCACCTTAGCTTGCTATAAGATACTTTTTCAAGCTTTAGAATCACCTTTATAATGTTATTATATTGCTAAAAGACCTAACAAAGTCGATAGAATTTAATTAGAATTTATTCAGAATTAAAAACTATTCTGTCAACTGAGGGTCGGAGGTAGGGTCGATGCTAGGGTCGATGGGTCTATCGACCCTTCCCTCTTTCTGGACTTCCCGAATGCTGAGGGTCGATGGTCAGGAACACCTAGGGTTGGATGGTCATCGACCCTCGGTGCGACCCTCTGTGCACTTTGGTCCAATTTCCACTTTTTAGTCCATTCTTCATGTTTGGGGTCCTATGGCTTGCTTTTACATTCCATTCAACATTCATTCCATGGTCTGAAACCATGAATCATCCACCTAGATAGCTTTCCATGAAAACCTAACCATAGATTGATGGTTTGGGTTTCTCCGAGATCACACTCTCAACAATAACTAACCTAAGGTCTGTAGAAACTCATGGAATTAGTATCCATACCTGAGAAGATTACTTTTTCTCTGAAATTCTTCTCCTTTTTGCTAAGTTCTCTTCCTTGCCTTTCTTCTTCCTCTTTTCCTTCTCTTCTCTTTCTCTCAATTCAATTAGGGTTGTGAAAGGAGTGAAAGTGGCTTAGGGACGTCCTTTAAATAGACTAGGAACATCCTAAAATAAGTCCCTTTGAGATTAGGAAAGAATCCAATCGAAAATCTAGAAATTTCCTAATTTCTATTTTCTGTGGTAACCGAGGGTCGATGGGAGGGTCGATGATCCCGTCGACCCTAGGGTCTAAGTTGTCCGACCCTCCCTTCAAAATTGAGGGTCTGACTTTCTGTTTTGGAAGGTCCGACCCTGCTTAGCTGGGTATGCGACCCTTCCCTCTTTTTAAGTGTTTCTGGGTCGATTTGATACCTGGGATCTCGATCTCCTTCGCGCCCTTGGTCCATTTGACTCGACCATGATGGGTAAACCTGGTTCAAGGTGGTAAGACCGGGTTAGATTGACATGGGTCTTACATTAATAACTTCTAATTTTGTTTATCGTCTTACATCTAATGACTATGCAAACATTTTATCCGTCGATAATCTGAGATGGCTCGCTGTACTCGTGGAAATATTCGTAGAGGCCATGACCCAACCCTACCACCACCTTTAATGGGAAATGGCAATGAAAATCCTAAAAAACCAAGTGGGAAAAAATGTGAACAAGAATAATATACCTCAGGACAGAAACAATCAGGCTACTCCAACTAACCTACTAGGACCACCACCTAATCTGGCCATGGTTCTGATAAAATTTAACAAAACAAGTGGAAGACTTATAGTAATCGCAAATGAATATGCAAGCTGCCTTGGAAATTGCACCTCTAGCTACAAATACCACATCAATACCTCCCAGTCAGACTCTCACGGTATCGGTGGTAGCAGCATTGTGCCTCCAGCACCTGTTGTCGATAATACAGTGCCCACAGCACCAGTGGGAATTAACACTGTGCCCACAACACAGTAGATTCTAGCTATGCACACCCTAATGTAGAATTTTGGAGTACAACAAGGGATGAACAACCAAGGAAGTTATCAGAATCAGCCACCTATATATGGTTGTTATACATGAAATCAGCTTGACCACTCTAGGCTGATAGAGCGTTTCTCAAAAATGAAATTGAAGGAGTTTATGGGTAAGCCTTTAGATCCATTATGGCCAGCCCATTAGATTGATGAGATGGAGAGGAATTTCATGATGGTGACTATTTCAGAAGAAGAGAAGGTACTGTGTAAAAATTTTATGTTAAAAGGTGATGCACATCATTGGTGGAAGTCCATTCGGAGTTATCTTCTGACCAAGCACACCCATTTGACTTGGGCTATCTTCAAAGAAGCCATCTTTGAAAAATATTTTTCTAGAAGCTTCAGGGATCAGATGGAGAAGGAATTCTTAAGTTTACAAGGTCAAATGTCTGTAGACGCTTAGCAGCAGCCTTATGAAGAGTTGTTCTTCTTTGCTCCCACTAGAATGCAAGAAAAGGATACCAAAACTGTAAGACCCGTACTTTACTAATCCAGTCTAACCGTATCATGTCAAGTCTTCCCATCATAACTGGATCAAGTGGACCAACTGTGTAAGGACACCACGAGACTAGGTAAGAAAATAGACTAAAAAACACTTAAATGTAAGTGTAAGGTCGACTACTTGAGATACGATAAGGAAATAAGACCTGTCAAAATGGGATGTATGATAAGACCAGTCAAAATGGGATGTATGGTTGATGGATTTTGTGACAGTACATCTGACTGCACGCACCCAGGTTAGACTCTGAAATTTGGAAACTTTTCGAATCAAAAGGGGGGTCTCTTTCCTATTGTTTGAGGGCTCTATATGGAGATTTTTTTCTCTATATAAGGGATGTCCCTTAGCCCTTTCTCACTCTTTTGAATCATTATCAAACCTTAAAACCTAAGAGAGAAAAAGAAAGAAAGAGAAGGAAAAGGAGAATTGGAGAAGAAGGCTGAGAGAAAGAGTTTTGCAGACTCTCTACAAGAAGTAAGGTATGAACCTTGTCTCGATAGCCATATAATACCCAGTGTAGGAGTTCCTAATGCAAATTATGATATCAAACCCAATGTAAGGATTCAGCTATGGGATTTTCTAAGAAAATCTCAAAGGGGATCATGGAGGATGGGTTAGAGTTCTTAGTCTGATAAAAACTAAGATTTATGGTCATAGAATGATCATTAGGGAGAACCCCGTTGATGAGCTAAGAGGAGGAACTCATATTGGAAGTAAAAATCAGACCAAACTCGCAAGGTCGCAGCTATGGTTGACCATAGGGTGACCATAGAGTCGACCAAAGCCCTTAAAAAATCCCAGAAAATGTGTGGTCGCAGGTGTGGTCACATATAGAGTGACCACAGGGGGTCAACTATAAGTGATATGGTCGACACAGGCATGTGACCATAGGATCAATCAGTCACCTATCAGTGGTCTATTTTGACTTTCGACTACTGTAACTTGTCACACATGAATCCTAACTTAAATTCATATAATTCCTAGGTTGGTAAGTTGACTCAAAGAGATTTGCAAGGCTTGGAAGGAGATCAAATATCCTTAACAAGTGAGTAAACAAGACCTAAATTAATTGATTAATAACAAGCTACCGTTATTTTGTTGAGTCCAATGCCATGAATGATTATATGCTTGTTTACTTGTAATGTGCATCTCATATGTCATCCAATATTACTACTATTCTTGTTTATGCATATTATTTTATTATTTTATATCTTACTATGGATGATGATTGGAATTGGTATGTATTTGTAACTGTGGTTGGTGTGCAGTATGGGAAGGGGTGTTTGATCCCTAAACCATGCTTCACATTGATATCGTTATATCACCATTACCTTAGTAGAACTATTACATTGTAGGGCATCAGGGGAGGTAGTCTCGAATCGTGTGGTCTTTGACTCTACCAGGGAGCCTTAGCTCTATCTCTATGGACATATTGAGGGATGCTAAGGTGAGGCCTTAGATATATTTGGACGGCATTAGGATTGGTTAGTTGCGAGCCCAGTTAGTAAGCCCTCGCTAGTAGGGGCTTACGTGTTGGTATGGATAGGGCATCAGGGGAAGTGTTTGGCAGTGTATGATCTAGATACTTTAACTCTATTTTTATTCCATGGTGGGTTCATGTGGGACGGCCATGGTGTTTCATCTATTGGATGGATTCATACTCGTGTATAGAGGTGCGGTGGCCGCTAATCCTTTCTATAGCACAGTTGCAAACTTAAAATCAGACCAAAGATATAAACTGAATGCATACATATGTTTGTGTATTGTTTTGTTTACTCACTAAGCCATGGTGTGCTCACCCTTTCTACGTAAAATATTTTTAGTTGATGATGCAGGTGTTATTGTAGAAGACTATGTAAATGCACTGATGTATGGACACATGGAGGTTATGGAAGTGGAAGCTATGGAGGAAGCGCATGATCTGTCATGCAAATGCAATCAATGTATTTTTTTTTGTTAGTTTTAGTATTCTTTGAATAAGGGAACATGTAATTAATTATTTATTTTATGTCTTGAGTTATTTGGAGATAACTGGATTTAAATATTTATTTATCATTGTTAGACCTCAATTCATTATTTATAAAGACTTTTCTATTTAATTATTATCTCTAATTATTACTGTGGAATGTATTTGATTATCTATAGTGGGTATGGCCTATACGAAATCCTAGTTAAACCATTGATTCTTATGACGGTTCATCACACTACTGGTTAGTCCAGAATTAAGGTGTGATAACTTGGTATTAGAGCTCTCAGGCTCTACCCATTTGACCTAACTACTTCTACATGAGTCATGAACTGAGTTAGAAAAACTAAAAGTTGTAATAAGAACACACCATAAACACCTTGTTGTTTGAGACATAAACTAAGAAAGAAAATAATGCACATACTATAAATGTGAAACATATATATATATATATATATATATATATATATATATATATATATATATATATATATATATATATATATATATATGTGTGTGTGTGTGTGTGTGTGTGTGTGTGTGTGTGTGTGTGTGTGTGTGTGTGTGTGTGTGTGTGTGTGTGAAATCAAAAATGGAAACAATATGTATATCCGAATCAGAGTATGGTCCATAAGCCGAATAGTTACTCTGTAGTATAAACAAAAGAAAAATAAAAAGAACAATCATGGAGCTAGAGGTGTAGGTGGAAGAGGTGCCTCTCAGTCTCGATCATAGTCCTTGACGTACACCTTCGTGAGCCAGGCTACCTTTGTCTAGGTCGCTCAGAGACTCAACAAGACTCGCCACTTGCCCATCATTAACGCGCTAAGCATCTAGGATCTCTCTTACCCGCTGATATGTAGTACGCTGAGCATCATGAATCTCACGAAGTAGCATTATCATATCATCTGGTAGTGGGAACGAAGGACCAATCGAGTGGGAAGTTTGAGAAAGGCCAGCTCCAGTAGAATGCTACGGAGAAGGTGGAGGTAAGGCATCTACATCCATGTACATCCGGTCTTCATCCTCATCATGTCACACCCGAATTCTAGACTAACTAATGGTGTGATGAATCATCATGAATACCAATGGTTCAAACTAGGATCTCGTATAGGCTATGCCAACCATGTTAAACCAAAACATATTCCACCATAATAATCAAAGATATTTGAGTAAAATAGCAGAAGTTTTATTAATAATGAACTGAGGTCTACATGATAAATAATTAAATGATCCAGTTATCTACAATTAACCAAAATATAATTAATACATATTACAAGTATCAAAATACAAAAGTTAAAAACTAAGCGTAAACACGGTGGAAACAGTCGCTTGACGAGTCTTGCTCGTCCTCCACAGCTTGCACATCCATAGCCGCTACATGTCTATACATTGGCGTATTTATATAGTCTTCAACAGTAATACCTACAACATTAGAAACTAAAAAGAATTGCATGCGTGAGGGTCAGCTCTCCACCTTGAGCTCAGTGAGAACACAAAACAATGCAACAAGCATAGGCATGCATTCAATTCATATTTTTGGTATGATTTTTAAGTTTGTAATATGCTATAGAATGGATTGGCGGACACCACACCTCTATACATGAGTGTGTGAATCTATCCAATGGATCAAACACCATTGCCATCCCACATGTACCCACCATGGAATAGAGATAGAGCTAAAGTGTCCAGATCAAACACCGCCAATATTTTTCCTGATGCCCTACCCATACTAACACATAAGCCCTTATTGGCTAGGGCTTGCAAACTAGGCTCACACCTAACCAATCTTAAATGTCATCCAGTGTATGCAAGGCCTCACCCCAGCATCCCTCAATACGTCCATAGAGATAGAGCTAAGGCCCCCCGGTAGAGTCGAAGACTACATGGTCCGAGACTACCTCCCCTGATGCTCTACCACATAATAGTTCTGTTAAGATAATGGCGATACGACAATGTCAATGGACAACACTTGAATAGAGATAGATCTAGAGTCTGGTGACTAGGATGAACCACAATGTCACGTCCTTCCCTTGATGCTCCACTCTCATCCAACACACTAACTACACACATACAATCAGATGCCTATTCCTAGCGTCATCATCATCATGTTATAAATAGACAAAAGTAAATATGCATGGGTAGTAATAACAGTAATATTGGATGACATGTAAGCTGCATATTACAAGCATACAAGCATAGAATCAATCATTGCATTGGACACAATAAAATAGAATAGCTTGTTATTAGTCAATTAGTTTGGGTCTTGTTCCCTCACCTTTGATTGATATTTATACCTTTCCCAAGCTTTGAAAATCACTTTGAATCTATTAGAAACCTAAAAAATTAATGTACGTAAGTTAGGGTTCAAGTTTACCAAGTTACAGTAGTCAAAAACCTTGTTTGGTCTCAAAATATGTTTGCTGTTATCATGTAGTCGGACATATGGTCGGACATGTGGTCGTAATATATGAGACCACACATTGTGAGGTCGAACCCTGTGGTCACATTTTATGTAACCACAACCTGCGACCACACCGTTCTTGGAAACTTCTGAAATAGCTGTGGTTGATTCTCTGGTCACCCTGAGGTCGACCACTGGCTGCTACCACATGATGTTTCGTCAATTTTTCATCTACAACGGAATTCTTCCTGAGTCGATTCCTTGGCTTATCACTTGGGTTCATCCTATGATTATCCTATGGCCATTATTTATAGTTTCCCATTAACCATTATCCCTAACCTATTCTCTTATGGTTTTCATTAGAAATTCCATAACCAAAATTGTTACATTAGATTCAACACATCAACTTGATAAAAGGAACCTATCTTATCTGATCTAGCTTACAAAGTTAAGTCCATAGCTTAAGCTTGCAGTAGGGAGCTAGAACCTTCTCTTGCAAAACCATCCTCTCAGCCTTTGTAAGACCCGTATTGAACTAACTGGTTTTACCACCTTGTATCAGGTCTTCCTATTATGGTCGAGCCAAGTAAACCAAGTGCGTGAAGAAACCACAAGACCAGGTATGAAATCAACCCAAAAACAATTAATTATGAGCGTGTGGTAGCATACCTAAATAGGTGTGACCGACCACACCTCAAAATAGTGCAACCACATGAATTTTGGTCGTGTGGTCGCACATTTCAGAAGGTGTGGTCGATGGATTCTGCGACCCCACCACCGACCACACGAACCCAGTCAAATTAGGAAACCTTCCTAATCTGAAGGGGGTTCTTCCCTAAACTCATTAGGGCATATAATGGAGGGTTTTACTCTATAAATAAGATGTCCCTTAGCCTCTTTCACTCTTTTAGAACTCAAACTAAAAGTGAGAGAAAGAGAAGAGAAGGAAGAGAAGGAAAATTGAAGAGGAAGACTAAGGAGGAGAAAAATTCAGAGAAAACTTCAAATCTTCAGCAAGCTTAAGGTATGAACATATTTTCCATGTTAAATTGAGAGCCTAGAATAGTTCATGAAGGAGATAGGATTTAGGAGAAACCCAAATCATCAATCCATGGACAAATTCCAAAAGAATCCATGGAAGAAATTATGAAGACAATGGATTGAGTATAAAATACTAGTTTTGAGCCATTGAACAATCATAGGAAGGACCATGATGATAAGCCAAGGGATCCAAACATGAAAGAATGGAGTGGAAAGTGAAAGGTTGACCATCACACGTGTGGTCGCACATGTGGTCGCATGATGTGCGACCACACGAGACACCCATGTCCGACCACATGCCCTCGGGAAGTTTCCAGGGAGGGTGTGGTCCCACGTGTGGTCGCAGGATATGCGACCACACCCTGCGACCAGACACCCTGTGGTCACAGAAACTGAGATCACAGGTGCTGCCACACCTGCGACCCCTCAGTTTCTGTTAGTCTAAATTTATGGGAATTAATTTTAATTTAAAATCTACAAATTTTTTAGGTTTCGAAGTCTTCTAAGAGTGAATTACAAAGCCTGAACGAGGATCTATTATCGACCAAAGGTGAAGGAACAAGACCTAAACTAATTGGATAATAATTAACTATTTTTATTTCTTGAGTCCAATGCCATGAATGATTCTATGCTTGTATGTATGTATTGTGTATTTTACATGTCATCCAATATTCCTGTTATTACTGTTCATGCATATTTAATTCAGTTTATTTATAACATGATGATGATGATGATGCTAGGAATAGGCATGTGAATGTATGTGTATGGTTAGTGTGCTTGATGCGAGTGGGGCATCAGGGGGACGACATGACACTATGGTTCATCTTGGTTTCCAGACTCTAGCTCTATCTCTACTCAAGTCTTGTCCACTAACATTGTCGTATCGCCATTACCTTAGCAGAACTATTACGTCGTAGGGCATCAGGGAAGGTGGTTTCGGACCATATAGTCTCTGACTCTGTCGGGGGGCCTTAGCTCTATCTCTATGGACGTATTGAGGGATGCTGGGGTAAGGCCTTGGATACACTGTTTGACATTAGGACTGGTTAGTTACGAGCCCAGTTTGCAAGCCCTCGCCAATAGGGACTTACGTGTTGGTATGGGTAGGGCATCAGGGGAAGTGTCATGCGGTGTTTGATCCAGAAACTTTAGCTCTACCTCTATTCCATGATGGGTGCATGTGGGACGACGATGGTGTTTGATCCATTGGACGGCTTCACACACTCGTGTATAGAGGTGTGGCGACCACCAATCCTTTCTATTGCACATTGTAAACTTATGAACCAGACCAAAGAAATGAATTGAATGCATGCATATGTTTGTTGCATTATTTTGTTTGCTCACTGAGCCACGATGTGTGCTCACCCTTTCAACGTCGAATATTTTTAGTTGATGATGCTGGTCCTACTGTGGAAGATTACATGAATGCTCCAATGTACGGGTATGTTGCAGAAATGGATGCAGAAGCTATGATGGAGTCGCATGATTCGTCGTGCGAGTGCAACTCATGTGTCTTTAATTAGATTTAATTGTCAGATTATTCAGGACATGTAATTGATTATTTTATTTTTTTCAATTATTTGAGATAATTGGATACTTTATTTATGATATCACTGTTAGATACTCAGTTCATTAATATTAAAGACTTCCGCTATTGTTTATTTACTCTGATTATGGTTGTGGATGTATATGATTTAAGCAAAAGGGACACAGCCTATTTGAGATCTTGGTTAAACCGTTGGATCATAGACGGTTCATCACACCATTCTGGTTGGTGCAGAATTAGGGTGTGACAACGTGGTATCAGAGCTCTCAGGCCCTATCGATTAAACAAATATACTTCCACAAAAGTTCAAGAACTAAGTTAGGATAAAATTTGAAAGCTTTATTAAGAACACACTATAAGCACCTATGTTGGATGAGACAAAAAAAATTAGGAAAGAGAATAATGTACTATTAAGATGATAAACAAGTTACATATACAAATCGAATAAAAATAATATATATATATATCCAAATTAGAGTACGGTCCACAATCTGGACAGTTACTCTGTAGTACAAGGAAAAAGCAAAAATAATGTATCATGGAGCTGGAGGTGCTAGAGGAGGAGGTGCCTCACGATCTCGATCATAGTCCTCAGCATACACCCTCGTAAGCCAGGCTACATGAGTTTGGGTCACCTGGAGACTAGTTGCCAGATCGGCATCCGCTGATCAGTCATGCACTGGGCCTCCCTAATCTCATGCAGCAGCCCCATCACGTCATCTGGTGGTGGGTGCGAAGGACCAGCTGAGTGGGAAGGAACCCGAGAAGGGCCAGCTCCAGTGGAATGCAGTGGTGATGGAGGAGGTATGGCGTCTACATCCATGAATATACGATCATCATCCTCAGCATCACCCCCATGGACCCCTGCTGCTGCTGCCGCCTTAGCGTCTGCTATCTCTACCCGAGTACGGGGACGCACCACAGCGTTCCTCTCCTCGTCACTGACCTACACATCTCGCATCCCCATCTTGCAAATGGACTCCCAGTCAAGGTCAAACGAGAAGGTATCCACATGAATCCTCTCATCAATTAAATCGACATGCAGGCGAATGAGCAGGGTAGTGATCAAACGCCCATAGGGCAGGTTGCCCATTTGACCAGGCATCGCAGCATGGCGCTTCGTCCTGATAATAATGTATGGAAGGCAGACGGGCTGTCTAGTGCTGATGCAGTACAAGAGATACTGGGTCAACTGGGAAATCGTTTCATAGTGCCCACTCTGTGGAATCAGGTTGTGCTAAATAATCTTACAGTACACCAAAGGTTCTGGCCGTAGGTTGATTGCCTTCATCTCCCAACGATCATCTCTAAGAAGCTGGCGGTCAATCTCTGCACGCATCATCAATGATAGGAACTGGGGTTCCTTAGGTGCACAATATGTAAGACTCGTATCGAACTAATTGGTCTTACCACCTTGTATCAGGTCTTTCGATCATAGTCGAGCCAAGTGGACCAAGTGCATGAAGAAACCCCAACCAGATGTATGAAATTTAACTCAAAAACAATCAATTATGAGCATGTGGTCGCATACCTAAACAGGTGTGATCAACCACTCCTCAAAATAGAGCAACCACATGAATTTTATTCGTGTGGTTGCATGTTTCAAAAGGTGTGGTCGACTAGTTCTGCAACCCCACCTCCGACCACAAGAACCCAGTCAGAAACCGAATTTAGGAAACCTTCCTAATCTGAAGGGGGTTCTTTTTCAAACTCAGTAGGGCATATTATGGAGGACTTTCCTCTATAAATAGGACGTCCCTTAGCCTCTTTCACTCTTTTAGAGCTCAAACTAAAAGTGAGAGAAAGAGAAGAGAAGGAAGAGAAGGAAAATTGAAGAGGAAGACTAAGAAGGAAGAAAATTCAGAGAAAACTCTGAATCTTCAACAAGCTTATGGTATGAAAAGATTTCCCATGTTAAATTGAATGCTTAGAATAGTTCATGAAGGAGATAGGATTTAGGTGAAACCCAAATCATCAATCCATGGATAAATTCCAAGAGAATCCATGGGAGGAAATTATGTGGACAATGGATTCTATATAAAATACTAGTTCTGAGCCATAGAACAATCATAGGAAGGACCATGATGATAAGCCAAGGGATCTAAACATGATGGAATGGGGTTGAGAGTGAAAGGTCGACCATCACACGTGTGGTCGCATGATTTGTGACCACACGAGACACACATTTCTGACCACATGCCCTCAGGAAGTTTCCAGGGAGGGTGTGGTCGCACGTGCGGTCGCAGGATATGCTACCACACACCCTGTGGTTGCAGAAACTGAGACCACAGGTGCTGCCACACTTGCGACCCCTTAGTTTCTGTTAGTTTAAATTCATGAGAATTAATTGTAATTTAAAATCTATAAATTTGTTAGGTTTCCAAGTGGTTTAAAAGTGAATTTCAAAGCTTGAACGATGATCTACTATCAATCAAATAATTCTATGCTTGTATGCGTGTATAATTCTATGCTTGTATGCGTGTATTGTGCATTTCACTTGTCATCCAATATTATTACTGTTCATGCATATTTAATTCTATTTATTTATAACATGATGATGATGATGATGCTAGGAATAGGCATGTGAATGTTTGTGTGTGGTTAGTGTGCTTGATGCGAGTGGGGCATCAGGGGAGGACGCGACACTATGGTTCATCCTGGTCACCAGACTCTAGCTCTATCTCTACTCAAGTCTTGTCCACTGACATCGTCATATCGCCATTACCTTAGCAGAACTATTACGTCGTAGAGCATCTGGGGAAGTGGTCACGGACCTTGTAGTCTCTGACTCTGCCAGGAGGCCTTAGCTCTCTATCTCTATGGACGTATTGAGGATGCTGGGGTGAGGCCTTGGATATACTGTTTGACATTAGGATTGGTTAGTTACGAGCCTAGTTTGCAAGCCCTCGCCAATAAGGGCTTACGTGTTGTTATGGGTAGGGCATCCAGGGAAGTGTCATGCAGTGTTTGATCCGAGCACTTTAGCTCTATCTCTATTCCATGATGGGTGCATGTGGGACGGCAATGATGTTTGATCCATTGGGCGACTTCACACACTCGTGTATAGAGGTGCGGTGGCCACCTATCCTTTCTATTGCACATTGCAAACTTATGAACCAGACCAAAGATATGAATTGAATGTATGCATATGTTTGTTGCATTGTTTTGTTTGCTCCCCGAGCCATGATGTGTGCTCACCCTTTCAACGTCGAATATTTTTAGTTGATGATGCAGGTCCTTTCGTAGAAGATTATATGAATGCTCCGATGTACGGAAATGTTACGGCAATGGTTGCAGAAGCTATGATGGAGTCGCATGATTCTTCGTGCGAGTGCAACTCATGCGTCTTTGATTAGGCTTATTTGTTGGATTATTAAGAAAATGTAATTGATTAATTTAATTTATTTTATGTCTTAATCATTGGGAGATAATTAGATAATTTATTTATGTTCTCACTGTTAGATTCTCAGTTCATTAATATTAAAGACTTCCGCTATTGTTTATTTACTCTGATTATGGTTGTGGATGTGTATGGTTTGAGCAAAAAGGACACAGCCTATTCAAGATCCTGGTTGGACCGTTGGATCATAGACGGTTCATCACACCATTCTGGTTGGTTCAGAATTGGGGTGTGGCAACTTGGTATCAGAGCTCCCAGGCCCTATCTTTTAAACCAGTATACCTCCAAAAAAGTTTGTGAACTGAGTTAGGAAAAAATTTAAAAGCTTTAAAAAGAACACACTATAAGAACCTGTGTTGTATGAAACAAAAACTAAGAAAGAGAATAATGCATATATAAAATGAGAAACAAGTTTCATATACACATCGAATAAAAAAACAATATATATACATATATCCAAACCAGAGTACAGTCCATAATCCGGATAGTTACTCTATTGTACAAGGAAAAAGCAAAAAGAATGCATCATGGAGCTGGAGGTGCTAGAGGAGGAGGTGCCTTCTGATCTCGGTCATAGTCCTCAGCATACACCCTTGTGAGCCAGGCTACCTGAGTCTAGTTCACCTGGAGACTAGCTGCCAGCTCGGCCATCCACTGATCAAAAGCACGTTGGGCCTCCCTAATCTCACGCAACAACCCCATCACGTCATCTGGTGGTAGGTGCGAAGGACCAGCTGAGTGAGGAGGAACCCGAGAAGGGTTAGCTCCAGTGGAATACAATGGTGATGGAGGAGGTATGGCGTCCACATCCATGTACATATGATCATTATCCTCAGTATCATCCTCATGGACTCCTACTGTTGTTGCTTTTGCTGCTGCCGCCTCAGCGTCTGCTATCTCGACCCGAGTGCGGGGACGCTCCATAGCGATCCTCTCCTTGTCACTGACCTGTGCATCTCGCATCCCCATTTTGCAGATGGCCTCCCAGTCAAGGTCAGACAAGAGGTGCACTCATGAATCCTTTCATCCACTAAGTCAACATGCAGGCGAGTGAGCAGAGTAGTGATCAAACGCCCACAGGGCAGGTTGCCTATCTGACTAGGCATCGTAGCACGGATCATCGTCCTGATGATAATGTATGGAAGGCAGACAAGTTGCCTAGTGCAGATGCAGTATAGGAGATACTGGGTCAACTGTGAAATCCTTTCATAATTCCCACTCTGAGGAATCAGGATGTGCTGAATAATCTTGCAGTACACCCGAGATTCCGGCCGTAGGTTGATTGCCTCATCTCCCAGCGATCACTTCTAAAAAGCTGACGATCAATCTCTGCACGCATCATCAAAGATAGGAACTGGGGTTCCTTAGGTGCGCAGTACACCAAGGGGCCATCGTTTGATATACCCAGGAGATCAACCAACTCCTGGCAGTAAAAGGAGATTTCCACCCCTTTTACAAAACTGATGATCCTAAGCTCCCTACCCCTGTCTATATCATTTGGATCACCCACTACTTGAAGGTTGCAATAAAACTGCTTCACCAGAGTAGGACAGGTGCAAGCCTCATATGATATCACGGGGACCCAACCCATGTCACCAAAAGCACCCTCTACATTAAACAAGGCTAGACTAGCCAAGTTTATACAGTAAACCCTTCCACCTTTTTACGCTCATAACAAGCATACTGAGCCTCTACTTCAATAGACCGGAAGCGGATGTGATCATAAACTCTGGGAACCTTGGTGCGAGCCATGCTATCTGCAAAGACACAGACAAATAGACAAGATATTAGATATGGTGAAAAACTCAAAATTTTGGCATTATAACGGCATGATTTGACCAAAAGCCTCACTTTTCACCCAAACAATTGGGTAGGAGGACTTACATATGTTCCAAACCATCCTGCAAGGTTCATACATTGGGAAATTTAAACTAAGAAGATCGTATTTAAAGAAATTTGGACAAATTGGAAAATTCCCAAAAAATAGGTCAAAAATAGAAAATTCCAAGTTTTTCAAAAACTAACCAATGAACCTCAAATTTTCTTGAGGGCTTTCGTCCATTGGGTGGCCAATAGCAAAAGCCCCCAATAAAAATCAAATTTTTATGGTTAGAAAAATTTTAATTTGAAGAAAAAGTTATAAATGGGGAAAAACCTAGTTTTGAAAGCTTAAAAATGAGGACCAGTAGAGAACATATCTGAAGGAAAGGAACGAAAGTCGTGAATGGAAGAAATAATCACCAAACACAACTAGTTGATACTGTAGCAACTCAGGGGAAGCGAGTTGAGTTGAAGGAAAAGGAGAAAGTGGGAAATGACTCCAAAAATCGGGTTTAAAAACCTGATTTGGTGTCGTGTGGTCACAAAATTCGAAAAAACCTGCGACTCCACGATCGACCGCACGATCGACCCTAGGCTCTCGATGAGTTGACAGACCTCGTGTGGTCGGACCCTGTGGTTAGACATATACCGACCCTACGTTCGACTCCAAGCTCTCGGTGAGCTGACAGGGTTTTGTGAGGTCGCCTACCCTGTGGTCGGACATAGTGCGACCCCACCATCGACCCTACAATGGAAAATATAGTATTTTGACTGAATGACTTGGAAAATTGGAATTTTACATTGATTATTTTGACATGGGAATGACATATATTATGATTGTCTCACATGTTTTATGATTTTTTTAGACACTACCACCACAAGAACAAGAAATGGCTGGGCGAAGAGTAACTAGGCGAGGACGTAAGCCAATTCCACCACCACCACCTGTGGAGGAAGATAGCCATGAAAATCCTGAAGGACAAGGGAATCAGAATATGACACCACCAGGAGCTAATGGTTAGGCTAATCCTACAAACTTGCCAGCCCCACCTACATATTTGGCTACATCAGTTATGAACCTAACACAACAACTGCAACAAATACAGCAGGTGCAAGCCAATATGCAAGCTGCTATAGGAATGGTTTTTCCAGCTGTACGCACTACACCTATGCCAGCCAGACAAGCTAGCACAGTACCAGGGGGTAGCAATACAGTACCCCAAGGACTTCAGACGCTAGTTGCACAAGCTCCAGTACAGAACCCTGAGGTAGCCCAAGGCAGTTACCAGTATCAACCACTTGTGTATGGGGCATATGCTCAGTATCAGTTAGACCACTCTCGATTGATCGAGCATTTTCTGAAAATGAAGCCTAAGGAATATAATGGCATGCCAACAGATCCTTTGTGGTCAGCTCACTGGATCGATGAAATGGAAAGAAATTTTATGATGATGACTGTTAATGAGGAAGAAAAAGTATTGTGTGCAACATTTATGCTGAAAGGTGATGCACACCACTGGTGGAAGTCAACTCGGAGTTATCTGTTATCAAAGCATGCACCAATTGACCTGGGCAATCATAAAGAGGCATTCTTCGAGAAATATTTTCCCCGAAGTTTCAGAGATGTTATGGAAAGAGAGTTCCCGAGTTTGTATCAGGGATAGATGACGGTGGATGCATAGCAACAGCGTTATGAAGAGCTATTTTTCTGTGCTCCCTCTAGCATGTAGGAGGAAAATACTAAAACCCGAAGGTTTGTCATGGGACATAGGGGAAACATTTGGGAGCATGTTTTGGGATTAGAAAAGGAAGTTAATAATAAAGCAGTACAGATTGCTCGAGTATTAGAATCGTGCCAGCGAGAGAGCTACTTTGCTCAGAATAGAGGTTTCAAAAGGCCAAATGGAAATTCTTATAACGGAGGGAACACAACGAAATTAAAACCCTTTCGTACTCAACGATTTAATGCAGCAGCCAAGACTACTCCAACAACCCAACCTCAACAAAAGCAAAATAATGAAGGAGTAAAATGCTATAACTGTAATCAAATGGGACATTATTCACAGGAGTGTCCTAAGCCCAGGAAGCAGCTATAGCAAGGAAAGGTTTATGCAGTTACATTTGAGGATGTTGTCGCATCGTCGGATGTGGTCACAGATATGACCTGAACCTTTCATTTTGTATTACCTTGTGTGAGTATGTATACTAAATTAAAATAAATCACAGGTATCGTACCTATTAATGGCATACCCACCAGAGTACTCTTTGATTCTGGAGTAACTCATTCTTTTATATCTGTGTCATTTGGAAAGAAGCTAAATCTACCCCTTAGATCTTTAGACTACAAATTGCTTGTACGATCGCCTATGGGATTAGAAGTGGAACTAGAAAAAGGTTATGGACCATGTACAGTTCTTATCGACGAGAAGATTTTGGATGAAACCTTAATTCAACTTAAGATGGCAAACTTTGACGTTATCTTGGGAATGGATTGGTTAGCTCGACATTCTACAAACCTATTATGTGCAGAAAAGAAGCTGACATTTAAAGACAAGGAAGGAGCAGAGTTTAGTTTTACGGGAACTAGACTACCCCGTAAACGAAAACTCATCCTCTCTTCATTAAAGGCTAGAAAATGCCTCGAGAAAAGAGGAATTGGGTATCTAGTATCCGTGGTTGATCTCACCAATGAAGTACCACAAATGGAAGATATTGATGGTGTGCATGACTTTCCAGATGTATTTCTTGAGGAACTACCAGGACTACCATCCGACCAAGCGACAGAGTTCGTTATAGATATGATACCCGGAGCCGCACCAGTATCTAAAGCACCTTATCGAATGGCTCCTGCTGAACTGAAGGAACTAAAGGTACAGTTACAGAAATTATTAGACAAGGGTTATATCAGACCCAGCATATCACCATGGGGAGCACCAATATTGTTCGTGGAAAAGAAGGACAGTAGTGTTCGATAGTGTATAAACTATCGAGAATTGAATAAGCTTACAATTAAGAATCGGTACCCATTGCCTCGGGTCGATGACTTGTTCGATCAGTTACAAGGTGCCAAGGTGTTCTCCAAGATTGATCTTTGGTCAGGATACCATCAGCTGAAGATTAAGGAATGTGATATTCCAAAGACAGCATTCAGAACAAGATATGGACATTATGAATTTTTTGTCATGTCTTTTGGATTAACTAACGCACCCGTAACTTTTATGGAACTCATGAATTGGGTATTCCATGATATGTTGGATACGTCTGTCATTGTGTTTATTGATGAAATATTGGTCTACTCCAAAGACAAGGAAACTCATGTCATGAATCTAAGAGCCGCTCTGCAATAAGAAAAGAGAAGCCTTACGCCAAATTTACAAAGTGTGAGTTTTGGCTAAATGAGGTAGCTTTATTAGGCCATGTTGTATCCCTTGAAGGAATTAAAGTGGATCCTAGCAAGATTGAAGCCATTGTGAAATGGGAAGCACCTAAGAGTGTTGTAGAAATCAGAAGTTTCCTAGGTCTAATTGGGTATTACCGACGATTCGTGAAAGATTACTCTAGAATCGTCGTACCTCTTACCAGTTTGACTAAGAAAGGAGAAAAGTTTGTTTGGACCGAAAAATGTGAAGAAGTTTTTCAAACATTGATGGCTAGATTGATATTTGCTCCCACCTTGACTATTCTTATTCTAGGACAACCATTTACCTTGTACACTGATGCGTCTAGATTGGGTTTAGGATGTGTGCTTATGCAAGGAGAACAAATAGTTGTGTATGCCTCAAGCAACTGAAGACACATGAAAAGAACTATCCCACTCATGATTTGGAATTAACAGCAGTAGTACATGTTGTCAAGATTTGAAAACATTATTTGTATGGAGAGAAATTTCTGATTAAATCAGATCATAAGAGTCTCACTTATCTTTTTAATCAATAGGAGTTGAACATGAGACAAAGAAGATGGCTGGAATTATTAAAAGATTATGATTGTGATATTCAGTATCATCCAGGGAAAACTAATGTAGTTACTGATGCGCTAAGTAGAAAAACAATGATAAAATCTCAAGGAAAGGTTAACACGACTGCAGAAATGTGTGTTACAGGGAAAGTAATCCATCATGGTAATGAGCAGTTCGTGATAGATGCACCAGGCGGATCAACCAACCATGGATTTATTCATCGGTTTTCAAATATGTTTGCAACATTGAAGATTATACCTGATATATTAGATGAAGTGAAGGCTGCTATTAAATCAGACCCTTATCTGATAACGGTGCGAGAAGATATAAAAAAAGATAAGACTATTCCCGAGTTCACATTGGAAGCTGAAAAGGTACTAAAGTATAAAGGAAGAGTATGTGTGCCTGAAAATGAAGACTTGGATATTAGACACAGACTAATGAAGGAAGCTCACACCACTGCTTATTCGGTAGATCCTGAAAGTACAAAGATGTATCATGATTTGAAGAAATTATAATAGTGGAGAGGAATCAAAGCGGATGTAGCTAAATTTATGTCTCAATACCTAAATTGTCAAAGAGTAAGGGCTAAAAGGTAAACATCAGTAGGATTATTGCAACCACTGCTAGAACCAGCATGGAAATGGGACTGCATCACTATGGACTTCGTCATCGGGTTATCATTGACTCCCCGAGTAGTTGACGACGTCTGGGTGATTGTAGATCGTCTGACTAAGACAGCTTGCTTCATAGCTATACGACCTCAGTATACCCTAGAGAGGTTAGCTAAGCTATATGTAGATAATATTATCAGATTACATGGTGTACCTGAAAGCATTGTGTCCATTAGAGACCCATGCTTAATCTCAAAGTTTTGGAAAGGATTACAAAAGGCTATGGGTACAACATTAAAGATTAGTACTACATTCCACCCTCAGACAAACGGACAGTCAGAGCAAACCATTCAGATTTTAGAAGACATGCTTCGAGCCTGTGTTATTTATTTCAAGGGATCATGGGATGAGAAACTACCATTGATTGAGTTCGCCAATAACAATAGCTATCAGGCTACTATACAGATGTCACCCTATGAAGCATTGTATGGTAGGAAGTGTCAAACTCTTTTTTTTTTGGAATGAAGTTGGTGAACGGAGTATCGTTGGACCAGAATTTGTTGAAGAGACTTGTCGAGTAGTCGACATTATCAAGGAAAGAGTTAAAACAGCTCAGAATCGTCGGAAACAATATGCAGATAATCGACATCGAGACCTTGAATTCGTTGTAGGTGATAAGGTATTCTTGAAAGTATCACCTGTCCGAGGCTTAAAACGATTCGGGTAGAAAGGGAAGCTATGTCCGAGATATGTCGGACCATAAGAGATTCTCGCTAAACATGAAAAAGTGGCGTATCAGTTAGCACTACCCCCATCTATGTCAAATGTGCATGATGTATTTCATATCTCATTACTAAAGAAGTACGTCAGAGATCCAACACATGTTATAACAGCGGATCCACCGAGTCTAACAGATGATTTGACATTCGAAGTAGCACCAACTGAAATCATCAGCTGAAAGGTTCAACGTCTACACAACCGTGACATTTATTATGTTAAGGTTATTTGGAGAAGCCAAGATATAGAAGAAATCACATGGGAAGAAGAGAATGCTATGCGAAAGCAATACCCTCACCTTTTCGACTCGGAAGGTATGTGCAAATTTCGAGGATGAAATTTCTAATAAGTGGGGGGAGTTGTAAGACCCGTATCGAATTAACCGGTCTTACCACCTTGTATTAGGTCTTCCTATCATGGTCGAGCCAAGTGGACCAAGTGCATGAAGAAACCACAATGACATGTATGAAATTTAACTAAAAAAGAGTCAATTATGAGCGTGTGGTTGCATACCAAAATAGGTGTCATCGACTACACCTCAAAATAGTGCAACCACATGAATTTTAATCGTGTCATCACATGTTCCAAAAGGTGTGGTCGACGGGTTCTGCGACCCCACCTCCGACCACACGAACACAGTCAAAAACCGAATTTAGGAAACCTTCCTAATCTAAAGGGGGTTCATTCCTAAACTAAGTAGAGCAAACTATGGAGAGTTTTCCCCTATAAATAGGACGTCCCTTAGCCTCTTTCACTCTTTTAGAGCTCAAACTGAAAGTGAGAGAAAGAGAAGAGAAGGAAGAGAAGGAAAATTGAAGAGGAAGACTAAAGAGGATGAAAAATCAGAGAAAGCCTTGAATCTTCAACAAGATTAAGGTATGAAAACATTCCCCATGTTAAATTGAATGCCTATAATAGTTCATGAAGGAGATAGGATTTAGGTTAAACCCAAATCATCAATCCATGGATAAATTTCAAGAGAAACCATGGGAGGGAATTATGTGGACAATGGATTCTGTGTAAAATACTAGTTCTGAGACATTGAACAATCATAGGAAGGACCATGATGATAAGCCAAGGGATCTAAACATGAAGGAATGGAGTTGAGAGTGAAAGGTCAACCATCACACGTGTGGTCGCATGATGTGTGACCACACTAGACACACATGTCCGACCACATACCCTCAGAAAGTTTCCAGGGATGGTGCGGTCACACGTGTGGTCATAGGATATGCGACCACACACCCTGTGGTCGTAGAAACTGAGACCACAGATGCTGCCACACCTTCGACCGCTCAGTTTCTGTTAGTCTAAATTCATGGAAATTAATTCTAATTTAAAATTTATAAATTTTTTAGGTTTCCAAGTGGTCTAAAAATGAATTTCAAAGCTTAAACGAGGATCTACTATCAACCAAAGTTGAGGGAACAAGACCTAAACTAATTGGTTAATAACAGGCTATTTTACTTATTGAGTCCAATGCCATGAATGTTTCTATGCTTGTATGCGTGTATTGTGCTTTTCACATGTCATCCAATATTCTTGTTATTACTGTTCATGCGTATTTAATTTAGTTTATTTATAACATGATGATGATGTTGATGCCTGGAATAGGCATGTGAATGTTTGTGTGTGGTTAGTGTGCTTAATGCGAGTGGGGCATCAGGGGGAGGACGTGACACTGTGGTTCATCTTGGTCATCAGACTCTAGCTCTATCTCTACTCAAGTCTTGTCTACTGACATCGTCGTATCGCCATTACCTTAGCAGAATTATTAGGTCGTAGGGCATCAGGGGTGGTGGTCTCGGACCGTGTAGTCTCTGACTCTGTCGGGGGGCCTTAGCTCTATCTCTATGGACGTATTGAGGGATGCTGGGGTAAAGCCTTGGATACACTGTCTGACATTAGGATTGATTAGTTGCGAGTCCTGTTTGTAAGCCCTTGCCAATAGGGGCTTACGTGTTGGTATGGGTAGGGCATCAGGGTCATGCGGTGTTTGATCCAGGCACTTTAGCTCTATTTCTATTCCATGATGGGTGCATGTGGGATGGCAATGGTGTTTGATCCATTGGGCGGGTTCGCACACTCATTGATAGAGGTGTGATGACCACCTATCCTTTCTATTGCACATTGCAAACTTATGAACCAGACCAAAGATATGAATTGAATGCATGCATATATTTATTGTATTGTTTTGTTTGCTCACTGAGCCATGATGTGTGCTCACCCTTTCGACGTCGAATATTTTTAGTTGATGATGCAGGTCCTATCGTAGAAGATTATATGAAAGCTCTGATGTACAAAAATGTTGCGGCGATGGATGCAGAAGCTATGATGGAGTCGCATGATTCATCGTGCGAGTGCAACTCATGCGTCTTTGATTAGGCTTATTTGTTGGATTATTAAGAAGATGTAATTGATTATTTTATTTTATTTTATGTCTTAGTCATTTGGAGATAATTGGATAATTTATTTATGTTCTCACTGTTAGATTCTTAGTTCATTAATATTAAAGACTTCCGCTATTGTTTATTTACTCTGATTATGGTTGTGGATGTGCATTGTTTAAGCAAAAAGGACACAGCCTATTCAAAATCCTAGTTGAACCGTTGGATCATAGATGATTCATCACACCATTCTGGTTGGTTCAGAATTAGGGTGTGACACAATATACTAAGGGGCCATCATTTGTAATACCCAGGAAATCAGCCAATTCCTGATAGTTAAAGGAGATCTCCACCCCTTTAACATAACTGGTGATCCTGAGCTCCCTACCCATGTTTGTATCATTCGGATCACCCACTACCTGAAGATTGCAATAAAACTACTTCACCAGAGTAGGACAGGTGCAACCCTCATATAATATCACGGGGAGCCAACCCATATCACCAAAACCGCCCTCCACATTAAACAGGCTAAATTAGCCAAGTTTACACAATGACCCCCTTCCACCTTTTTACGCTCATAACGAGCATACTGAGCCTCTGCTTCATTAGACCGGAAGCGAATAAAATCATGAACTCTGGGAACTTTGGTGCGAGCCATGTTATCTGCAAAGACACAGATAAATAAGCAAGATATTAGATATAGTGAAAAACTCAAAACTTTTGGCATTATAACGGCGTGGTTTGGACAAAAGCCTCACTTTTCACCCAACCAGTTGGGCAGGAGATTTACATATGTTCCAAAGCATCCTGCAAGGCTCATACAGTTGGAAATTTAAACTAGGAAGATCAAATTTGAAGAAATTTTGATAATTGGGAAAAAATTCCAAACATTAGGTCAAAAATGGAAAATTTCAAGTTTCTTAAAACTAACCGATGAAACTCAAATTTTCTTGAGGGCTTTCATCCATTGGGTGGCCAATAGCAAAAGTCCCAATAAAAATCAAATTTTTACAGTTAGAAAAATTTTAATTTGTAGAAAATGCTATAAATGGAGAAAAACCTAGTTTTGAAAGTTTAAAAATGAGGACCAGTAGAGAACATAATTAAAGGAACGGAACGAAGGTCGTGAATAGAAGAATGAATCACCAAACACAAGTGGTCGACACTGTAGCAACTCAGTGGAAGCGAGTTAAGTTGAAAGCAAAAGAGAAAGTGAGAAATGACTCCAAAAATCAGGTTTAAAAACCTGACTTGGGGTCGTATGGTCGCAAAATTCAACTAAATATGCGACCACACGACTGACCCCACGATCGACCACAGGCTCTCGGTGAGCTGACAGACTTCATGTGGTTGGACCCTGTGGTCGCTCATATTGCGACCACATGATCGACCACAGGCTCTCAGTGAGCTGACAGGGTATTGTGAGGTCGCATACCCTGTGGTCGGACATATTGCGATCCCACCATCGACCACACGATGGAAAATACAGTATTTTGACTGAATGACATGGAAATTGGAATTTTACATTGATTAATTGGATTTTGACATGGGAATGACGTATATTATGATTGCCTCACATGTTTTATGATTTTTCTGACACTACCACCACCGAAAATAGGAAATGGCTGGGCGAAGAGTAACCAAGCGAGGACATAATCCAATTCCACCACGACCACCTGTGGAGGAAGATAGCCATGAAAATCCTGAAGGACAACATAATCAGAATGTAGCACCACCAGGAGCCAATGACCAGACTAATCCTACAAACTTGCCAGCCCCACCTACAGATTTGGCTACAGCAGTAATGAACCTAGCGCAACAGCTGCAGCAAATATAGCTAGTACAAGCCAATATGAAATGTTATGGGAATGGCTTTTCCAGCTGTACACACTACACCTATACCAGCCAGACAAGCTAGCACAGTACTTGGGGGTAGCAACACGATACCCCAAGCACCTCAAACGCCAATTGCACAAGCTCCAGTACAAAACCCTGAGGTAGCCCAAGGCAGTTACCAGTATCAACCACCTATATATGGAGCCTATGCTCAGTATCAGTTGGATCATTCTCGACTGATCGAGCGTTTTCTGAAAAAATGAAGCCTAAGGAATATAATTGTAAGCCAGCAGATCCTTTGTGGCCAGTTCACTTGATCGATGAGATGGAGAGGAATTTTATGATGATGATGGTTAATGAGGAGGAAAAAGTACTGTGTCCAACATTTATGTTGAAAGGTGATGCACACCCCTGGTGGAAGTCCACTCGGACTTATCTGTTAACCAAGTACGCCCAATTGCCCTAGGCTATCTATAAAGAGGCATTCTTCGAGAAATATTTTTCCAGAAGTTTCAGAGATGCTATGGAAAGAGAGTTCCGGAGTTTGAATCAGGGACAGATGACTGTGGATGCATATCAACAACGTTATGAAGAGCTATTTTTCTTTGCACCCTCTAGCATGCAGGAGGAAAATTCTAAAACCCGAAGGTTCGTCATGGGACTTAGGGGAAGCATTAGGGAGCATGTCTTGGGGCTAGAAAAGAAAATTTATAATGAAGCCATACAAATTGCTCGAGTACTAGAATCGAGCCAGAAGGAGAGCTACTTTCCTCTGAATAGAGGTATCAAAAAGCCAAATGGAAATTCATATAACGGAGGGAACACAAAGCCATTTAAACCCTTCCGTACTCAAGGCTTTAATGCGGCAGCCAAGACTACTCCAAGTGTCCAACCTCAACAGAAGCAAAATAGTGAAGGAGTAAAATGCTATAACTGTAATCAAATGGGACATTATTCAAAGGAGTTTCCTAAGCCCTGGAAGCAGCTACAACAAGAAAGGTTTATGCAGTTACATCTGAGGATGCTGTCGCATCGCCTGATGTGGTCACAGGTATGACCTGAATCTTTCATTTTGTATTACCTTGTGTGAGCATGTAGACTAAATTAAATCAAATCACAGGTATCGTACCTATTAACGGCATACCCACCAGAGTACTCTTTGATTCTGGAGTTACTCATTCTTTTATATCTATGTCATTTGGAAAGAAGCTAAGTCTACCCCTCAGATCTTTAGATTATAAATTTCTTGTACGTTCGCCTATGGGATTAGAAGTGGAACTAGAAAAAGGTTATGGACCATGTCCAGTTCTTATCGACAAAAGGATTTTGGATCCAACCTTGATTCAACAAGCGATGGCAGACTTTGATGTTATGGGAATGGATTGGTTACCTCAGCATTTTGCAAACCTATTATGTGCAAAAAAGAAATTGACATTTAAAGACAAGGAAGGAGCAGAGTTTAGTTTCGCGGGAACCAGACTTCCCCGTAAATGAAAACTCATCCTCTCTGCATTAAAGGCTAGAAAATGCCTCAAGAAAGGAGGAGTTGGGTATCAAGTATCCGTGGTTGATCTCACCAAGGAAGTACCACGAATGGAAGATATTGATGTTGTCTGTGACTTTCTAGATGTATTTCCTGAGGAATTACCAGGATTACCACCCGACCGAGCGACAGAGTTCCTTATAGATCTGATACCCGCAGCCGCACGAGTATCTAAAGCACCCTACCGATTGGCTCCTACTGAACTGAAGGAACTAAGGGTACAGTTAAAGGAATTATTGGACAAGGGATATATCAGACCTAGCATATCACCATGGGGAGTGCCAGTATTGTTTGTGAAGAAAAGGGACGGTAGTGTTCGACTGTGTATAGACTTTCGAGAATTGAATAAGCTTACAATCAAGAATCGGTACTCGTTGCCTCGGATCGATGACTTGTTCGATCAGTTGTAAGGTGCCAAGGTGTTCTCAAAGATTGATCATGAGTCAGGATACCATCAATTGAAGATTAAGGAAGGTGATATTTCAAAGACAGCATTCAGAACAAGATATGGACATTATGAATTTTTAGTCATGTCTTTTGGATTAACTAATGCACCCGTAACTTTTATGGAACTCATGAATCGAGTATTCCATGATATGTTGGATACATCAGTCATTGTGTTTATTGATGATATATTGGTCTACTCGAAAGACAAGGAAACTCATGTCATGAATCTAAGAGCCGCTCTGCAACGACTAAGAAAAGAGAAGCTTTACGCAAAATTTAAAAAGTCTGAGTTTTGGCTAAATAAGGTCGCTTTCTCCTGCCATGTTGTATCCGCTGAAGGAATTAAAGTGGATCGTAAAAAGATTGAAGCCATTGTGAAATGAGAAGCACCTAAGAGTGTTGCAGAAATCAGAAGTTTCCTAGGACTAGCTGGGTATTACCGACGATTCGTGGAAGACTACTCCAGATTTGCCGTACCTCTCACTAATTTAACTAAGAAAGGAGAGAAGTTTGTTTGGATCGACAAATGTGAGAAGGGTTTTCAAACATTGAAAGCTAAATTGATATCTTCTCCCGTCTTAACTATTCCTATTCCAGGAAAACCATTTACCTTGTACATTGATGCGTATGGGTTGCGTTTAGGATGTGTGCTTATGCAAGGAGAACAAGTAGTTGCGTATGCCTCAAGACAACTGAAGACACATGAAAAGAACTATCCCACTCATGACTTGGAATTAGCAGCAGTAGTACATGCTGTCAAGATATGGAGACATTATTTGTGTAGAGAGAAATTTCAGATTAAGTCAGATCACAAAGTCTCACTTATCTTTTTAATCAAAAGTTGTTGAACGTGAGACAAAGAAGATGGCTGGAACTATTAAAGGATTATGATTGCGATATTCAGTATCATCCAGGGAAAGCTAATGTAGTTGCTGATGCGCTAAGCAAAAAAGCAATGATACAATCCCAAGGTGAGGTTAACATGACTGCAGCAATGTGTGTTATAGGAAAAGTATTCCATCATGGTAATGTGCAGTTCGTGATAGATGCACCGGGTGGATCAACCAACCACGAGTTTATTCATCAGTTTTCAAATATGTTTGCAACATTGAAGATTGTACCTGATATAATAAATGAAGTGAAAGCTGCTACTAAATTAGACCCTTATCTGAGAATGGTGCAAGAAGACATCGAAAAAGGTAGGACTATTCTTGAGTTTACCTTGGACGTTGAAAAGGTACTGATGTACAAAAAAAGAGTATGTGTTCTTGAAACGGAAAACTTGGACATTAGGCACAGATTAATGAAGGAAGCTTACATCACCGCTTATTCGGTACATCCTGGAAGTACAAAGATGTATCATGATTTACAGAAATTATATTAGTGGAGAGAAATGAAAGCAGATGTAGCTAAATTTGTGTCTCAATGCCTAAATTGTCAGAGGGTAAAAGCTGAAAGGCAAAGACCTACAGGATTATTGTAGCCACTGCCAGAACCAGCATGGAAATGGGACTGTATCACTATGGACTTCGTCACTGGGTTACCATTGACTCCCCGAGCAGTTGACATGGTCTGGGTGATAGTAGATCGTCTAACTAAAACAGCTCGCTTCATAGCTATACAACTTCAGTATACCCTAGAGAGGTTAGCTAAGCTATATGTAGATAATATTATCAGATTACATGGTGTACCTGAAAGCATTGTGTCCGATAGAGACCCACGCTTTACCTCAAAGTTTTGGGAAGGATTACAGAAGGCTATAGGTACAACGTTGAAGTTTAGTACTACATTCCATCCTCAGATAGAAGAACAGTCGGAGCGTACCATCCAGATTTTAGAAGTCATGCTTCGAGCCTGTGTTATTGATTTCAAGGGATCATGAGATGAGAAACGACCATTGATTGAGTTCGCCTATAACAACAGCAGCAACCAGGCTACTATACAGATGTCACCCTATGAAGCACTGTATGGTAGGAAGTGTCGAACTCCTTTGTTTTGGAATGAAGTTGGTGAATGGAGTAACGTTGGACCATAATTTGTTGAAGAGACTTGTCGAGTAGTCGACATTATCAAGGAAAGAGTTAGAACAACTCAGAATCGTCAGAAACAATATGTAAGTGCTCGACGTTGATACCTTGAATTCGTTGTAGGCGATAAGGTATTATTGAAAGTATCACCTATGCGAGGATTAAAACGATTCGCTAAGTCCGAGATATGTCGGACCATATGAGATTCTAGCTAAACATGGGAAAGTGGCATATCAGTTAGCACTACCCCGATCTATGTCAAATGTGCATGATGTATTTCATATCTCATTACTGAAGAAGTATGTCAGAGATCCAACACACGTTATAACAGTGGATCCACCGAGTCTAACAGATGATTTGACATTCGAAGTAGCACCAACTGAAATCTTCAGCCGAAAGGTTCAACGTCTACGCAACCGTGACATTTATTATGTTAAGGTTATTTGGAGAAGCCAAGATATAGAAGAGATCACATGGGAAGAAGAGAATGCTATGTGAAAGCAATATCCTCACCTTTTCGACTCGAAAGGTATGTGCAAATTTCGAGGATGAAATTTTTAATAATAGGGGGGAGTTGTAAGACCCGTATCGAACTAATCGGTCTTACCACCTTGTATCAGGTCTTCCTATCATGGACGAGCCAAGTAGACCAAGTGCATGTAGAAACCACAAGACCAGATATGAAATCAATCCAAAAACAGTCAATTATGAGACTGTGGTTGCATACCTAAACAGGTGTGACCGACCACACCTCAAAATAGTGCAACCACATGAATTTTGGTCATGTGGTCACACATTTTGGAAGGTGTAGTCGACGGATTCTGCGACCCCACCTCCGACCACACGAACCCAGTCAGAAACCAAAATTAATAAACCTTGCTAATCCGAAGGGGGTTCTTCCCTAAACTTATTAGGGCATATTATGAAGGGTTTTCCTCTATAAATAGGACACCCCTTAGCCTCTTTCACTCTTTTATAACTCAAACTAAAAATGAGAGAAAGAGAAGAGAAAGAAGAGAAGGAAAATTAAAGTGGAAGACTAAGGATGAGAAAAATTCAGAGAAAACTCTGAATCTTCAGTAAGCTTAAGGTATGAACATATTTCCCATGTTAAATTGAGAGCCTAAAATAGTTCATGAAGGAGATAGTATTTAGGAGAAACCCAAATCATCAAACCATGGATAAATTCTAAGAGAATCCATGAAGAAAATTATGTGGACAATGGATTGAGTATAAAATACTAGTTCTGAGCCATAGAACAATCATAGGAAGGACCATGATGAGAAGCCAAGGGATCCAAACATGAAAGAATGGAGTTGAGAGTGAAAGGTCGACCATCACACGTGTGGTCACACGTGTGGTTGCATGATGTGCGACCACACGAGACACACATGTCCGACCACTTGCCCTCGAGAAGTTTCCAAGGTGGGTGACGTCGCACGTGTGGTTATAGGATATTCGACCACACCCTGCGACCAAACACCCTGTGGTCACAGAAACTAAGACCACAGGTGCTGCCATACCTGTGACCCCTCAGTTTCTGTTAGTCTAAATTCATGGGAATTAATTTTAATTTAAAATCTACAAATTTGTTAGGTTTCCAAGTGGTCTAAGAGTAAATTACAAAGCTTGAATGAAGATCTATTATCGACCAAAGGTAAGGGAATAAGACCTAAATTAATTGGTTAATAATAAACTATTTTTATTTATTGAATCCAATGCCATGAATGATTCTATGTTTGTGTGTGTATTGTGCATTCACATGTCATCCAATATTTCTGTTATTACTGTTCATGCATATTTAATTCAGTTTATTTATAACATGATGATGATGATGCTAGGAATAGGCATGTGAATGTATGTGTCTAGTTAGTGTGCTGGATGAGAGTGGGGCATCTGGGGAGGACGTGACACTGTGGTTCATCCTGGAGACCAGACTCTAGCTCTATCTCTACTAAAGTCTTATCCACTAACATCGTCGTATCGCCATTACCTTAGCAGAACTATTACGTCATAGGGCATTAGGGGAGGTGGTCTCGGACCGTGTAGTCTCTGACTTTGTCGGGGGGGCCTTAGCTCTATCTCTATGGACGTATTGAGGGATTCTGGGGTGAGGCCTTGGATACACTATTTGACATTAGGACTGGTTTGTTGTGAGCCCAGTTTGCAAGCCCTTGCCAATAGGGGCTTATGTGTTGGTGTGGGTAGAGCATCAGGGGAAGTGTCATGCAGTGTTTGATCAGGGCACTTTAGCTCTATCTCTATTCCATGATGGGTGCATGTGGAAGGCGATGGTTTTTGATCCATTGGGAGGCTTCACACACTCGTGTATAGAGGTGTGGCGGCCACCAATCCTTTCTATTGCACATTGCAAACTTATGAACCAGACCAATATATGAATTGAATGCATGCATATCTTTGTTGCATTACTTTTTTTGCTCACTGAGCCATGATATCAGTGTGCACACCCTTTCGACATCAAATATTTTTAGTTGATGATGCAGGTCCTACTGTAGAAGATTTCATGAATGCTCCAATGTACGGGCATGTTGTGACAATGGATGCAGAAGCTATGATGGAGTCGCATGATTCGTCGTGCGAGTGCAACTCATGCGTCTTTGATTAGATTTAATTGTTGGATTATTCAGGACATGTAATTGATTAATTTATTTTATTTTATGGCTTTAGTTATTTGAGATAATTGGATACTTTATTTATGATATCACTATTAGATACTCAGTTCATTAATATTAAAGACTTCCGCTATTATTTATTTACTTTGATTATGGTTGTGGATGTGTACGGTTTAATCAAAAGGGACACAGCCTATTCGAGATCCTGGTTGAACCATTGGTTCATAGACAGTTCATCACACCATTCTGGTTGGTGCAAAATTGGGGTGTGACAGCTTCTTCTTCAAATCTCCTTCTTCTCCTTCTCTTCCTCTCTCTCTCTTTTTCTCTTAGGTTTAGAGTTTCAATTTGGATTCTAAAATTGCGAGAGAGGCTAAGGGACGTCCCTCATATAGAGGAAAACTTCCATATAGAGTCCCACTTTAGTTAGGAAAGAGATCCCTTAAGTTTTGGAAAGTTTTCAAAACTCGAAGTAGGTGTCACATGTGTGGTCACAGAATCCTCGACGACACTTCCATAATATGCGACCACACATCGTGTGGTCTCATGTGTGTGGTCTCATGTTGTATGGTCTCATGTGCGACCACACCCCTCAAAACTGCCACCACACGTCCAAAATTTACTGGTTTTTAGTTTTTGACTGGTTGCTTCCACACAACTTAACCAGTTAACCACACCAATTAAATTTGGCTTGTTGCTTATCTTATCTTGTGGTTTCTTCATACAATTGATTTACTTGAGCCGGTTATGATGGGATGACCGGTCACCACATGAAAACATAAGGTTAGACGGGTTTGTGGCGTGCGGGTCTTACACATCATCACTTTCTAATGCCTCTGCTGGTGCCACCTTTGCTACCTCTGTATCTGTCATCACTTCCCGAGTAAGAGGATGTCTCATGGCATTCTTGTCGTTGTCACTGACCTTTATCTCTCTCATCCCCATTCTACAGATGGCATCCCAGTCGAGGTCAGTTGAAAAGGTGTCCTCATAGATCTTCTCATCCTCTAAGTTCACTTGTAGGCTAGAGAGTAAAGTGGTGATCAATCATCCATAGGGCAGGTTACCCCTCGAACCAGGCGTTGTGGCTCTGTGCATAGTCCGGATGATAATGTATGGGAGACAGATAGGTTGTCTGGTTCAGATACAGTAAAGTAGGAACTGAGTCAGTTGCCAGACCATCTCATAATGCCCACTTTGAGGGATAAGATTATGCTGAATAATCTTGCAGTATACTTATGGCTTAGGACAGAGATTAACCGCCTTCATCTCCCAACGGTCATCATGAAGAATCTGGTTACACACCTCTGCGCGCATCATATCTGATAAGAACTTGGGTTCTTTAGGAGCACAGTATATCAATGGACCAGCACTCAAGATACCTAGAAGATCTGCCAACTATTGGGTGTTGAAAGAAAAAGGAACCCCTTTCACCCAACTGTTGATTTGAAGCTCCCTCCCACTATTTATGTCCTTTGGGGCACCTTCTACCTGAAGGTTGCAATAAAAGTGTTTGACCAATTCTGGTCTAATACAACCATCATAGTAGTTTTTTGGAAGCCAGCCCATCTTACTAAATGCCCGCTCTACATCAAACAGGGCTAGGCTGGCCAGGTTGACAAACCAACCCACCTCAACCTTCTTTCGATGGAACCATGGGTACTGTGCCTCAGCTTCAGCAGAACAGAAGCTAGTTTCATCATATGGTCTAGGCATCTTGGTTGAGGCCATATTAGCTGCAAGAAATAGAAAGAAGGAAAATAAGTTGGAAAAATTATAAAATTAGGCAGCATAACGACGTAAAATGGGTAAAAGCCTCACTTTTCACCCAAACAATGGGCAGGAGGACTTACATGGGTCATGAACCATCCTACAACTATCAAACAATAGAGAAATTCAACCAATTAAAAAAATTTGAAGAAATTTCAAAATTAGGAAAAATCCCCAATTTTTAGTTCAAAAGTCGAATTATCATTGGTTTGACAAAACCAACCAATTAAACCCAAATTTTCTTTTGGGCTTACATCCATTGGGTGGCCAATAGCAAAACCCCCTAATAATAATTTGATTTTTACGGTCAAATAAAGTTTAATTAGGAGAACACCCTATAAATGGTGGAAACCTAGGTATAAAAGCTTAAAAGAAAGAGAAGAGTGGAGAAAAAACTTGGAAGAAGGGAATGGAAGTTGTCGACCGATGGAGAAACCACCCAAGTTGTGTGGTTGACACTGTAGCAACTCAGTGGTGGCGAGACGAG
Source organism: Protea cynaroides (assembly GCA_028583415.1). Taxonomy (NCBI): domain Eukaryota; kingdom Viridiplantae; phylum Streptophyta; class Magnoliopsida; order Proteales; family Proteaceae; genus Protea; species Protea cynaroides. Next base: position 10,631,651 of record CM053269.1, read on the forward strand.
TTGAGACCGTAAAAAAGCAAAGGAGGATGAAAAATAAAGGTCTCGAAGTCAGGTTAAAAATCTAATTTTTGGATTGTGCAATCGCATAATTCGACCAAAACAGTTGACCACACGATCGACCACATGATTGACCATAGGGTCTCAAGAAGTTGCTAGGGTTTGTATGGTCGAACCTATGGTCGCATGCGATATCGACCATACGATTGATTGTTGCCTGTTTTAGTTCTGTTAGACCTAATGCTTTGGATATTCCTTCTTTTATTGTGGGACTAACAAGATACAACTATTCTACCTTGTCTCACATGTTTTTTCCCTTTCAGACATCATTCTATCCAAGAGAAGAAATGGCTGGGTGTAAATCAGGTAGAAAGGGACGGAACACAAGCCCACCTCCACCACCACCTACGGAGGTCAATGCCAATGAAAACCAAGAAGGACAAGAAGAGGGTACTGGGAACCAAAATGTTACACCTCAGGAAGTTCACACCCAAGCCAATCCAACTAATTTACCAGCACCACCAACAGACTTGGCCACTGTTGTGATGAATTTGGCACAAGTACACTAGTTGCGTCAGATGCAGACAAACATGCAAGCTGCCTTGGGGATTACACCACCAGCTGTAAATACCACACCAATAGTAGTAGCGTTGTGTCTCCCACACCCATTGTCAATAATACGATGCCCATTGCACCGGTGGAAAACAACACAATACCCATAGTACAGCAGACTCCAGCGATGCATACCCCAACAGAATCTTGGAGTACAGCAAGGGACTAATAACCAGGGAAGCTACCATAACCAGTTACCAGTATATGATTATTATGAGCAGAATCAGCTTGACCACTCTAGGCTGATAGAGTGATTCCTAAAGATGAAACCAAAGGAGTTCACAGGTAAGCCATCAGATCCATTATGGCTAGCTCACTGGATTGATGAGATGGAAAGTAATTTCATGATATAAGCAACAAGCTCGGTTTTTATTGTTTATGATGAATATTTATGATGAATTTGATGACTATTACAGAAGAAGAAAAGGTAATATGTGCAACATTCATGCTGAAATGAGATGCACAACACTGGTGGAAATCTACTCAAGGTTATCTGTTGACAAAGCACACTCAGTTGACTTGGGCAAATTTCAAAGAATCTTTCTTCAAGAAGTATTTTTCCAAGAGTTTTAGGGACCAGATGGAGAAAGAATTCTTGAGCCTATACTAGGGTCAGATGACCATCGACACTCATCAGTAGCATTATGAAGAGTTGTTCTTCTTTGCTCTCGCCAATATGCACGAAGAAGATACTAAAACCCATAGGTTCCTCATGGGACATAGGAAAAGCATCCGAGAGCATGTGTTGGGACTGAAAAAGAAGATATAAAATGAAGCTATGCAAATAGCACGAGTTTTTGAGTATAGTCAAAGGGAGAGCTGCTTTTCTCAAAACAGAGGTATAAAGAGGCCTAACAGAAACTCATTTAATGGAGGGAATTCAAAGACCTTCAAGCCATTGTGTACTCAAGGCTACAATGTAGCAGCCAAGACTACTCCAACAGCTCAACCTCACCAGAAGCAAGGTAATACTGGGGTCAAATGCTATAACTACGATCAAGTAAGGCATTATTCAAGGGACTACTCTAAGCCAAGGAAACAGCTATAGCCAGGAAAGTTTATGCAGTCACTTCTGAAGACATTGCCGCATCATCTGATGTTGTCACAGGTACGCCTCACCCTTATGCTTTAGCATGACTTGTGCGAGCATATAGACTAATTTAGGTAAAACCATAGGTATCGTACTTATAGCCGATATACCAGCCAGAGTACTTTTGGACTCTAGAGCCACCCACTCATTTGCATCTATGTCTTTTAGAAAGAAACGAAATAGACCCCTCAGACCACTAGACTATAAGTTATTTGTAAGACCCGTACTCCACTAACTTGGTTTAATCGTGTCGTGCCAGGTATTCCCATCATTCCTGGACCAAGTAGACCGAGCGTGTGAAGATAGATCACCAACCAGGCATAAAAATTGACTCAACACCCAAAACTGTATACATATGGTCGCATACCTAGGTAGGCACGGTCGATCATATGGTAAGAATGAAGATCACAAATCCAGGACCCCATGATCGATAATTTTGACCCTACGATCGACGAATTCTGTGACTGTAGCCATCGATCGAGAGACCCCAGATCAAACTTTGAGTTTTGGAAACTTTCCTAAACTAAGGGATTTCTTTCCTAATTGAAAGAGGTTCTATATGGAGTGTTTTCCTCTATATAAAGGACGTCCCTCAGTCCTTTTTCACTCTTTTAGAACATTAGTAACCCTAGAGAAAGAGAAGGAAGAGAAGGAGAAGAAGAAAAAGCTAAGGAAAGGAATTTGCTGAGAAGAGATTGGCTCTCTATCATAGGCAAAGGTATGAACCTAATCCCTGGAGATGTAAACTCTATGGAATAAGACTTCTTTGGAAAATAGGCAATATTAATCTATTATGATCCATGTGATTTCCAAGAGAAAATCTCAAGGAGAACCACAAAAAGTGAGTTTAATGATTAGGGTTGATAAGAAACTACTAATGATGGCCATAGAATGACCTTAGAATAAATCCAATTGAAATGTAGAGGAATTGACCCAGAAAGAACTCGAATTGCATGTACTCTGTAACCAAAAATCTCAAGGTTGCAGCTACAGTCAACCATAGCATGACCAGCATGACCAGAGGATTGGCCATAGGCATTCGGGAAGATTCAGGAATCATATGGTCGCAGCTACGGTCGCACCATATGCGACCGTAGGGTATCCACCGTAAGCAGTAAGATTGATACAGTATGAGACCATAGGATCATTCAGACACCTATCAGTGCTCTGTTTCGATTTCCTACTACTCTAACATGTTACATATGAATCCTAACTTAAATTCATATAACTTTTAGGTTGTTAAATCAATTCAAAGAGAATTTCAAGGCTTGGAAGGAGATCGAGTATTGCTAACACGTAAGGGAACAAGACCTAAAGTAATTGGTTAATAACAAACAATTTATTTTTATTGAGTCCAATGCCATGATTGATTCTATGTTTGTATGCTTATAATGTGCATCTCACATGTCATCCACTATTCTTGCTACTACTGTTCATGCATATTTAATTCCATTTATTTATAACATGATGATGATGATGATGCAAGGAATAGGAATGTAAATGTATGTATATGGTTGGTGTGTTAGATGCGAGTGGAGCATCAAGGGGAGGACGTGGCATGGTGGTCTTTTACCTCACTACTAGACTCTATCTCTATCTCTACTCAAGTCTTGCCCACTAACATCGTCGTATCGCCATTATCTTAGCAGAACTATTATGTCGTAGGGCATCAAGGGAGGTGGTCTCAGATTGTATGGTCTCTGACTCTATCGGGGGCCTTAGCTCTATCTCTATGGACGTATTGAGGGATGCTTGGGTGAGGCTTTGGATACACTGTTTGGCATTAGGATTGGTTAGTTGTTAGCCTAGTTTACAAGCCCTCGTTAATAGGGGATTACGTGTTGGTATGGGTTGGGCATCAAGGGAAGTATTGGCGGTGTTTGATCTGATCACTTTAGCTCTATCTCTATTCCATGGTGGGTGCATGTAGGACGGTAATGGAGTTTGATCCATTGGGCAGATTTACACACTTGTATATAAAGGTGCGGAGGCCACCAAACCTTTCTATAGCACATTGCAAACTTAAAAACTAGACGAAAGATATGAATTGAATGGATGCATATATTTGTTGCATTGTTTTGTTTGCTCACTGAGCTGTGATGTGTGCTCACCCTTTCGACATCGAGTATTTTTAGTTGATGATGCAGGTCCTACTGTTGAAGAATGTATGAATGCGCCGACGTATGGACACATTGCCGCCATGGACGTAGAAGCTGTTAAAGATGGGCATGATTCATCATGCGAGTGCAACTAGTGTATTTTTTATTAGTTTAGTTACACTTGATTAATGGAACATGTAATGGATTATTTACTTTTATGTCTTAAGTTTTGGAGATAATCGGATTAATTATTTATTATCATTGTTAGACACTCAGTTCATTATATATAAGACTTTCGCTTATTTGTTTATTACCTTTTATTATTACCATGGAATGTGTGTATGGTTTGATATGGTGGGTACGACCTATACGAGATCCTGGTTGAACCGTTGATTTATTGGCAGTTCATCACACTAATCTGGTTAGATCAGAATTGAGGTGTGACAACTTGGTATCAGAGCATTTCAGGTTCTATCCAATGACCTAACTACTTCCACGTGAGTCATGAACTGAGTTAGGATAAAAATTAAAAGCTGTAATAAGAACGCACCATAAGCACCTGTGTTGTATGAGATATAAACTAAGAATGAGAATAATGTCATATGTAAATTGGAAACAAATTATATATATATATATATATTCAAATGAGAGTAAGACAAGATACATCCGAATCAGAGTACGGTCCACAAATCCGGACAGTTACTCTATAAAAAAAATGAGAATAAGAAATAAATGATACAATAGAGCTGGAGGTGCTAAAGGAGGAGGTGCCTCATGATCTCTATCATAGTCCTCAGCATATACTCTCGCGAGCCAGGCCACCTGAGTCTGAGTCGCTTGGAGACTAGTTGTCAGATCTGCTACCCATTGGTCTGTAGAGTGCTGGGCATCTAGAAGCTCTCTTATTCTCCAATCAGTCACTCAGTGAGCCTCCTGAATCTCTCGTAACATCCCCATCATGTCATCTGGTGGTAGGCGTGAAGGGCCCACTAAATGAGAAGCCCGATAAGGGCCAGCTCCAGTAGAATGCTATGGTGATGGTGGAGGGATGGCATCCACATCTATGTACATCCGATCATCATCCTCCTCATCATCACTTAAGTGTGCCTCTACTGTTGCTACTACTGCCGCCTCTGCATCTGCTACTGCTACTCGAGTGAGAGGACGTCTCATAGCATTGCTCTCATCATCACTGACCTGTATCTCTCTCATGCCCATCATACTGATGGCCTCCCAATCAAGGTCAGTTGAGAAGGTGTCCTCAAGGATCCTCTCATTCACTAGGTCCACCTGTAGACGGGTGAGTAGGGTGGAGATCAGCCACCCATAGGACAAGTTACCTCTCGAGTCAGGCAACGTAGCTCTGTGCATAGTCTGAAGAATAATATATGGGAGGCAACAGGCTTCCTAGTACAGATACAATACAACAGGTACTGGGTCAGCTGTGAGACCATCTCATAGTGTCCACCCTAGGGAATAAGATTATGCTAGATAATCTTGCAGTAGACCCATGGCTCTGAACGCAGGTTGACTGCCTTCATCTCCCAGCGGTCATCCTGAAGAATCTAGTTATCTATCCCTGCATGCACCTGTGTAAACAAAAACTGTGGTTACCTAGGTGCATAGTAAACCAACTGACTATCATTTGAGATAGCTAGGAGATCAGCCAACTCCTGGTAGTTGAAAGAGATAGGAACCCCTTTCACCCAGCTAGTGATCAGTAGCTCTCTACCCCTGTCAAGATCTTCTAAGTCACCCTCTACCTGTAGGTGATAGTAGAACTGCTTGACCAAGTCTGTGAGAGTGCAAGCCTCATACAGAATCACTGGAAGCCAGCCATGTCACTAAACGCTCTTTCTACATCAAATAGGGCTAAATGGGCTAAGTTAATACATCTATCCCTTTCCACTTTCTTCTGGTCAAACCAAGGATATCGCACCTCTGCTTCAACGGACCTGAAGTGTCGTGGGTCATGGACCTGAGGAACTTTAGTGCAAACATGATAGCTGCAAGAGAATAAAATAAGAAAAACAAATTAGATAAATTTGAAAATTTGACAACATAACGATATAAAATGGAAAAAAAACCTAACTTTTCACCCAAACATTTGGGCAGGAGTTACATAGGTCCCCAAACCATCCTGAAAGGCATATTCAATTGAAAATTTCAACTAGGTAGGTCGAATTTGAAGAAATTTTGACAATTGGGAAAAACCCCAAAATCTAGGTCAAAAATGAGAATTTTTAAATTTTACCAAAAATTTTACCAAACCAACCGATGAAACTCAAATTTTCTTGAGGGCTTTCATCCATTGGGTAGCCAATAGCAATAACCCCCAATAAAAATCAAATTTTTATGGTCACAAAAATATTAATTTGAAGAAAACCCTATAAATGGAACAAAACCTAGGTATGACAGCTTAAAAAGGAGAAAGAGTAGAGAACATACCTTGAGGAATGGAAGAAAGATTGTCGATCGATGGAAAAATCACTAAGTTCGTACGGTTGATACTATAGCAACTCAGTGGTGGTGAGCTGAGTTAAGACCGTAGGAAGAAGAAAGGAAAATGAGAGGGAAAATCTGGAAAAAAAATAGGTTTTAAAACCTGATTGGGATCTTACGGTCGCACAATTCGACCAAAACCATCGACCGTATGATCGACCATAGGGTCTCGGTAAGTTGCCAAGATTTTGATAGTCGCACCTATGGTCGTACAACATGAAACCGTAGGCCATCGACCATATGAATGACTGTTGTCTGCATTTTGATTCTGCTCAAACTTTTGCCTATTGATTTTGTTCTTCTCTCACCTTCCATTGTGAGACTAACACAATACCACCACTCTATTTTGTCTCACCTGTGTAATTTTAAAGGGTTGGGCGTAGAGTAAGTAGAAGGAGACAGAATGCAAACCCATCTCCACCACCTGTGAAGACCAACGACAATGAAAGTCAACAAGGGCCTGAAGGAAATATTGGAGCTCAGAATGCTACATCTCAGAATGTTCACACCGAAGCAACTTACCTGCACCACCTATGGATTTGGATACTGTGGTGAGAATTTGGCACAACAAATGCAGCATATACAGCAAATGCAAGCCAACATGCAAGTTGCTATGGGAATTGCTTTCCCAGTTGCAAACACAACATCTCTACCTGCAGGACAAGCTAGTACGACACCTGGTGGTAGCAACACTGTACCCCAAGCACCGCAAACACCAGCAGTACAAGACCAAGTGCAAAACCCTGAAGCACCGCAAGGAGGGTATAACCCAGGTAATTATCAGTACCAACCGCCTATGTATGGGGCATATGCACAGTATCAACTTGATCACTCCAGACTAATCTAGCGTTTCCTGAAGTTGAAGCTAAAGAAATTCAAAGGCAAACCATCAAATCCATTTTGGCCAGCTCACTGGATCGAAGAAATGGAAAGAAACTTTATGATGATGACTATAAATGAAGAAGAGAAGATATTATGTGCCACATTTATGTTGAAAGGTGACGCACACCATTGGTGGAAATCAACTGGAAGTTATCTGTTAACAAAGCACGCTCAACTGACATGGGTTATTTATAAAGAAGTTTTTTTCGAAAAGTATTTTCCAAGGAGTTTCAGAGATCAAATGAAAAAGGAGTTTCTGAGTCTGTATCAGGGACAAATGACTATAGACGCATATCAACAACGTTATAAAGAACTATTTTTCTTTGCTCCCTCTAGCATGCAGGAGAAAAATACCAATACCCGAAGGTTCGTTTTGGGACTTAGGGGAAGCATCCGTGAGCATGTATTGGGATTAGAAAAGAAAATATATAATGAAACAGTACAGATTGCTTAATTACTGGAATCGAGTCAGAGGAAAAGTTATTTTGCTCAGAACAAATGTATAAAGAGGCCTAATGGAAACTCATACAATGGAGGGAACTCAAAGACATTTAAACCCTATCGTACTCAAGGCTTCAATGCTGCAGCCATGACTACTCCGACAACCCAACCTCAACAGAACCAAAGTAATGCTGGAGTCAAATGCTTCAATTGCGATCAAGTAGGACATTATTCAAGAGAGTGTCCTAAGCCAAGGAAGCAGCTACAACAAGGAAAAGTTTATGCAGTTACTTTTGAGGATGCTGCCGCATCACCTGATGTGGTCACAGGTATGACCTGAACCTTTCGTTTTATACTACCTTGTGTGAGCATGTAGACTAAATTAAATCAAATCACAGGTATAGTACCTATTAATGGGTTACCCGTCAGAGCACTCTTTGACTCTGGAGCTACTCATTCTTTTATATCTGTGTCGTTTGGAAAGAAGTTAAATCTATCCCTCAGACCTTTAGATTGCAAACTTCTTGTACGATCACCTATGGGATTAGAAATGGAACTAGACAAGGGTTATAGACCATGTCTAGTTCTTATCGATGAGAAGATTTTGGATGCAACCTTAATTGAACTTGAGATGGCAGACTTTGATGTTATCTTGGGAATGGATTGGTTAGCTCGGCACTCTGCAAACGTATTATGTGTGGAAATGAAACTGACATTTAAAGACAATGAAGGAGCAGAGTTTAGTTTTACAAGAACCAAACTTACCCGTAAACGAAAACTCATTTTCTCTACATTAAAGGCTAAAAAATGCCTCGAGAAAGGAGGAATTGGGTATCTAGTATCCGTGGTAGACCTCACCAAGGAAGCACCACGAATGGAGGATATTAAAGTTGTGCATGAATTTCTAGATGTATTTTCTGAGGAACTACCAGGACTACCACTTGACCGAGCGACAAAGTTCATTATAGATCTTATACCGGGAGCCACACCAGTATCTAAAGCACCCTATCGAATGGCTCCTACTGAACTAAAGGAACTGAAGGTACAATTACAGGAGTTATTGGACAAGGGTTATATTAGACCCAGCATATCACCGTGGGGAGTGCTAGTTTTCTTCGTAAAAAAGAAGGACGGTAGCGTTCGACTGTGTATAGATTATCGAAAATAGAATAAGCTTACAATCAAGAATCGGTACGCATTGCCTTGGATCGATGACTTTTTCGATCAGTTGCAAGGTGCCAAAGTGTTCTCCAAAATTGACTTCGGTCAGGATACCATCAGTTAAAGATTAAGGAAGGTGATATTCCAAAGACAGCATTCAGAACCAGATATGGACATTATGAATTTTTAGTCATGTCTTTTGGATTGACTAACACACCCACAACTTTTATGGAACTCATGAATCGGGTATTCCATGATATGTTGGATAGGTCAGTCATTGTATTTATTGATGACATACTAGTCTACTCCAACGACAAAGAAACTCATATCACAAATCTAAGAGCTGCTTTGCAGCGACTAAGAAAAGATAAGTTTTACGCAAAATTTACAAAGTGTAAATTCTGACTGAATGAAGTCGATTTCTTAGGCCATGTTTTATCAACTGAAGGAATTAAAGTGGATCATAGCAAGGTTAAAGCCATTGTAAAATGGGAAGTACCTAAGAATGTTGCCGAAATCAGAAGTTTCTTGGGTTTAGCTGGGTACTATCAATGATTCATGGAAGATTACTCTAGAATCGTCGTACCTCTCATCAGTCTGACAAAGAAAGGAGAAAAGTTTGTTTGGACTAATAAATGTGAAGAGTATTTCCAAACATTGAAGGCTATATTGATATCAGCTCCCATCTTGAGTATTCCTGTAAGACCCGTGTCAATTTAACCCAGTCTTACCATCTTGAACCAGGTTTACCCATCATGGTCGAGTCAAATGGACCAAGGGTATGAAGGAGATCGAGATCCCAGGTACGAAATCGACCCAAAAACACTTAATTCTAGGGGAGGGTCGCACACCCAGTGAAGCAGGGTCGGACCTCCCAAAACAGAAAGTCAGACCCTCAGTTTTGAAGGGAGGGTCGGACAGGTTAAGACCCTAGGGTCGACGGGATCATCGACCCTCCCATCGACCCTCGGTTTCTGACGAAAACTGAAATTTGGAAATTTCCTAATTTTCGGTTGGGATTCTTTCCAAATCTCAATGGGATTATTATAGGACATTCCTAACCTATTTAAAGGACGTTCCTAAGCCACTTTCACTCCTTTCACAACCCTAATTGAATTGAGAGAAAGAGAGAAGAAGGAAAAGAGGAAGAAAGGAGGCTAGGAAGAAGGCTTAGCAAAAAGGAGAAGAAATTACAGAGAAAAGTAATCTTCTTAGATATGGATACTAATTCCATGAGTTTCTACAGACCTTAGGTTAGATATGGTTGAGTGTAGGCTTTCGGAGAAACCCAAACCATCCGTCCATGGTTAGGCTTTCATGGAAAACCATAGGAGGATGCACGAAAACTATTTAGATGGTTTATACATGGTTCTAGACCATGGGTTGACTGTTGAATGAATGTAGGAAGCAAGCCATAGGACCCCAAACACGAAGAATGGATTAAAAGTGGAAATTGGACCAGAGTGCACCAAGGGTCGCACCGAGGGTCGATAGACCATCCGACCCTAGGTGTTTCTGACCATCGACCCTTAGCATTCGGGAAGTTCAGAATGGAGGGAGGGTCGATAGACCCATCGACCCTAGCATCGACCCTCAGTTGACAGAATGGTTTTTAAAATTCTGAATTAATTCTAATTAAATTGTATCAACTTTGTTAGGTTTGCTAGCAATATAATAACATTATAAAGGTGATTCTAAAGCTTGGAAAAATATCTTTTAGCAAGCCAAGGTGAGGAACCTTAACCCCAAACTAAATTGGTTAATAATAAACTGTTTTCTATTTCTTGAGTCCTATGCCATGTTTGATTCTATGCGAATATGTTTGTAATGTGCATACAACATGCCATCCAATATTTCTATTACTTGTTCATGTATATTTACTTTATTGTTTATAACATGATGATGATGATGATGATAGGAATAGGCATGTGCTCGTATGTGTGTGGTTGATGTGCTTGATGTGAGCGAGTATCAGGGGAGGTGTGATGAGAACGTCCATAAACGTTAACCTTTGGCGGGTCTCAGCACTTTAGCTCTATCTCTAACTCAAGTCTTGTGCATTGGCATCGTCGTATCGCCATTACCTTAGCAGAACTATTATGTCGTAAAGTATCAGGGGAGGTGGTCTCGGTCCTTGTAGTCTCTGACTCTACCGGGGGGCCTTAGCTCTATCTCTATGGATGTTCCGAGGGATCTTTGGGGTGAGGCCTTGGATACACTGTTTGGCATTAAGATTGGTTAGTAGCGAGCCCAGTTTGCAAGTTCTCGCTAACAGGGGCTTACGTGTTGGTATAGCATTATATAGCAATAACCGTTAACCTTTGTTGTATAATGTTATGGTAGGGTGGATGGGGACGACGATAACCGTTAACCTTCGGGCGGGCTTCCACACCCTGTGTATAGAGGCGGTATCAATAACCGTTAACCTTTGATCACCCAACCTTTCTATTGCACATTGCAAACTATAAACCAAGACCAAAGATATGAATTGACTTTTTGCATGCATATGTATTGTTGCATTGTTTTGGCTACTCATTGAGCCGTGTTGTGTGCTCACCCTTCGACGTCGAATATTTTTAGTTGATGATGCAGGTTATACAGTCGAGGATTATATGAACGCATCGACGTACGTAACTGTAGCAGCTATGGAAGTTGGAGCTGAAGACGATACACACGACTCCTCTTGCGAGTGCAACTCGTGTGTATTCGATTAGATATTTTTGTAGGTTTCTTCATTGGATTTATAAGACATGTATTTGGTATTTAAATATTTATGTCTTAGTTAAACACAGAATAATTTGCTATTATTTATGGGTATCATTTCAGTTCTCAGTTCACATTATTTATAAATTTTCCGCTATTGTGTATTACTCTAATTATGATTGTGGATGCGTGTAAAGTTTGGATAACGCGGGGATAGCCTATTAGAGATCCTGGTTGAACCGTTGGTTATTTGGCGGTTCATCACACCATTCTGAACAGTGTGGAATTGGGGTGTGACAATTCCAATCCCAGGACAACCATTTACCTTGTACACCGATGCGTCTAGGTTAGGTTTGGGATGTGTGCGTATGCAAGGATAACATGTAATTACGTATGCCTCCAGATAATTAAAGACACATGAGATGAACTATCCCACTCATGACTTGGAATTAGCAGCGATGGTATATGCTGTCAAGATATGGAGACATTATTTGTATGGAGAGAAATTTTAGATTAAATCAGATCATAAGAGTCTCACACACCTTTTTATTCAGAAGGAGTTGAACATGGGACAGAGAAGATGGCTGAAATTACTGAAGCATTATGATTGTGATATCCAGTATCATCCAGGAAAATCTAATGTAGTTGCTGACGCACTAAGCAGGAAAGCTATGACAAAGTCTCTGGAAGAAGCTAGTATAAATGCTACAATTTGTGTCACAGAAATGGTATTTAATTACGATAAAGACCAGTTCATAATTGATATTCTGAATGAATCAACTGACCAAGGGTTTATTCAACTATTCTCAAACATATTTGCTACATTAAAGATTGTACCTGATTTATTAGACGAAGTAAAAGTAGCTATTAAATCAGACCCTTATCTGAGAACGGTGCAAGAAGACCTTGAAAAAGGTAGGACTAACCCTGACTTCACTTTGAATTCTGAGGAAGTAATAAGATACAAAGGGAGAGTATGTGTTCCTGAAAATGAAGACTTAGACATTAAACACAGACTAATGAAGGAAACCCACACCACTGCTTATTCGGTACACCCTGGAAGTATAAAGATGTAACACGATCTGAAGAAACAATATTGGTAAAGAAGAATGAAAGCAGATGTAGCTAAATTTGAGTCTCAGTGCTTGAATTGTCAGCAGGTAAAGGCTGAAAGGAAAAGACCTCTAGGATTGTTGCAGCCACTGCCAGAACCCGCATGGAAATGGGACTGCATCACTATGGACTTTGTCACCGGGTTACCATTGACTCCCTGAATAGTTGATGCGGTCTGGGTGATTATGGATCGTTTGACTAAGACAACTCATTTCATAGCTACACGATGTCACACCCCATTATCCCTTAATACTTCCATAGAGATAGAGCTAAGGCCCTCTAGCAGAGTCAGAGACTACACGGTCCGAGACCGCCTCCCCTGATGCCCTACGACGTAATAGCTCTGCTAAGGTAATGGCGATACGACGATGTTAGTGGACAAGACTTGAGTAGAGATAGAGCTAGAGTCTGGTGACCAGGATAAGCCACAGTGTCACGTCCTCCCCCTGATGCCCTACTCGCATCAAATACACCAACCACACACAAACATTCACATGCCTATTCCTAACATCACCATCATCATCATGTTATAAATAAACGAAATTAAATATGCATGAACAGTAATAGCAGAAATATTGGATGGCATATTAAATGCATAATACACACATACACACATAGAATCAATCAATTATCATGTCGGACTCAATAAGCAAAAATAGCTTTTTATTATCCAATTAGTTTAGGTCTTGTTCCCTCACCTTTGATTGAGTGTAGATCCTCGTTCAAGCTTTAAGAATCACTTTTAAATCACTAGGAAGACCTAACAAGTCAATAGATTTTAATTAGAATTAATTCTAACAAATTTAGACTAGGTGAAATCATAGGGTCGCAGGTAGGGTAGCACCTAGGGTCAGTTACCCAATCGACCCTAGGGTTTAGGGTCAGACATGGGGTCGGTTACCAGTCGACCCTATGTGCAACCACACCCTACTTGTGACTTCCCGAGGGCATGTGATCGATCCTGTAGTCTCGTAGGTCCATTCTAAGATTGTTCTATGGCTCATAACTATGATTTTTACACATTTTCCATTGCCTATGATGATTACTTCCATGGATTCCGTTGAAACTCATCCATGGATAGATGATTTGGGTTTCTCCTAATCCTAACTTCTTCATATTCCATTCTAGGCTCTTAATTTATGAAGGGAATTAGACTTATACTTGAAGTTGGCTGAGATTCAGAGGTTTCTCTGAAGTTCCTCCTCTTCCTTAGGCTTTTCTTTAATTTTCCATCTCTTCTTCTCTTCCTTCTCTTCCCTTTCTCTCACTTTCAATTAGGGTTCTAAAAGGAGTGAAAGAGGCTAAGGAACGTCCTATTTATAGAGAAAAACCATCCAAAATAAGTCCCATCGAGATTAGGAAAGGACCCCTTGAAATTAAGAAAGTTTCTTAATTTATGGTTTCAGTCTGTCATCAAAGGCTCGCACGTAGGGTCGCAGGATCCGTCGACCCTATGTTTTTTGTCATGTGACCCTAAGACTAGAAAATCATAGGTTGGACTTCTGTTGAGGTGGGGTCGACCCTACCTATTTAGGCATGTGACCCTACCGTCATATTTACTATTTTTGGGTCAAATTCATACCTGGTTTTGTGATTTCCTTCATGCACTTGGTCCACTTGGCTCAACCATGATAGGTATACCTGGTACAAGGTGATAAGACCGGTTAGTTTAATACGGGTCTTACAACTCCCCCCCTTCTTATTAAAAATTTCATCCTCGAAATTAGTACATACCTTCCTAGTCGAAAAGATGAGGGTATTTCTTTCGCATAGCATATGATTTCTTCTATATCTCGGGTTCTCCAGGTGACCTTTACATAGAAGATATTACAGTTGCGTAGTCGTTGAACCTTTCGACTGGTGATTTCAGTTGGTGTTACTTTAAATGTGAAATCATCAGTCAAATCAGGTGGATCCACTATCAAAACATGTGATGGGTCCCTGACGTACTTCTTCATTAATGAAACATGGAATACATCATGCACGTTTGACATAGACGGTGGTAGTGCTAGCTGATAAGCCACCTTTCCACGTTTAGCTAGATTCTCATATGGCCCGACATATCTCGGACTAAGCTTCCCTTTTTGTCCGAACTGCTTTAAACCTCGCATAGGTGATACTTTCAAGAATACCTTATCACCTACGACAAATTCAAGGTCTCGACGTCGAGTATCTACATACTGTTTCTGACGATTCTGAGCCGTTCTTACTCTTTCCTTGATAATGTCGACTACTTGACATGTCTCTTCAATAAATTCTGGTCCAACAATACTACGTTCTCCAATTTCATTCCAAAACAGTGGAGTTCGACACTTCCTACCATACAGTGCTTCATATGGTGACATCTGTATAGTAGCTTGATAGCTGTTGTTATAAGCGAACTCGATCATTAGTAGTTTTTCATCCCATGATCCTTTAAAATCATTACACAGGCTCGAAGCATGTCTTCTAAAATCTGAATGGTACGCTCCGATTGTCCGTCTGTCTGAGGATGGAATGCAGTACTAAACTTCAATGTTGTACCCATAGCCTTCTGTAATCCTTCCCAAAACTTTGAAGTAAATCATGGATCTCTGTAGGACACAATGCTTTCAGGTACACCGTGTAGTCTGACAATATTATCCATATACAACTTAGCTAACCTATCCAGTGTATACTGAGGTCGTATAGCTATAAATCGAACTATTTTATTCAAACAGTCTACAATCACCCAAACCACGTCAACTACTCAGGGAGTTAGTGGTAACCCGGTGACGAAGTTCATAGTGATGCAGTCCCATTTCTGTCACACCCCAATTTTGGTATAACCAGAATGGTGTGATGAACCGCTAAATAATCAACGGTTCAACCAGGATCTCAAATAGGCTATCCCCGCGCTATCCAACTTGCACACATCCGTAATCATAATCAGAGTAATACACAATAGCAGAAATCTTATAATAAGATGAACTGAGAAACTAAATGATATTAATAATTTAATAGCAAATTATTCTGTATTCAACTAAGACATAAATATTAAATATCAAATACATGTCTGAATAAATCCAATAAAGAAACCTATAAAATGTCTAATCAAATACACACGAGTTGCACTCGCAAGAGGAGTCGTGTGTATCCACTTCAGCTTCAGCTTCCATCGCTGCTACCGTCCCGTACGCAGAAGCATTTACAAAATCTTCAACCGTATAACCTGCATCATCAACTAAAAATATTCGACATCGAGGGGTGAGCACACAACACGGCTCAGTGAGTAGCCAAAACAATGCAACAATACATATGCATGCAAAAAGTCAATTTATATCTTTGGTCCGGTTTTAAAGTTTGCAGTATGCAATAGAAAGGTTTAGGTAGCCAAAGGTCACATTTATTGACTCCGCCTCTATACACGAGTGTGTGACATTACCCGAAGATCACGTTTATCGTCAACTCACATGCACCCAATCATGAACAGTATATAACAAAGGTTAACGGTTATTGTTATATATTGCCATACCAACACGTAAGCCCCTATTGGCAAGGGCTGCAAACTGGGCTCGCAACTAACCAATCCTAATGCCAAAAAGTGTATCCAAAGCCTCACCCCAGCATCCCTCAGAATATCCATAGAGATAGAGCTAAGGCCCCCCGGTAGAGTCAGAGACTACAAGGACCGAGACCACCTCCCCTGATACTCTACGACATAATAGTTCTGCTAAAGTAAGGACGATACGACGATGCTAATGCACAAGACTTGAGTTAGAGATAGAGCTAAAGTGCTGAGACCCGCCAAAGGTTAACGTTTATTGACGTTCTCATCACACCTCCCCTGATACTCGCTCGCATCAAGCACATCAACCACACACATACAAGCACATGCCTATTCCTATCATCATCATCATCATGTTATAAATAATAAAGTAAATATGCATGAACAAGTAATAGAAATATTGGATGGCATGCTGTATGCACATTACAAACATATTCGCATAGAATCAAGCATAGCATAGGACTCAAGAAAATAGAAAACAGTTTATTATTAACCAATTTACTTTGGAGTTAAGGTTCCTCACCTTAGCTTGCTAACAGATACTTTTCCAAGCTTTAGAATCACCTTTACAGTGTTATTATATTGCTAGAAGACCTAACAAAGTCGATAGAATTTAATTAGAATTTATTCAGAATTAAAAACCATGCTGTTAAGCGAGGGTCGGAGGTAGGGTCGATGCTAGGGTCGATGGGTTTATCGACCCTTCCCCTCTTCTCGAACTTCCTGAATGCTGAGGGTCGATGGTCAGGAATACCTAGGGTCGGATGGTCTATCGACCCTGAGTGCGACCCTTGGTGCACTTTGGTCCAATTCCCTCTTTTAATCCATTCTTCATGTTTGGGATCCTAGGCTTGCTCCTACATTCCATTCTACATTCATTCCATGGTCTGAAACCATGTATAACCCACCTAGATAGCTTTCATGCATTCTTCTATGGTTTTCCATGGAAACCTAACCATAGATTGGTGGTTTGGGTTTCTTCGAGATTACCCTCTCAACAATTACTAACCCAAGTTCTGTAGAAATTCATGGAATTAGTATCCATACCTGAGAAGAATACTCCTTCTCTGAAATTCTTCTCCTTTTTGCTAAGTTCTCTTGCTTGCCTCTCTTCTTCCTCTTTTCCTTCTCCTCTCTTTCTCTCAATTCAATTAGGGTTGTGAAAGGAGTGAAAGTGGCTTAGGGACGTCCTTTAAATAGACTAGGAATATCATAAATAAGTCCCTCTGAGATTTGGAAAGAATCCCATTCGAAAATATGGAAATTTCCTAATTTCTATTTTTTGCGGTAACCGAAGGTCGATGGGAGGGTCGATGATCCCGTCGACCCTAGGGTCTTAAGCTTTGGGAGGTCTGACCCTGCTTAGCTGGGTATGCGACCCTTCCCCTATTTTAAGTGTTTTTGGGTCGATTTGATACCTGGGATCTCGATCTCCTTCACGCCCTTGGTCCGTTTGACTCGACCATGATGGGTAAACTTGGTTCAAGGTGGTAAGACCGGGTTAGATTGACATGGGTCTTACAACTCCCCCCAACTTATGAAAATTTCGTCCTCGAAATTGTACGTACCTTCTGAATCAAATAAGTAAGGGTATTGCTTTCTCATAGCATTTTCTTCTTCCCATGTAATTTCTTCCATGTCTCTACTTTTCCATGTGACCTTAACATAATAGATATCTCTGTTGCGTAGACGTTGAACCTTTCGACTAGTGATTTCTGTTGGTGTTACTTCAAATGTCAAATCATCAGTCAATTCCAGCAAATCCACTGTCAAGACATGTGTTGGGTCCTTGACATACTTCTTTAATAGGGAAATGTGAAATATGTCATGTACACTTGACATAGATGGTGGTAGTGCTAACTGATAAGCTACTTTTCCATGCTTAGCCAGAATTTCATACGGCCCGACATATCTTGGACTTAATTTCCCTTTCTGTCCAAACCTCTTCAATCCTCGCATAGGCGATACTTTCAAAAATACTTTGTCACCTACGGCGAACTCTAGATCTCTTCGTCGAGTATCTGCATATTGCTTCTGACGATTCTGAACTGTTCTCACTCTTTCCTTGATGATGTCGACCACTCGACAAATCTCTTCAATAAATTCTGGTCCAACAATACTACGTTCTCCAACTTCATTCCAAAATAAGGGAGTTCGACACTTTCGGCCATACAGTGCTTCATATGGTGACATCTGTATTGTGGCCTGATAGTTGTTATTATAAGCGAACTCGATCAATGGTAACTTTTCGTCCCATGTTCCTTTGAAATCAATCACACACGCTCGTAGCATATCTTCTAGAATCTGGATTGTACGTTCTGACTGTCCATCTGTCTGTGGGTGGAATGCAGTACTAAACTTTAGCGTTGTTCCCATAGCCTTTTGCAATCCTTCCCAAAATTTGGAAGTAAATCGTGGATCTCTATCGGACACAATACTTTCTGGTACACCATGTAACCGAACAATATTATCCACATACAGCTTCGTTAACCTTTCCAGTGTATACTGAGGTCGTATGGGTATGAAGCGAGCTGTTTTAGTCAGATGGTCCACAATCACCCAAACTACGTCAACTACTCGAGGAGTCAATGGTAGTCCTGTGACGAAGTCCATAGTGATACAGTCCCATTTCCATGCTGGTTCCAGTAATGGCTGTAACAGTCCTGCGGGTCTTTGTCGTTTGGCCTTTACTTTCTGACAATTTAGGCATTGAGACATGAATTTGGCTACATTTGCTTTCATTCCCCTCCACCAATATACTTTCTTTAGATCATGATACATTTTTGTACTTCCAGGATGTATCGAATAGATGGTGGTGTGGGCTTCCTTTATCAGTCGGTGTCTAATGTCTATACTTTCTATTTCAGGTACACATATTCTTCCTTTGTATCTCAGTACCTTCTCGTCATCCAAGGTGAACTCAGGGTTAGTCCTACCTTTCTCAATATCTTCTTGTACTGTTCTCAGATAAGGATCTGCTTTGATAGCTGTCTTCACTTCATCCACTATATCCGGTATAATCTTCAATGCCGTGAACATATTCGAAAACCGGTGAATAAACCCTTGGTTGGCTGATTCATCCATTGTATCTATCACATACTGCTCATTGCCGTGATTGAATACCATTCCGTTGGTACACATTGCTGCAGTCGTGCTTACTTCTCCTTGAGATTTTATCATTGCTTTTCTGCTCAATGCATTCGCTACCACGTTCGCTTTTCCTGGATGATACTGGATGTCACAATCATAGTCTTTCAATAGTTCCAGCCATCTTCTTTGTCTCATATTCAACTCTTTCTGATTAAATAAATAAGTAAGACTTTTATGGTCCGACTTAATCTGGAATTTCTCTCCGTATAAGTAATGTCTCCATATCTTGACAGCATGTACTACTGCCGCTAGCTCCAGATCATGAGTGGGGTAATTTTTCTCATGTACCTTTAACTGTCTTGAAGCATAAGCAATCACTTGCTCCCCTTGCATAAGCACACATCCTAATCCCAGTCCCGACGCATCGGTATAAGGTAAACGTCTGTCCTGGAATAGGAATAGTCAAAATTGGAGCGGATATCAATCTGGTCTTCAGTGTTTGGAAACTCTTCTCACATTTATCGGTCCACACCAACTTTTTACCTTTCTTAGTCAAACTAGTGAGAGGTACGGCAATCCAGGAATAGTCTTCTACAAATCTCCGATAATAACTAGCTAGACCCAGAAAACTTCTAATTTATGAAATGCTCTTTGGTGCTTCCCACTTTACAATAGCCTTGATCTTGCTGGGGTCCACTTTGATTCCTTCAGCGGATACTACATGGCCTAAGAAGGCGACTTCACTTAGCCAAAACTCACACTTTGAACATTTGGCATATAGCTTCTCTTTCCTTAAACGCTGTAGGGCAACATTTAGGTTCTTGATATGAGTCTCTTTGTCCTTGGAGTATACCAATATATCATCAATAAACACTATAACCGACGTATCCAACATGTCGTGGAAAACTCGATTCATTAGTTCCATAAAAGTTGCTGGTGCATTTGTTAATCTAAAAGACATGATCGAGATCTCATAATGTCCAATCCCGATTCTAAAGGTATCTTCGAGATATCGCTGTCCAAATTCTTCAGTTGTTGATACCTTGAAGATCAATCTTAGAAAATACCTTTGCTTCTTGCAACTGTTTAAACAAGTCATCAATCTGAGGTTGTGAATATCGATTCTTGTGCGTAAGCTTGTTAAATTCTCGGTAGTCTATACATAATCGGACACTACCATCCTTCTTCTTCACGAATTGCATTGGTGCTCCCCGTGATGCAATACTTAGCCTATTAGGACCTTAGTTTAATAACTCTTGTAGTTGAGTCTCAGTTCCTTCAACTACATAGGAACTACTCTATATGTGCCTTTGACACAAGTATCGTCCTTGGTAACAAGTCGATGACGAACTCGATAATTTGATCAGATGGTAACCCAGGTAAGTCTCATGGAAACACACCGGAAATTTATGCATCACATCAATATCTTCCATCTGTGGTGCTTCTTTGAAAACGTGTACCACAGATACCATATATCCAACTCATTACTCTTTAAAGCATCTCTTCGCTTTTAGTATAGAGAGGATCAGCTTTCTTTTCTTAGGCAACATACTTCCAATAGTACTAAATTATATGCCATATTTATTCTTTAATGATAGCCTCTTCTATGCACGTAATCACTTTGTAGAGTGTTGACACAACCAGTTTATCCCCAAGATGACATCACAGTCTGTCATCTCAAGTCGACTTAGCTTACAGCCAACTTCTGTCCATCCATGCTATTCGGAAATTATTCATAACACTCATCTAATGCAACATTTAGTCCAAAAGGGCTTGAACTAGCAAAATCTAGTGTAATGGTCTAAGGAGCTTGTCTAGTTCCTTTATCTCTTATGATTTCTCGAAGACTATCGTCAAAATCTCATATTGCACTCATTAGCTTGTATTTCTTTTATCCTTGCTGTTTTACCTTGCTCCCTCTTCCATATACCTCAAAACATACCTTGTGATGGTTACTTCATATCCCAAGTCTATCTATAAGTATTAGGGTATATGCTTATAAATTCATTAATTTAGCCAAACTATTTTGGTCTTTACTTAATCATATCCCTCAACATTGGGCATAACTCAATTATCATTGTATTAAATTGAGTACTACTTATGCCATGACATATCCGTGTATCCATTCTTAAATTTGCCTTTAGGAATCTTCTACCTTGTCAAAATTCATACCGATATAAGCCTCTTTAACTCTACTTGAGTGCTATCTATTTCTTTACTGGCTACTCTTGATAGTTCTCATTTTTTTTTTTGCTCATGCACTCTTTTATAGACATGACTCATATCCATCCATTTAGCAATCTCAAAACAAATTCTCCATCACTTCATCTGAGTTTCATTGGCTATAGCATTTAATCTGAATCTCATCATCTTTCTTCCAATGATTTCGTTATCACTACACATCTTTATCAACAATGATCAGGGAGTGTATAAATCAGAATGTTTGTCCAAAACAATTCATTTCCTTCTTTCAATTTAGCATAATGGCAATACTTTCTTTATCTGGTGATCCTAGGTTTAAAGAATCAGGAGTAAATCTGTGATAATCCAACCGGCATCAAAAGATCGTTAAGTTGCATGGTGGTCCAAATGCATAGAGGTTTTATAGTTCTTAACCTCATGGTTATAGGTTCTATCGAATATATAATGCCATTGGTCAAGGCACTACAAGAGTAAATATGGAGAAGCTTCCATACATCAGTAAATTAGGTATAAATCTAGAGAAAGATTTCGTTCATCAATAAATCAGGTATAAATCAGTAGATGTACGCTCAACATGATTATGCATTTAACTGTTCATTCAGTTCATATCTCTGTTCATGTTGTGGATCATGAGAGTGGCTCAGTTTGGTATAATCAGGACTAATACTAAAGAAACAATATCTATAACTCCAATTGAGAGGTTAAATCAAGAAGGTATCTTGTCAAGGTACGGAGATTAAAATCTGATATATGCATCCTCTATAATCATAAGAGTAAATCAATAATGCATCGCATTCTATATAAACATATCTACTTACATGGCCATTATCCTCTTATCTCTGTTTGGATTTAGCCCGAGATCTTTTCCTTTATCTCTACAGGGGTTTTGGCATTACTAGCCATTTTCCTTCTTCCTCTGTCTTACATCGAGTTTCACATCTTGTGAGTACTAACTCGGTATTCCAATTTTTTGTTGTACAGATGCTTCCTTCTTGCCACTGTACTATATCCTTGTATATTTGGATAACTACCCCACTTATAGATAATACCCTATATTATTTGTTTATCCTGATAAATTTTGGTCTTCCCTTTCTATTTGAGTGTATATATATGGTTCCACCTTTTATATGTACATTATCATCTTGTTTAATTTCTGTCTCAACCAATATAGGTGCTTATGGTGTGTTTGTATTAAAGCTTTTAATTTATCCTAACTCAGTTCATGGACTCCAGTGGAAGTATTCAGGTTTAATGGGTAAGGCCTATGAGAGCTCTGATACCAAGTTGTCACATCCCAATTTTGGTCTAACCAGAATGGTGTGATGAACCACTAAATAATCAACGGTTCAACCAGGATCTCAAATCGGCTATCCCCGCGTCATCCAACTTGCACACATCTGTAATCATAATCACAGTAATACACAATAGCGGAAATCTTATAATAAGATGAACTGAGAAACTAAATGATATTAATAATTTAATAGCAAATTATTCTGTATTCAACTAAGACATAAATATTAAATATCAAATACACACGAGTTGCACTCGCAAGAGGAGTCGTGTGTATCCACTTCAGCTTCAGCTTCCATCGCTGCTACCGTCCCGTACGCAGAAGCATTTACAAAATCTTCAACCGTATAACCTGCATCATCAACTAAAAATATTCGACGTCGAGGGGTGAGCACACAACACGGCTCAGTGAGTAACCAAAACAATGCAACAATACATATGCATGCAAAAAGTCAATTTATATCTTTGGTCCGGTTTTAAAGTTTACAGTATGCAATAGAAAGGTTTAGGTAGCCAAAGGTCACGTTTATTGACTCCGCCTCTATACACGAGTGTGTGACGTTACCCGAAGATCACGTTTATCGTCAACTCACATGCACCCAATCATGAACAGTATATAACAAAGGTTAACGGTTATTGCTATATATTTTCATACCAACACGTAAGCCCCTATTGGCAAGGGCTGCAAACTGGGCTCGCAACTAACCAATCCTAATGCCAAAAAGTGTATCCAAGGCCTCACCCCAGCATCCCTCAGAATATCAATAGAGATAGAGCTAAGGCCCCCTGGTAGAGTCAGAGACTACAAGGACCGAGACCACCTCCCCTGATACTCTACGACATAATAGTTCTGCTAAAGTAATGGCGATACGATGATGCTAATACCCAAGACTTGAGTTAGAGATAGAGCTAAAGTGCTGAGACCCGCCAAAGGTTAACATTAATTAACGTTCTCATCACACCTCCCCTGATACTCGCTCGCATCAAGCACATCAACCACACACATACAAGCACATGCCTATTCCTATCATCATCATCATCATGTTATAAACAATAAAGAAAATATGCATGAACAAGTAATAGAAATATTGGATGGCATGCTGTATGCACATTACAAACATATTCGCATAGAATCAAGCATAGCATAGGACTCAAGAAAATAGAAAATAGTTTATTATTGACCAATTTACTTTGGAGTTAAGGTTTCTCACCTTAGCTTGCTAACAGATACTTTTCCAAGTTTTAGAATCACCTTTACAGTGTTATTATATTGCTAGAAGACCTAACAAAGTCGATAGAATTTAATTAGAATTTATTCAGAATTAAAAACCATGCTGTTAACTGAGGGTCGGAGGTAGGGTCGATGCTAGGGTTGATGGGTCTATCGACCCTTCCCTCTTTCTGAACTTCCCGAATGCTGAGGGTCGATGGCCAGGAATACCTAGGGTCGGATGGTCTATCGACCCTGGGTGCGACCCTTGGTGCACATTGGTCCAATTTCCTCTTTTAATCCATTCTTCATGTTTGGGATCCTATGGCTTGCTCCTACATTCCATTCTACATTCATTCCATGGTCTGAAACCATGTATAACCCACCTAGATAGCTTTCATGCATTCTTCTATGGTTTTCCATGGAAACCTAACCATAGATTGGTGGTTTGGGTTTCTTCGAGATCACCCTCTCAACAATTACTAACCTAAGGTCTGTAGAAATTCATGGAATTAGTATCCATACCTGAGAAGATTACTCCTTCTCTGAAATTCTTCTCCTTTTTGCTAAGTTTTCTTGCTTGCCTCTCTTCTTCCTCTTTTCCTTCTCCTCTCTTTCTCTCAATTCAATTAGGGTTGTGAAAGGAGTGAAAGTGGCTTAGGGACATCCTTTAAATAGACTAGGAATATCCTAAATAAGTCCCTCTGAGATTTGGAAAGAATCCCATTCAAAAATATGGAAATTTCCTAATTTCTATTTTTTGCGGTAACTGAGGGTCGATGGAAGGGTCGATGATCCCGTCGACCCTAGGGTCTTAAGCTGTCCGACCCTCCCTTCAAAACTGACGGTCTGACTTTCTGCTTTGGGAGGTCCGACCCTGCTTAGCTGGGTATGCAACCCTTCCCTTATTTTAAGTGTTTTTGGGTCGATTTGATACCTGGGATCTCGATCTCCTTCATGCCCTTGGTCCATTTGACTCGACCATGATGGGTAAACCTGGTTCAAGGTGGTAAGACTGGGTTAGATTGACACGGGTCTTACAATTTCGATGCTAGTTCTGGTAGCGGCTATAACAGTCCTGTAGGTCTTGGCCTTTCAGCCTTTACTCTTTGACAATTTAGTCATTGAGATACAAATTTGGCTACATCTGTTTTCATTCCTCTCCACTAATATAATTTCTTTAAATCATGATACATTTTTGTACTTCCAGGATGTATCGAATAGTCGGTGGTGTGAGCTTCTTTTATTAATCGGTGTCTAATGTCCAAATTTTATGTTTCAGGAACACATACTCTTCCCTTGTACTTCAGTACCTTTTCATCGTCCAAGTCAAACTCAGGGATAGTCCTACCTTTTTCAATGTCCTCTTGTACCGTTCTTAGATAAGGGTCTGATTTTATATCAGCTTTCACTTCATCTATTATATCAGGTACAATCTTCAGTGTTGCAAACATATTTGAAATCCGATGAACAAACCCTTGGTTGGTTGATTCACCTAGTGCATCTATCACAAATTACTCATTACCAAGATTGAATACTTTTCCTATAGCACACATTGCTGCAGTCGTGTTAACCCCAACTTGGGATTTTATCATTGCTTTTCTACTCAGTGCATCAACAACTACATTAGCTTTCCCTGGATGATACTGGATATCACAATCATAATGTTTCAATAGTTCCAGCCATCTTCTTTGTCTCATATTCAATTCCTTCTGATTTAAGAGATAAGTGAGACTCTTATGATCTGATTTAATCTGAAATTTTTCTCCATAAAAATAATGTCTCCATATTTTTACTGCATGTACTACTGTCACTAACTCCAAGTCATGAGTGGGATAGTTCTTTTCATGTGTTTTCAGTTGTCTTGGAGCATATGCAACTACTTGTTCACCTTGCATAAGTACATATCCTAAACCCAATCTAGATGCATCAGTATATAACATAAATGGTTGTCCTGGAAAAGGAATAGTCAAGATGGGAGAAGATATCAATCTTGCCTTTAATGTTTGAAAATTGTTCTCACATTTGTCAGTCCAAATAAACTTCTCTCCTTTCTTAGTCAAACTGGTGAGCGGTACGGTAATCCTGGAGTAGTCTTCCATGAATCGTCGGTAATACCCAGCTAGACCTAGAAAACTTCTAATTTCTGCAACACTCTTCTGTGCTTCCCACTTCACAATGAATTCAATCTTGCTAGGGTCCACTTTAATTCCTTCAGCGGATACAACATGGCCTAAGAAAGTGACTTCATTTAGCCAAAACTCACACTTTGTAAATTTGGCGTAAAGCTTCTCTTTCCGTAATCGTTGCAGAGCGGCTCTTAGATTCATAATATGAGTTTTCTTGTCCTTGGAGTAGACTAATATATCATCAATAAATACAATGACCGATGTATCCAACAAATCATGGAATACCCGATCCATAAGTTCCATAAAAGTTGCTGGTGCGTTAGTCAATCCAAAAGACATGACCAAAAATTCATAATGTCCATATCTCGTCTTAAATGCTGTCTTGGGAATATCATCGTCCTTAATCTTCAACTGATGATTTCCTGACCGAAGATCAATCTTGGAGAACACCTTGGCACCTTGCAACTGATCGAACAATTCATCGATCCAAAGCAATGGATATCGATTCTTGATTGTCAGCTTATTCAATTCCTGGTAGTCTATACACGGTTGAATACTACCGTCCTTCTTCTTTACGAATAATACTGGCGCTCCCCATGGTGATATGCTAGGTCTGATGTAACCCTTGTCCAGTAGTTCCTGTAACTGTACTTTTAATTCCTTCAGTTCAGTAAGAGCCATTCGATAGGGTGCTTTAGATATTGGTGCGGCTCCGGGTATCAGATCTATAACAAACTCTGTAGCTCGGTCAGGTGGTAGTCCTGGTAGTTTTTCAGAAAATACATCTTGAAAGTCATGCACGGCATAAATATCCTCCATTCGTGGTGCTTCCTTGGTGAGGTTGACCACCGATACTAGATATCCGACTCCTCCTTTCTCGAGGCATTTCCTAGCTTTTAATGCAGAGAGGATGAGTTTCCTTTTACGGGGAAGTTTGGTTCCTACAAAACTAAACTCTGTTCCTTCCTTGTCTTTGAATGTCAGCTTCTTTTCTGCACATAATAAGTTTGCAGAATGACGAGCTAACTAGTCCATTCCCAAGATGACGCCAAAGTCTCCTTCTCAAGTTGAATCAAGGTTGCATCCAAAGTCTTTTCGTCAATAAGAACTAGACATGGCCCATAACCTTCTTCTAATGTCACTTTTAATCCCATAGACGATCGTACAAGCAGTTTGTAGTCTAAAGATTTTGAGGGATAGATTTAACTTCTTTCCAAATGACACAGATATAAAAAAATGAGTAGCTCTAGAATCAAAGAGCACTCTGGTGGGAATGCCATTAATAGGTACAATACCTGTAATTTGTTTTAATTTAGTCTACATGCTCATACAATGTAACACAATTTAAAAGGTTCAGGTCATACCTGTGACCACATCAGGCGATGCGGCAGCATCCTCGAATGTAACAGTGTAAATTCTTCCTTGCTGTAGCTGCTTTCAGGGCTTAGGGCACTCCCTTGAAATATGTCCCACTTGATTGCAGTTAAAACACCTTACTCCATTATTCCGCTATGGTTGCGATGGGGCTGCTGAAGTAGTTTTGTCTGCAGCATTAAAGCCTTGAGTATGGAAGGGTCTAAATGTCTTGGTGTACCCTCCATTATAAGAATTCCCATTAGGCCTTTTGATACCCCTATTTTGAGCAAAGTAGCTCTCTTTCTAGCTCGACTCTATCACTCGAGCAATTTGTATAGCTTCATTGTAGACTTTCTTCTCAAGTCCCAGAACATGTTCACGAATGCTTCCCTAAGTCCCATGACGAACCTTGGGGTCTTCGTATCCTCCTCTTGCATTCTGACTAGTGCAAAGAAGAACAACTCTTCATAACTCTGTTGATATGCGTCGACAGTCTTTTGTCCCTGATATAAACTCAGGAACTCTTTCCCCATAGAATCTCTGAAGCTCCTAGGGAAGTACTTTTCAAAGAATGCTTCTTTATATATAGCCCAGGTCAATTGGACATGCTTCGTTAACAGATAAGTCCGTGTGGACTTCCACCAGTGGTGTGCATCACCTTTCAGCATAAATGTTGCACACAGTACTTTCTCTTCCTCGTTAACTGTCATCATCATGAAATTTCTCTCTATTTTGTTGATCCAGTGTGCTGGCCACAAAGGATCTGCTGGCTTACCATTATATTCCTTGGGCTTCATCTTCAGAAAACGCTAAATCAGGCGGGAGTGGTCCAGCTAATACAGAGCGTAAGCCCCATACATAGGTGGTTGATACGGGTAACTTCCTTGAGCTACCTCAGGATTCTATACTTGGGCCTACATGACTGGTGTTTGAGGTACGTGGAGTACTGTGTTACTTCCCCCTGGTATCGTGCTGGCCTGCCCTGCTGGCATAGATGTTGTATAAACAGCTGGAAAAGCCATCCCTATAGCAGCTTGCATATTGACTTGAGCCTGCTGTATTTGTCGTAGCTGTTGTGCTAAGTTCATTACGGCTGTAGCCAAATCCCTAGGTGGGGCTGGCAAGTTTGTAGAATTTTCCTGGCCACTAGCTACTGGTGGTGTCGTATTCAGATTCTCCTATGCTTTAGGATTTATATGGTTGTCTTCCTCCATAGGTGGTGGTGGTGAATTGGGTTATGACTTTGTCTGGTCACTCTTTGCCCAACCATTTCCTATTCTGGTGGTGGTAATGTCTGCAAACAATCATAGCACATGTGGGGCAATCAATATAAGTTGTTCTTCAGTCAAAATCCAACTAATCAATATAAATTTCAAAATTTTTCAATCTTTTTGACAATTTACTGTATTCTCCATTGTAGGGTTGATGGTAGGGTCGGTCCTTATGCGACCCCAAGGTATGCGACCCTGAGAATCACTGTCAACTTATCGAGAGCCTAGGGTCAATGGTAGGGTCGGTATATGTCCAACCCTAGGTCCGACCCCTAGTTCTCTGTCAGATCATCGAGAGCCTAGGGTCGATGGTAGGGTCTGACGTAGGGTCGCATGTTTTGGTCGAATTCTGTGACCCTACGACCCAGAATCAGGTTTTGAAACCCGATTTTGGATTCATCTCCCATTATTCTCCTTGCTTCCAACTCAACCCATTTCTTTGAGTTGCTACAGTATCGACCCCTACCTGTTTAGTGATCATATCTTCCGTTCGTGACTCCCACTCCTTCTCTTTAGGTATGCTCTCTTACTATTTTACGTTTTTATAGCTTTCTAACTTGGTTTTTATCTATTTACATCGTTTTCTTTAAATTAAACTTTTCTAACTATCCTAATGTCAAACAGTGTATCCAAGGCCTCACCCCAGCATCCCACAATACGTCCATAGAGATAGAACTATGGCCCCCCGATAGAGTCAGAGACTATACGGTCTGAGACCACCTCCCCTGATGCCCTACGACGTAATAGTTCTGCTAAGGTAATGGCAATACGACGATGTTAGTGGACAAGACTTGAGTAGAGATAGAGCTAGAGTCTGGTGACCAAGATGAACTACATTGTCACGTCCTCCCCTTGATGCTTCACTCGCATCAAGTACGCTAACCACACACATACATTCGCATGCCTATTCCTAGCATCATCATCATCATCATCATGTTATAAATAAACGGAATTAATTATGCATGAACAGTAATAATAGGAATAGTGGATGACATGTGATATGCACATTACAATCATACAAACATAGAATCATTCATGATGTTGGACTCAATAAACAAAAACAGTTTATTATTAGCAAATTAGTTTAGGTCTTGTTCCTTCACTTTTGATTGCTAGTAGATCCTCGTTCAAGCTTTATAATTCACTTTTAAACCACTGGAAAGACCTAACAAGTAGATAGATTTTAATTAGAATTAATTCCAATATGTTTAAACTAACTGAAACTATAGGGTCGCAGGTGGGGTAGCACATAGGGTAGCAGTTTCTGTGACCACAGGGGTAGGGTCGCAGGGTAGAGTAGCACCTACGGTAGTAGTTTCTGCGATCCCAGGGTGTAGGGTCGCAGGTGGGGTCAGATACCATTCGACCCTATGTGCGACCACACCCTCCCTGAGACTTCCTGAGGGCATGTGGTCGATCATGTAGTCTCATAGGGTCGGATATCATTCGACCCTACGTGTGACCACACATGTTCTGAGTCGACCTTTCATTCTGAAGTCCATTCCTTCACGTTTGAATCCTTTGGCTTACTATCATGGTCCATCCTATGATTGTTCTATGGCTCATAACTATAATTTATACAACATTCATTGTCCATAGCGATCCCTTCCATGAAATCTCTTGGAATTTGTCCATGGATGGATGATTTGGGTTTCTCCTAATCCTATGTTCTTCATAAACTATTCTAGGCTCCCAATTCATGTAGGGATTTAGGTTCATACCTTGGATTTGCTGAGATTTAGAGGTTTCTCTGAACTTCTTCTTCCTTATACTTTTTCTTCAAGTTTCCTTCTCTTCCTTCTCTTCTCTTTCTCTCACTTTCAATTAGGGTTCTGAATGAGTGAAAGAGGCTAAGGGACGCCCTATTTATAGATAAAAACCCTCCATAATAACTCCCAATGAGTTTAGGAAAGACCCCCTTTGAATTAGGAAGGTTTCCTAATTTCTGGATTCTGTCTGTTAACGTAGGGTCGCATGTAGGGTCGCAAAATTCGTCGACCCTACGTTTTTTAGTCATGCGACCCCACGACCAAAAAGTCATGGGCTGGACTCCTTTGTTGTGGGGTCGGACATACCTATCTTGGCATGCGACCACACACTCATTTTTGATTATTTTGAGTTAAATTTAATACCTAGTCTTGTGGTTTCTTCATGCACTTGGTCCACTTGGCTCGACCATGATAGGTAGACCTGGTACAAGGTGGTAAGACCGGTTAGTTCGATACGGGTCTTACCACTCCCTTCCTCTTATTAGAAATTTTATCCTCGAAATTTGCACATACCTTTCGAGTCAAAAAGTTGAGGATATTGCTTTCGCATAGCATTCTCTTCTTTCCATGTGATCTCTTCTATATCTCGGCTCCTCCAGGTGACCTTAACATAATATATGTCACGGTTGCGTAGTCGTTGAACCTTTCAGCTTGTGATTTCAGTTGGTGCTACTTCGAATGTCAACTCATCAGTTAGTTCTGGTGGATCCACTGTTAAAACATGTATTGGATCTCTGATGTACTTCTTTAATAATGAGATATGAAATACATCATGCACACTTGATATAGATGCTGGTAGTGCTAACTGGTAAGCCACTTTTCTACATTTAGCTAGAATCTCATATGGCCCGACATATCTCGAACTTAGCTTCCCTTCTGTATGAATCATTTTAAACCTCGCATAGGTGATACTTTCAATAATACCTTATCACCTACGACAAATTCAAGGTCTCGACGTCGAGTATCTGCATACTATTTCTGAAAATTCTGAGCTGTTCTAACTCTTTCCTTGATAATGTCGACTACTCGACAAGTCTCTTCAACAAACTCTGGTCCAATGATGCTTCGTTCTCCAACTTCATTCCAAAACAAAGGAGTTCGACACTTCCTACCATATAGTGCTTCATAGGGTGACATCTGTATAGTAGCCTGATAGCTGTTGTTATAGGCAAACTCGATCAATGATAGTTTCTCATCCCATGGCCCTTTAAAATCAATTACATAGGCTCGAAGCATGTCTTCTAAAATCTGAATGGTACACTCTGACTGTCCGTCTGTCAGAGGATGGAATGCAGTATTGAATTTCAACGTTATACCCATAGCTTTTTGCAATCCTTCCCAAAACTTTGAAGTAAAGCTTGGGTCTTTAACGGACACAATGCTTTTAGGTACACCGTGTAATCTAACAATGTTATCTACATATAGCTTGGCTAACCTCTCTAAGGTATACTGTGGTCGTATAGCTATAAAGCGAGCTATCTTAGTCAGACGATCTACAATCACCCAGACCGCGTCAACTACTCGAGGAGTCAATGGTAACCCGGTGACGAAGTCCATAGTGATGTAGTCCCATTTCCATGCTGGTTCTAGCAGCGGCTGCAACAGTCCTGCAGGTCTTTGCCGTTCAGCCTTTACCCTCTGACAATTTAGGCATTGAGACACATATTTAGCTACATCTGCTTTCATTCCTCTCCACCAATATAATTTCTTCAAATCATGATACATCTTTGTACTTCCAAGATGTATCGAATAAGCGGTGGTGTGAGCTTCCTTCATTAGTCTGTATCTAATGTCTAAGTTTTCTGTTTCAAGAACACACTCTTCCTTTGTACTTCAGTACCTTTTCATCGTCTAACGTGAACTCAGGAATAGTCCTACATTTTTCGATGTCTTCTTGTACTATTTTTAGATAAGGGTCTGATTTAAGAGCGGCCTTCACTTCAGCTATTATATCAGGTACAATCTTCAATGTGGCAAACATATTTGAAAACCGATGAATAAACCCTTGGTTGGTTGATCTACCCGGTGCATCTATCACGAACTGTTCATTACCATGATTAAATACTTTTCCTGTAGCACACATTGCTGTAGTCGTGTTAATCTCTCCTTGGAATTTTATCATTGCCTTTCTGCTTAGCGCATCAGCAACTACATAGCCTTTCCTGGATGATACTGGATTTCACAATCATAATCCGTCCATAATTCCAGCCATCTCATGTTCAACTCCTTCTGATTAAAAAGATAAGTGTGACTCTTATGATCTGATTTAATCTAAAATTTCTCTCCATACAAATAATGTCTCCATATCTTGACAGCATGTACTACTGCTGCTAATTCTAAGTCATGAGTAGGATAATTCTTCTCATGTGTCTTTAGTTGTCTTGAAACATACGCAACTACTTGTTTTCCTTACATAAGTACACATCCTAAACCCAATCCAGACACATCAGTATACAAGGTAAATGGCTGTCCTGGAATAGGAATAGTCAAGATGGGAGCAGATATCAATCTAGCATTCAATGTTTGGAAACTTTTCTCACATTTATTAGTCCAAACAAACTTTTCTCCTTTCTTAGTCAAACTGGTGAGAGGTACGGCAATTCAGGAATAGTTTTCCACGAATCGTCGATAATACCCAGCTAGACCTAGGAAACTTCTAATTTCTGCAACACTCTTAGGTGCTTTCCACTTCTCAATGGCTTCAATCTTGCTAGGATCCACTTTAATTCCCTCAGCGGATACAACATGGCCTAAGAAAGTGACCTCATTTAACCAAAACTCACACTTTGTAAATTTGGCGTAAAGCTTCTCTTTCCTTAGTCGCTGCAGAGCGGCTCTTAGATTCATGACATGAGTTTCCTTGTCCTTTGAGTAGACCAATATATCATCAATAAACACAATGACCGACGTATCCAACATATCATGGAATACCCGATTCATGAGTTCCATAATTATTGCGGGTGCATTAGTCAATCCAAAAGACATGATTAAAAATTCAAAATGTCTGTATCGTGTTCTAAACACTATCTTTAAAATATCACCGTCCTTAATCTTCAACTGATGGTATGCTGACCGAAGATCAATCTTGGTGAACACCGTGGCACCTTGCAACTGATCGAACAAGTCATCGATCCGAGGCAATGGGTAACGATTCTTGATTGTCAGCTTATTCAATTCCTGGTAGTCTCTACACAGTTGAACGCTACCATCCTTCTTCTTTACAAACAATACTGGTGTTTCCCATGGTGATATGCTACGTCTGATATAACCTTTGTCTAATAATTCCTGTAATTGTACCTTCAATTCCTTCAATTCAGTAGGAGCCATTCGATAGGGTGCTTTAGATACTGGTGCGGCTCCGGGTATCAGATCTATAACGAACTCTATTGCTTGATCGGGTGGTAGTCCTGGTAGTTCTTCAGGAAATACATTTGGAAAGTCACGCACAACATCAATATCCTCCATTCATGGTGCTTCCTTGGTGAGGTCGACCATGGATACTAGATACCCAACTCTTCCTTTCTCGAGGCATTTTCTAGCCTTTAATGTAGAGAGGATGAGTTTTCGTTTACGGGGAAGTTTGGTTCCTGTAAAACTAAACTCTGCTCCTTCCTTGTCTTTAAATGTCAACTTCTTTTCTACACACAATAGGTTTGCAGAATGATGAGCTAACCAATCCATACCCAAGATAACGTTAAAGTCTGTCATCTCAAGTTGAATCAAGGTTGCATCCAAAGTCCTGGAGTATAGAACTGGACATGGTCCATAACCTTTTTCTAATTCCACTTCTAATCCCGTAGGTGATCGTACAAGTAATTTGTAATCTAAAGATCTGAGGGGTAGATTTAGCTTCTTCCCAAATGACACAGATATAGAAGAATGAGTAGCTCCAGAATCAAAGTGTACTCTAGTGGGTATGCCATTAATAGGTACGATACCTGTGATTTGTTTTAATTTAGTCTACATGCTCACACAATGTAACACAAAATGAAAGGTTCAGGTCATACCTGGGACCACATCAGGTGATGCGGCAGCATCCTCAGATATAAGAGGATAAACCTTTCCTTGATGTAGCTGCTTTCTGGGCTTAGGACACTCCCTTGAATAATGTCCTATTTGATTGCAGTTAAAGCATTTTACTCCTTCATTATTTTGCTTTTGTTGCGGTTGAGCTGCTGGAGTAGTCTTGGCTGCAGCATTAAAGCCTTGAGTATGGAAGGGTTTGAAGGTCCTTGTATTCCCTCCGATGTATGAATTTCCGTTTGGCCTTTTTATACCCCTATTTTGAGTAAAATAGCTCTCTTTCTGGCTCGACTCTATCACTCGAGCAATTTGTACTGCTTCATTGTAGACTTTCTTCTCCAGTCCCAGAACATGCTCATGAATGCTTCCCCTAAGTCCCATGACGAGCCTTCAGGTCTTCGTATTTTCCTCTTGCATGCTAGCGGGTGCAAAGAAAAATAGCTCTTCATAACGTTGTTGGTATGCATCCACAGTCATTTGCCCCTGATATAAACTTAGGAACTCTCTCTCCATAACATCTCTGAAAATTCTGGGAAAGTACTTCTCAA
The DNA here is from genome assembly GCA_028583415.1 of Protea cynaroides. Taxonomy (NCBI): domain Eukaryota; kingdom Viridiplantae; phylum Streptophyta; class Magnoliopsida; order Proteales; family Proteaceae; genus Protea; species Protea cynaroides. The sequence goes on from CM053269.1 coordinate 10,666,665, forward strand.
AGAATGCCTCTTTATAGATAGCCCAGGTCAATTGGGCATGCTTGGTTAACAGATAAGTCTGAGTGGACTTACACCAGTGGTGTGCATCGCCTTTCAGCATGAATGTGACACACAGTACTTTCTCCTCTTCATTTACCGTCATCATCATAAAATTTCTTTCCATTTCATCGATTCAGTGTGCTGGCCACAAAGGATCTACTGGCTTACCATTATACTCTTTAGGCTTCATTTTCAGAAAGCGCTCGATCAGTCGAGAGTGGTCCAATTGGTACTTTTCATAGGCTCCATACATAGGTGGTTGGTACTCGTAACTGCTTTGAGCTACCTCAGGATTCTGCACTGGAGCCTGCATAACTGACATTTGAGGTGCGTGGGGTCCCGTGTTGCTTTCCCCTGGTACTGTGCTAGCTTGTCCGGCTGGCATAGGTGTCGTATGTGCAGCTGGAAAAACCATTCCTATAGCAGCTTGCATATTGGCTTGCACCTGTTGTATTTGGTGCAGCTGTTGTGCCAGGTTCATTATCGTTGTAGCCAAATCTGTAGGTGGGGCTAGCAAGTTTGTAGGATTTGTCTGGCCACTAGCTACTGGAGGTGCCACATTCTGGTTTTCTTGTACATTAGGAATTTCATGGCTGTCCTCCCCCACAGGTGGTGGTGGTGGAATCGGGTTATGGCCTCGTCTGGTCACTCTTCGCCCAGCCATTTCCTATTCTGGTGGTGGTAGTGTCTGAATACAATCGTAGAACATGTGAGGCAATCAATATAAGTTGTTCCCAAGTCAAACTCCAACCAATCAATATAAATTTCCAATTTTTCAAGTTATTTAGTGAAAATACAGAATTTTCCATCGTAGGGTCGATGGTAGGGTCGCTCCTTATGCAACCCTAGGGTGTGCAACCCCAAAAACCCTGTCAGCCCACCAAGAGCCTAGGTTCGATCGTAGGGTCGGTATATGAGGTCTGACCCATGGTTTCTGTCAGATCACAGAGAGCCTAGGGTCGATGGTAGGGTCGATCGTAGGGTCGCACATTTTTGGTTAAATTTTGCGACCCTACGATCCAAAATTAAGTTTTTAAACTTGATTTTGGATTCATTTCCTATTCTTTCTCTTTTCTTCCAACTCAACTCGCTTCCCCTGAGTTGCTACAATATCCACCCCTAGTGTTTGGTGATCATTTCTTCCATTCGCGACTTCCATTCCTTCCCTTTAGGTATGCTCTCTACTGTTTCTCATTTTTTTAGCTTTCAAAACTAGGTTTTTATCCATTTACATTGTTTTCTTCAAATTAAAATTTTTTCAATCGTAAAAATTTAATTTTTATTGGGGGATTTTGCTATTAGTCACCCAATGGATGAAAGCCCTCAAAAATATTTGAGTTTCATCGGTTGGTTATCGAGAAACTTAAAATTTTTCATTTTTGAGATATTTCTAAATTGTTGAAATTTCTTCAAATTCGATCTTTCTAGATTAAATTTTCAACTGTATGAGCTTTGCAGGATGGTTTGGAACCTATGTAAGTCCTCCTGCCCAGTTGTTTGGGTAAAAAGTGAGGCTTTTGGCCAAATCATGCCGTTGTAATGTCGAAATTTTAAGTTTTTCACCATCTAATATCTTGTTTATTTTTCTGTGTCTTTGCAGATAGTATGGCTCATATGAAGGTTCTTAGGGCTCATGATCCCGTTTGTTTCCACTCCAATGAGGCAGAAGCTCGGTATGCTCGCTATGAGCATAAAAAAGGAGAAGGGGGGTTGCTGTGTAAACTTGGCTAATTTAGCCTTGTTTAACATGGAGGGTGCCTTCGGTGACATGGGCTGGCTTCCTGTGATCACCTATGAGGCTTGTACCTGTCCTGCTTTGGTGAAGCAGTTCTATTGCAACCTCCAGGTAGTGGGGGATCACAATGAAACAGAGAGGGGTAGGGAGCTCAGGATCACTAGCTATGTAAAGGGGGTGGAAGTTTCATTTAACTGCCAATAGTTGGCTGATCTCCTGGGCATATCAAATGATGTCCCTTTGGTGTACTATGGTCCTAAGGAACCCCAGATCCTATCCTTGGCGATGCGTGCTGAGAGTGATAGTTAGCTCCTTAGAGGTGATCGCTGGGAGATGAAAGCGATCAACCTACGACCAGAGCCTCGGGTGTACTGCAAGATCCTCCAGCACAACCTGATCCCCAGAGTGGCCACTATGATAGGATTTCTCAGCTGACCCAGTATGTTCTGTACTGCATTTGCAGTAGGCAGCCTGTCTACCTACCATATATCATCATTAGGACTATGATCCGTGCTACGCTACCTGGTCAGCTAGGCAACCTGCCCTACGAACGTTTGATCACTACACTGCTCACCCGCCTACATGTTGATTTATTGGATGAGAGGATTCATGAGGATACCTTCTCATCGGACATTGACTGGGAGGCTGTCTGTAGGATGGGTATGCGGGATGCTTAGGTCAGTGATGATGAGAGGAACGCTCTAGTGCATCTTCATACTCTAGTAGAGATAGCAGACGCTGAGGTGGTAGCAGTAGCAGCAGCAGGGGCCCATGGGTGTGATGCTTAGGATGAGGATCATATGTTCATGGATGTAGACGCCATACCTCCTCCATCACCTCTACATTCTACTGGAGCTGGTCCATCTCGGGCTTCTTCACACACTGCTGGTCCTTCACAGCCACCATCTGATGATAAGATGGGGTTACTGCGTGAGATTAGAGAGGCTCAGTGTGTCACACCCCAATTCTGTACTATTCAGAATGATGTGATGAACCGCTAATAAACCAATGGTTCAACCAGGATCTCTAATAGGCTGTGTCCTTTTAAATTAAACCATATACATCCGCAACCATAATCAGAATAAATACACAATAGCAGAAGTCTTAATAATAAATGAACTAAGGAATCTAACTATGATAAACATAAATAAAATATCAAATTATATTGTATCAACCGAGACATAAGTAAATAAAATATCAATTACATTTCCTTAATAGTTCAAATAAAAATCTAATCGAAAATGCATGAGTTGCACTCGCATGAGGAGTCATGCGTCTCCACTATGTCTTCAGCCTCCATTGCAGCCACATGCCCGTACACAGAAGCGTTCATATAATCTTCTACAATGGGACCTGCATCATCAAATAAAAATATTCGACGTCGAAAGGGTAAGCACAAATCATGGCTCAGTGAGCAAACAAAACAACGCAACAAACATATGCATGCATTCAATTCATATCTGTGGTCTAGTATATAAGTTTGCAATGTGCTATAGAAAGGTTCGGTGGCCACCCCACCTCTATACACGAGTGTGTGAAGCCGCCCAAAGATTAACATTTATTGTCATCCCACATGCACCCACTATGGAATAGAGATAGAGCTAAAGTTCTTAGGACCACACCGCATCACACTTCCCCTGATGCTCTACCGCATACAACACGAACCCCCCGCAGGGCTTGCAAACCGGGCTCGCGCTAACCAACCTAATGTCAAATAGGTACCAATGCCTTACCCCAAAGATCCCTCAATATGTCCATAGAAATAGAGCTAAGGCCCGCGGCGAGACTACACGGTCAGACCACCTCCCATGATGACAAGACTTGGAGAGATAGAGCTAGAGCTGAACCACAATGTCACGTCCTCCCCGATCCCACTCATCCACACACATACATTCACATGTCTATTCCTAGCATCATCATCATCATCATGTTATAAATAAAATAAAATTAAATATGCATAAAGATTAATAGCCGAAATATTGGATGACATGTTGAAATCACATTACAAGCATACATGCATAGAATCCGTCATGGCATTGGACTCAAGAAATAAAAATAGTTTATTATTAGCCAATTAGTTTAGGTCTTGTTCCCTCACCTTTTCTTGAGTGTAATTCCTCTTTCAAGCTCTAAGAATCACCTTTATATCAATAGGAAAACCTAACAAGTTGATATATTTTAATTAGAAGTCATTCCGACAATTCTAGGTTTGCTGTTAAGCGAGGGTCGTACGACGGGTCGCAGGTAGGGTAGCAGTTTTCTGCGACCCCAGGGTGTAGGGTCGATGCTAGGGTCGGATGTTCCATCGACCCTAGGTGCGACCACAGCTTCCCTGGACTTCCCGAAAGCTGGGGGTCGATCCTGTGGTCTAGTAGGGTCGACCTTTTCATTCTACAGTCTAACTTTCAAGTTTGGGTCCTATGGCTTACTTCCACAGTCCATTCTAAGTTTGTTCTATGGCTTAAAACTCCAGGTTACTTCCTTACTTGCCTACCATGATTCCCTCCATGGATTTCATTAAAATCTTCCCATGGATGGATGATTTGGGTTTCTCCTAGATCATACCCTCTTCATGAACTATTCTAAGGTCTTAAATCATTAATGGAAGCATACCCATACCTTAGGTTTGCTGAGATTCAGAGGTTTCTCTGAATTCTTCTCTTTAGTCTTCTTCTCCAACTTTCCTTCTCTTCTCCTTCTCTTCTCTTTCTCTCACTTTCAATTAGGGTTTCAAAAGGAGTGAAAGAGGCTAAGGGACGTCCTATTTATAGAGGAGAACCTCCCAAAATAAGTCCCATTGAGATTAGGAAAGAATCCCCTTAAAATTTGGAAAGTTTCCTATTTACGGTTTCTGTCGGTAATGAGCGGGTCGATGTGGGGGTCAGAGATCCCGTCGACCCTCGGGTCTAAATTTTCCAACCCTCGGTCTAAAATTTAGGGGTCTGACTCCCTAATGAGGGGGGGTCCAACCCTGCCTATTTGGGTATGCGATCGTGCCCCCTGTTTTACTATTTTTGGGTCAGTTTAATACCTGGTCTCGCTCTTTCCTTCACGCACTTGGTCCATTTGGCTCAACCATGAAAAGTAGACCTGGTACAAGATGGTAAGACCGGTTAGTTCGATATGGGTCATATAACTCCCCCCTACTCATAAAAATTTCATCCCTAAAATTTGTACATACCATCCGAGTCGAATAGATGAGGGTATTGCTTTCGCATAACATTCTCTTCTTTCCATGTGATTTCTTCTATATCTCTGCTTCTCCAGGTGACCTTAACATATTAAATGTCATGGTTGCATAGTCGTTGCACCTTTCGGCTGGTGATTTCAGTTGGTGCTACTTCAAATGTCAAATCATCACTCAAATCAGGTAGATCCACTGTCAAAACGTGCGTTGGATCTCTGACATACTTCTTCAATAAGGAGATATGAAATACATCATGCACACTTGACATAGATAGTGGTAGTGCTAACTGGTAAGCTACTTTTCCATGTTTCCCTTTCTGTTCGAACCGTTTCAAACCTCGCATAGGTGACACTTTGAGAAATACCTTATTACCTACGGCGAATTCAAGGTCTCAGCGTCTAGTATCTGCATATTGAGCATACGCATAATCAGGCACGGCATATGCATCATCAGACGCAAAAGCAAGGAAGGAATTTTCTTTTTCTTATTACGTTACACTGTCACTAGGTTAGGTCAGCCCCCCATTTGATCGAGGGGTTAACCTAACCCTTGCTTTAGCCGACACTGATGCTGCCATTTCGAAATCAAGGAATATGGTTACGAGACGATTCTGAGCCGTTCTTACTCTTTCCTTGATAATGTCGACTACTTGACAAGTATCTTCAACAAATTCTGGTCCAACAATACTATGTTCTCCAACTTCATTCCAAAACAAAGGAGTTCGACACTTCCTGCCATACAGTGCTTCATAGGGTGACATCTGTATAGTAGTCTGATAGCTATTGTTATAAGCGAACTCAATCAGTGGTAACTTTTCATCCCATGATCCTTTAAAATCAATTACACAAGCTCGGAACATGTCTTCTAGAATCTGAATTGTGCACTCCGATTGTCCGTCTGTCTGAGGATGGAATGCAGTACTGAACTTCAATGTTGTACCCATAGCCTTCTGTAATCCTTTGCAAAACTTTGAAGTAAATCATGGATCTCTGTCGAACACAATGCTTTCAGGTATACCTTGTAATCTGACAATATTATCCACATACAACTTAGCTAATCTCTCCAGTGTATACTGAGGTCGTATAGCTATAAATCGAGCCGTTTTAGCCAGTCGGTCTACAATCACCCAAACTGCGTCAACTACTTGGGTAGTCAATGGTAACCCTGTGACGAAGTCCATAGTGATGCAGTCCCATTTCCATGCTGGTTCTGGTAACGGCTGTAACAGTCCTGCAGGTCTTTGTCGTTCAGCTTTCACCTTCTAACAATTTAGGCATTGAGACACGAACTTGGCTATATCTGCTTTCATTCCTCTCCACCAATATAATTTCTTTAGGTCATGATATATTTTTGTACTTCCAAGGTGTATCGAATAGGCGGTGGTATAGGCTTCCTTCATTAGTCAGTGTCTAATGTCCAAACTTTCTGTTTCAGGTACATATTCTTTCTTTGTACTTCAATACCTTTTCATCATCTAAGGTGAACTCAAGAATCGTCCTACCTTTTTCGATGTCTTCTTGTACCGTTCTCAGATAAGGGTCTGATTTTATCGCTGTTTTCACTTCATCAAGTATATCGGGTACAATCTTCAACGTGGCGAACATATTTGCAAACCGATGGATAAACCCTTGGTTGGTTGATTCACCCGATGCATCTATTACAAACTACTCATTACCATAATTGAATATTTTTTCGATAGTACACAGCGCAACAGTAGTGCTAACCTCCCCTTGAGATTTTATCATTGCCTTTCTACTCAGCACATTAGCAACCACATTAGCTTTCCCCGGATGATACTGGATATCACAATCATAGTCTTTCAATAGTTCTAACCATCTTATTTGTCTCATATTCAACTCCTTCTGATTAAAGAGGTAAGTAAGACTCTTATGATCTGATTTAATCTGAAATTTCTCTCCGTACAAGTAATGTCTCCATATTTTGACAGCATGTACTACTACCGCTAATTCTAAATCATGAGTGGGATAATTCTTCTCATGTGTCTTCAATTGTCTTGAGGAATAAGCAATTACTTGTCCTCCTTGCATAAGTACACATCCTAATCCCAATCCTGACGCATCAGTTTACAATATAAATGGCTGTCCTGGAATCAGAATGGTCAAGATTGGAGCAGATATCAATCTAGCCTTCAATGTTTGGAAACTCTTCTCGCATTTATCAGTCCAAACAAACTTTTCACCCTTCTTAGTCAAACTGGTGAGAGGTACGGCAATTCGAGAATAGTCTTCCATAAATCGTCGATAATACCCAGCTAGACCTAAGAAACTTTTAATTTCTACAACGCTTTTCGGTGCTTCCCACTTCACAATAGCTTCGATCTTGCTAGGATCCACTTTAATTCCTTCAGCGGATACAACGTGGCCTAGAAAAGAAACTTCCTTTAGCCAAAACTCACACTTTATAACTTTGGCGTAGAGCTTCTCCTTTCATAATCGCTGCAGAGCGGCGTTTAGATTCTTAATATGAGTTTCCTTGTCCTTGGAGTAGACCAATATATCATCGATGAATACAATAATCGACATATCCAACATATCGTGGAATACCCGATTCATAGATTCCATAAAGGTTGCTGGTGCGTTCGTCAATCAAAAAGACATGACCAAAAATTCATAATGTCCATATCTGGTCCTGAATGCTATCTTGGGAATATCACCGTCCTTAATCTTCAACTGATGGTAGCCTGACCGAAGATCAATCTTGGAGATTACTTTGGTGCCTTGTAACTGATCGAACAGGTCATCGATCCGAGGCAATGGGTATCGATTCTTGATTGTCAGTTTATTCAGTTCTTGGTAGTTTATACACAGTTGAACGCAACCGTCCTTCTTCTTTACGAATAATACTGGCGCTCCCCATGGTGATATGCTAGGTCAGAAGTAACCCTTGTCCAGCAGTTCTTGTAGTTGTACTTTTAATTCCTTCAGTTCAGTAAGAGCCATTCGATAAGGTGCTTTCGATAATGGTGCGGCTCTGGGTATCAGATCTATAACAAACTTTGTAGCACGGTCGGGTGGTAGTCCTGGTAGTTCTTCAGGAAATACATCTGGAAAGTCATGCACAACATCAATATCCTCCATTTGTGGTGCTTCTTTGGTAAGATCCACCACAGATAATAGATACCCAACTGCTCTTTTCTCAAGGCACTTCCTAGCCTTTAATGCAGAGAGTATGAGCTTTTGTTTGCGGGGAAGTTTGGTTCCCGTAAAACTGAACTCTACTCCTTCCTTGTATTTAAATATCAGCTTTTTTTGGCACATAATAGGTTTTTAGAATGCCGAGCTAACCAGTCCATTCCCAAGATGATGTCAAAGTCTGTCATCTCAAGTTGGATCAAGGTTGCATCCAAAGTCTTCTCGTCAATAAGAACTGGACATGGTCCATAACCCTTTTCTAATTCCACTTCTAGTCCCATTGGCGATCGTACAAGCAGTTTGTAGTCTAAGGATTTGAGGGGTAGATTTAACTTCTTTCCAAATGATACAGATATAAAAGAATGAGTAGCTCCTGAATCAAAGAGTACTTTGGCGGGAATGCCATTAATAGGTACGATACCTGTGACCACATTAGGCGATGCGGCAGCATCCTCAGATGTAACCGCGTAAACTCTGCCTTGTTGTAGTTGCTTCTTGGCTTAGGACACTCCCTTGCCATATGTCCCAATTGATTGCAGTTAATGCATTTTAACCCTTCATTATTTGGCTTTTGTTGCTGTTGAGCTGCTAAAGTAGTCTTGGCTGCAGCATTGAAGCCTTGAGTACGGAAGGGTTTGAATGTCTTGGTGTTCCCTCCGTTATGAGAATTCCCATTAAGCCTTTTGATTCCTCTATTTTGAGCAAAGTAGCTCTCTTTTTGGCTCATCTCTATCACTCAAGCAATTTGTACAGCTTCGTTGTAGATTTTCTTTTCAAGTCCCAGAACATGTTAACGTATGCTTCCCCTAAGTCCCATGAAGAACCTTCGGGTCTTTGTATCTTCCACTTGCATACTGACTGGTGCAAAGAATAACAACTCCTCATAACGCTGTTGATATGCATCGACAGTAATCTGTCCCTGATATAAACTCAGGAACTCCTTCTCCATGGAATCACTGAAACTCCTAGGAAAATACTTCTCAAAGAATGTCTCCTTATATATATCCCAAGTCAATTGGGTGTGATTTGTCATCAGATACGTCTGTGTGGACTTCCACCAGTGGTGTGCATCACCCTTCAGCATGAACGTTGCACACAATACTTTCTCTTCTTCATTCACTGTCATCATCGTGAAATTTATTTCCATCTCATCGATCCAGTGTGTTGGCCACAATGGATCAGCTGGCTTACCACTGTACTCCTTGGGTTTCATCTTCAGAAAATGCTCAACTAGTCTGGAGTGGTCTAGTTGATGAGGAACATAAGCCCCATACACAGGTGGTTGGTATTGATATCCACCTGGAGCTACTTCAGGGTTTTGTACTTGAGCCTGCATGATGGGAGTCTGAGGTGCGTGGGGTACTGTGTTACTTCCCCCTGGTACTGTGCTTGCCTGTCCTGCTAGCATCGGTGTCATCTGTGCAGCTGGAAAAGCCATGCCTATGGCAGCTTGCATAGTAGCTTGTACCTATTGTATTTGCTGCAGCTGTTGGGCCAAATGCATTACGGCTGTAGCCAGGTCTGTAGGTGGCGCTAGTAGATTTGTAGGACTTGTCTGCCCATTAAATACGGACGGTGCCGTGTTCAGATTCTCCTGTGTTTCAGGGTGTATATGGTTGTCTTCCCCCACAGGTGGTGGTGGTGGAATAGAGGTACGGCTTTGTCTGGTCACTCTACGTCCAGCCATTATCTGTTCTGGTAGTGGTGATGCCTGGAAATCATAGAATACGTGCGGCAATCATTATATATTTCATTCTCATATTTAAATCCATTAGTCAATGATATTTTCAAATTTTTCAGATCATTCTGTCAAAAATACTGTATTTTCCATCGCAAGGTCGATGGTGGGGGTCGATGGATGTCCGACCCTAGGGTATGCGACCCTAAGAATCACTGATACTTATCGAGAGCCGAGGGTCGATGGTGGGGGTCGATGGATGGCCGACCCTGGGATCGACCCCTAGTTCTCTATCAGATCACCGAGAGGCTAGGGTCGATGAGGGGGTCGGAGGGAGGGTCAGATGTTTTGGTCGAATTCTCCAACCCTAGGACTAAATATCAGGTTTTTAATCTCGATTTTGAATCCATTTCTCATTCTTTCTCCTCCTTTTCGACTCGGCTCATTCCTCTGAGTTGCTACAGTTACAACTCAGGCCCATTGGTGATTTTTGCTTCTCTTTTCGACGTCTACTCCTCTTCTACAGGTATGTTCTCTACGGTTTCATGTTTTTAGGGTTTTTTAACTAGGTTTTTGCTCGTTTATATCGTTTTCTTCAAATTAAACTTTTTTCAATCGTAAAAATTCGATTTTTATTGGGGGCTTTTGTTGTTTGTGACTCAATGGACGAAAGCCCTCAAAAATATTTGAGTTTCATCAGTAGTTTATCGAGAAACTCAAAATTTCCCATTTTTTCCCTAATTTGTCAAGATTTTTTGAATTTCTTGAAATTTCTTCAAATTCAATCTCCTTAGATAAAATTTCCAACTGTATGAGTCTTACAGGATCGTTTATAATCTATATAAGTCCTCCTGCCTATGTGTATGGGTGAGAAGTGAGGCTTTTGACCAATTTATGTCGTTATAATCTCGAAATTTTCCTGTTTTTCATCTTTACTAAGCCAGTATCTATTTTTCTTTGTTTTTGCAGATAGTATGGCTCGTACCAAAGTACCCAGGGTTCATGACCCAGTACGCTTCCATTTTAACGAGACTGAGGCACAATATGCCCGCTACGCTCATAAGAAGGTAGAGGGAGGTCATCGGGTGGACTTGACTAGCCTGGCCTTGTTTGATGTGGAGAGAGCTTTTGGTGACATGGGTTGGCTTCTATGATCACCTACGATGCCTGTACTCGTCCAGATTTGGTGAGATAGTTTTATTGTAATCTCCAAGTGGTGGGGGATTACAATGATACTGAGAGGGGTGGAGAGCTCAGGATCACTAGCCACGTCAAGGGAGTCGAGGTTTCCTTTGATTATTGGCAGCTAGCGGATCTCTTGGGCATTTCATACGACGGCCCCTTGGTGTATTGTGCTCCCGGAGAGCCCCAGTTCTTTTACTTGGAGATGAAGGTTGAGATTGACCATCACCTCATTAGAGAGGATCGCTGGGAGATGAAAGCAATCTACCTATGTCCAGAGCCTCGGGTGTACTGTAAGATCATTCAGCACAACCTGATACCTCAGAGTGGGCACTACTAGAGGATCTCCCAGTTGACCCAGTTCTTGTTGTACTGTATCTGCACTAGGCAACCTGTTTGCCTTCCTTATATTATTATGCGGACAATGATTAGTGCCACATTGCCCGATCATGTTGGCAACCTGCCTTATGGACGCATGATCACTACACTGCTTACCCGCCTGGGTGTTGATTGGGTGGATGAGAGGATTCAGGAGAAATCTTTCTCATCACTCTGGATTGGGAGGCCATCTGTAAGATGGGCATGTGGGATGCTCAGGTCATTGACGATGAGAGGAACGCTCTGGTGTGTCCGTGTACTCAAGTGAAGATGGTTGATGCTGAGGCAGCAGTAGCAGCCGCTAGAGCAGGGGTTCATGGGGGTGATGCTGGGGATGATGATCATTTGTACATGGATGTGGATTCCATACCTCTTCCATCACCTATACATACTACGGGAGTTGGTCCTTCTTATGCAGCTGGTCCTTCAAATGCAACTAGTCATTCACATGCAGCTGGTCCTTCACACCCACCTTCTAATGACATGCTGGGGATACTGCGTGAGATTAGAGAGGTTCAGTGCATGTCTGATCTGAGGGTGGAAGAGCTTCTAGATGCTCAGCGCATGTCGGATCTGAGGGTAGGAGAGCTTCTAGATGCTCAGCGCGTGACTGATCAGCGAGTGGCTGATCTCACAGCTAGTCTTCAGATGACCCAGACTAGCTTGGTTGACTAGAGTCTATGCTGAGGATTATGACAGAGACCACGAGGCACCACCTCCCCCATTACCTCCAGCTTCTTGATGTATTTTCGTTATTTTTTTTTTGTACTTCAGAGTAACTGTCCGGGTTGTGGACTGTACTCTGCTTTAGACTTGTATATATACGTTTATTCTTCCTTCGAGTGTATATAAATTTGTTTCTCATTTAATTGATGCATTATTCTCTTTCAATTTTTGTCTCAAACAACACAGATGCTTATGGTGTGTTATTATTACAGCTTTTAAATTTTTATCCTATCTTAGTTCACAAAATTTTGTGGTAGTATACTGGTTTAAAAGACAGGGCCTGAGAGCTCTAATACCAAGTTGTCACACCCTAATTCTGCACTATTCAGAACGGTGTGAAGAAACGCTAATAAACCAATGGTTCAACCAGGATCTCTAATAGGCTATGTCCTTTTAAATTAAACCATACACATCCACAATCATAATCAGAATAAATACACAATAGCTAAAGTCTTAATATTAAATGAACTGAGGAATCTAACTGTGATAATCATAAATAAAATATCAAATTATGTTGTATCAACCGAGACATAAGTAAATAAAATATCAATTATATTTCCTTAATAGTTTAAATAAAAATCTAATCGAAAACACATGAGTTGCACTCGCAAGAGGAGTCATGCGTCTCCACTATGTCTTCAGCCTCCATTGCAGCCACATGCCCGTACACAGAAGCGTTCATATAATCTTCCACAGTGGTACCGGCATCATCAACTAAAAATATTTGACGTCAAAAGGGTGAGCACACACCACGGCTCAGTGAGCAAACAAAACAATACAACAAACATATGCATGCATTCAATTCATATCTGTGGTCTGGTATATAAGTTTGTAATGTGCTATAGAAAGGTTTGGTGGCCGCCTCACCTCTATACACGAGTGTGTGAAGCCGCCCAAAGGTTAATGTTTATTGTTGTCCCACATGCACCCACTATGGAATAGAGATAGAGCTAAAGTTCTTAGGACCACACTGCATCACACTTCCCCTGATACTCTACCCATACCAACACGTAAGCCCCTGCTGGCGAGGGCTTGCAAACTGGGCTCGCAACTAACCAATGCTAATGTCAAACAGTATACCCAAGGCCTCGCCCTAGCATCCCTCAATATGTCCATAGAGATAGAGCTAAGGCCCCCCGGCAGAGTCGAAGACTACATGGTCCGAGACCACCTCCGCTGATACCCTAGGATATAATAGTTCTGCTAAGGTAATGGCGATACGACGATGTTAGTGGATAAGACTTGAGTAGAGATAGAGCTAGAGTCTAGTGACCAGGCTGAACCACAATGTCACGTCCTCCCCCTGATGCTCTACTCGCATCAAGCACACTAACCACACACATACATTCATATGTCTATTCCTAGCATCATCATCATCATCATGTTATAAATAAAATAAAATTAAATATGCATGAAGATTAATAGTAGGAATATTGGATGACATGTTGAATGCATTTGAATGCACATTACAAGCAAACACGCATAGAATCAGTCATGGCATTGGACTCAAGAAATAAAAACAGTTTATTATTTGCCAATTAGTTTAGGTATTGTTCCCTCACCTTAGCTTGAGTCTAAGAATCACCTTTATATCAATAGGAAAACCTAACAAGTCGATATATTTTAATTAGAAGTCATTCCGACAATTTTAGGCTTGCTATTAAGCGAGGGTCGCAGGATGGGTCCCAGGTAGGGTAGTAGTTTTTTGCAACCCCAGGGTGTAGGGTCGATGCTAGGGTCAGATGTTCCATCGACCCTAGGTGCGACCACAGCTTCCCTGGACTTCCCGAAGCTGGGGGTCGATCTTGTGGTATAGTAGTGTCGATTCCCAATCGACCCCACGTGCGACCCCACGTGGTTTGAGTCGACCTTTTCATTCTACAGTCTAATCTTTCAAGTTTGGGTCCTATGGCTTACTTCCACAGTCCATTATATGTTTGTTCTATGGCTTAAAACTCCAGGTTACTTCCTTACTTGCCTACCATGATTCTCTCCATGGATTTCCTTGAAATCTTCCCGTGGATGGATGATTTGTGTTTCTCCTAGATCATACCCTCTTCATGAACTATTCTAAAGTCTTAAATCATTAATGGAAGCATACCCATACCTTAGGTTAGCTGAGATTCAGAGGTTTCTCTGAATTCTTCTCTTTAGTCTTATTTTCCAACTTTCCTTCTCTTCTCCTTCTCTTCTCTTTCTCTCACTTTCAGTTAGGTTTCAAAAGGAGTGAAAGAGGCTAAGGGACGTCCTATTTATAGATGAGAACCTCCCAAAATAAGTCCCATTGAGATTAGGAAAGTATCCCCTTGAAATTTGGAAAGTTTCCTATTTACAGTTTTTGTCAGTAATGAGGGGGTCGATGAGGGGGTCAGAGATCCCGTCGACCATCGGGTCTAAATTGTCTGACCCTCGGTCTAAAATTCAGGGGTCTGACTCCTTAATGAGGGGGGGTCCGACCCTGCCTATTTGGGTATGCAACCCTGTCCCCTGTTTTATTGTTTTTGGGTCAGTTTAATACCTGGTCTCTTGCTATTTCCTTCACACACTTGGTCCATTTGGTTCGACCATGATAGGTAGACCTGGTACAAGATGGTAAGACCGGTTAGTTCGATACGGGTCTTACACTGCACGTGACTGATCTAAGAATAGGAGAGCTTCTAGATGCTTAGTGCGCGACTGATGGGAGAGTAGGAAAGCTTTTGGATGCTCAGCGTGCGTCCGATCAACGGATGACCGAGTTGACAGCTAGTCTCCAGAGGACCCAGACTCAGGTAGCCTGGTTGACTAGAGTGTACGCTGAGGACTATGACCGGGATCGTGAGGCACCTCCTCCTCCAGCACCTCTAGCTCCATGATGTACATTTTTCTTGTTGTTTTTCCTTATACTACAGAGTAACTGTCCAGATTGTGGACCGTACTCTGATTTGGATATGTATATATACGTTGCTTTTAGTCTAGTGTATATCAAAATTGTTTCTCCTTTTATATATGCATTATTCTCTTTCTTAATTTTGTCTCATACACCTGCCTTTTCTCTTTATTCTCACCGTCGTCGTCACCTTCGCATGAAAATCCAATATGACCTCCAGAATCTTGTTTGAATCCTCTACAAAACAAAAGTACAGGCAGCAAAGTAGTCTCTAATAATGCAAGGAGAGTTGGCAAATAGAAAGAAGGTTGTTGCAAAAAAGTATGATATATAAATTTAAGTACCTCTTTTGTTCTCCCCGAAATGAGTTGGAAAATAGAAAGAAGGTTGGTGCTTTCAGGTTTGTCAAGATTGTTAAATTCCAAGCTAGAAGATAGATGTAAAAATAATCATGTTAGGACAAATGAACATGTCACTAAGAAACCTATAAGAATGATAAGAAATTCTCCTATAAAAACAAACACAAAACCTTTATAGAGTAACAACGAACCCAGGTAATGTAAGACCAGTCCCCAAAACTCAACAAATTAGGAATCAGCCTCACAATAGGATCAAGGAACAGTAAACCGCAAAACAGTACTCTTTTTTTTTTTTTTTATGTTTGATATAACAAGAAAAGGTAAATAATCAATGCATGGAGGGAAAATGGATGGAAGAAAGGTAAGGGGAATATGACCTAAGGCATCTCACTTTAAGGCTTAAGCAGCCTCTCACCACCAGAGGTCTCTCACCTCATGAGAGTCTTACAAAAATGGCATAAACCAGATTTCTTTCATAATTCAGATCTAAACTGTCTTTCGCTTATATCTTTACAAGATTTAAGTAGGAATTGAAATGAGGACCTAACAAAGGTAAGCCTAATCAACTAGGAATGTAAATAACAATGGAAATAAAATATCCTATTAAAATCTACTAAACTTGGTATGATAATCTACTAAAATTAGGATTGACTTGAGATAGCTTGACTAGCAAATCTTGAACAGCTTGACCAAATCAATTCTTGATCTTGATTTGATCAAGAATTGATTTGATATTGCGAGATCTTGCAACTTGATCTTGATCGACTATATTTGATATCGAGAGACTGTAATGGGCTGCAAGCTATCTGGCCCCCACTCCAATGACCCACTGTCGGTTGAGCTGATTCTGCATCACTAGGAAATGAATCAGTTTTGCAATGTTTTATCTTGTTTGCTACACCAACAAAATCGACATGCAAATGCAAATCCAATTGGAGAAGTTAAAAAAAGTCGAGAAAGATGTAAAGACCAATCATGTTGATAAATTGAAATATTACACTATTAAAACATTGATACATGCAAACAACTCAAACAAACAGATTCAGCACATATATATGGCTATTCCAAGAATCGGGAAGAAAAAATGTGTAAATAAAAACAAATAAAGGTGGTAGCTAAAAATGATGCTTAGAGCCTCAGGATGGAATTGGAAGAACTATTTCAATCACTTGGCAACCAATTTTGGATAGTGTGTTCTTAAAAGAACTCTATGTTGATGTGAACAAATATATTCATACAAAGTTGACTTTAACTCTAGTTCATATATAAAACAGCAAACAATTTCAACATATTCTGCTCTATGGTACAAATATTACTCAAATTGCATGCTAGAAGGAAAAACTGAACCAACTAACATCTTCTGGGTCAAGAAGATTGATTCAAGACTGATCAGAAAAGCAGACTTAGACATCTGCAGACACACAAAAAAGGAAAAAAAGTAAGTTTTCAGACCTGGATGAAAATTCAACACGCAATAATGAATTGCAGTTGAGATTAGTCATGTCAGCAGCTTCCCAATCAATTAGGAGACAACACAACCACAACTACAAAATATCTACGTTATATTATTTTTTTTTCAGTTATATCTTAGTTTATCAAGTGGGATGCTATCTAATTAACTAAAAAAAATGTCATTAACCTCCAAATCCAAAATTATTAAAATAAAGAAGTAAAACAAAAAGATTCCTCAAAATCAGATTTGAGCAATGTACTTATAGCAAACCAACTTATATTTTTTTAGTTAGTGAAAGACTACACTAGTCACCCTTTCCCCCTCACCCAAAAAAAAAAGAAAAAAAGGAATATATAAAGAAAGGAAGAAGGGGATGAGAAGCCACAAAATAGGAAAGCAAGGTGGAACACATCATTCCTCTTGCTGGAGAAAAGAGGCTGGTCATGTATTAATAAGAGGGGACAGGATAACATAGAAGCATACCTATTTTTGGACATTTGGAATGCTAAATTGGGTGTTAAGAAGAAAGCCGGGAAAATGAAGAGGAAATGTGGACTTTGTTACACCTAGTGAGCCCATCAATCTTCAAGAAAAGTGGGTTCCTTTTTTCTAGTCAGGCAATTTCACTGCAAAAAGGAGCTGGAATGAATACCCATAAATTTAAATTAAAAAAAGGAGTAAACTCCAAGAACCATGAAGATTTTTTAAGTATTCAGTCCGTTCACCATCCTACATCAATTAGGAAAACATCTAGTGGTATAGAAACACATAGACAAAAAATGCAAACCCTTGTTACCTTAGAGAGACCATCAGTGAGTGACATTACCTAAGCACCTGCTGGTGGGACAAGAGGTTCAAGAACCTACAACATTGAATCAACCATTCATTATATTTCACGAGTTCAAGGGGTGGGGTATAAAGAGGCTTCAAGGAACATAGTCAACCTTAAAAATTGCAGATTCAAGTTTGTCACACCAAAAGAAAAAAAAATCAAATCCATAATATAGAGAAAGACAAGCAAAGATGATTGCACCTTCCGAAAGGGTACCATTCAGGTCCCACTGCCGGGCAAATTCTATACTTACCCTTCCATTTTCTTCCACTTCCTTCCATATATGTAGTTAATTCACTCAGCCAGCTCACGGCTTGACTCTAGATATTGTTTTTTATCCTCACCAACTGGAACCAAATCAGACTGCGGGGTTTCATGCCAAAGACATTTAAGAGTCAAATATCATCAAGGTCATAGTGAGCATATAATAGAGCTAAGGGAGAACAACTATCAGATTCTTTAAGTTGCTGACATAAAAAATAATAAAAAAAAAAGCTACAAGTATATATAAAAAATAAAAATAAATAAAAAAAACCTACAAGTGACAACACAGTCACATGGCCACAAGTAGAATGCCCAAAGAAGCTATCAATTATTTCCCTTTTCATTCTATTTTTTCAAGAAAACATGAAAAATGGAGGATCAAACAATCAATTCAAATACTGGCGTGCACGTACATCCTCTATATGCAAGGTTTAGGAATAAAAGATCACCTGATATACGAGAATATCAGAAGCCGTCAAAACAGGATAAGTCAAAAGTGCAACCCCAACTTGTTCATCTCCCAATCAGGAGAGAGAGAGAGCCCTCACTGTTATTTTGCACTGATTTATAAAATCAAATATCATTAGATACAAGAGCATTTTTACCATGCATTAAAAAATTTAACTACATAAACACATCCACAAGCATATATTGGAGAGAAGTAAACGTGCTCAAACCATACAATTGAAACTTAGAACTGCAGAATAAAATTGTGTGAAACAAGGATGATAGTAACTGGAAATCAGTATAACAATAAGAAGTCTTCTTGAAGACATGGATATATGTAGACCATTGTCTACAGAAGCATCAGTATTCAATATTTCTGAAGTAAATTTCAGCAACTCTAGGGATCACAACTGAAATACTTCAATAATTAAACATCTCCTAAGTGGGTACCTAATGGTCATTTTCACCTCCTTTCACGTGTGCCATTTTCAAATCTATAAGCAGATTGGACATGTTTAAGTCAACCAATGTGGTACAAAGATCCTTTCAATAGGAAATATTGTATAAGCTCTAAATCTAAAATGGAAGGTGATTTAGGAAATAAACAAACAAAAGGTGATAGCAATCGTACAGCAACAAATGCACCGCCTTGCATGATTTCTCTTTAAATTGAATCATTCTGTTCACCGAACAATTGGTGTGACAGAATTTAGTAGCCACATCAACACGGCCATGGGACTGCACAAAGACAGAAGCCTGCAAGTGGAAGACAAAGCAAAAGTTATCCAGTGCTACATAGATAATGAGAAAAAACAACCTAAGAACTTTCCACAGACCTTGGTAATGTCAATACCACAAGCCATGTAAATGGCTACTATACTTTTTGTTGCGGTAGCTAGCTGCTTTAGATCATGTTCTAGAGTTATCTATAGATGCCAAAAACCCAGACTGTTAGAGATACTTCAATACTACAACAAAGCACCGGAAAATCTACAATTGAAACAACATATTACAGGGTTCAACAAATTAAGCTTTATATCTTTTCTTTTAATCAACTCAGATAAGCTCATCTTTTTAAAGTCAAGTGAAAAGTGAGCTCTTGGGTAGCACTCACCACCTACAAAAGAAATTGACCAAATGACCAAAAAAAAGTTTTTTTTTTTTTTTGGGTAAAACAAAACAAAGATGATTGCCCAAAAGAAAAATAGTACTAACCATCAAGTAGGGTATAATAATAATAAATATCTTTTAGAATTAAAATATCAGGAAAATTTACAAGAACAATTATTTTGTGTAATCAAAAATGACAAGAAGACAACATTTAAGTGCTTCAACAAACCAAAGAATATTCTCCTCAGGTAATTACAGTGGATTCATGGCTTCTATGGCAACAAAATATTCATGCAACAACAAAAGGATACATGTCTAACAAGGCAAGGTTAAGCAGAAACTGATAGAATATTAAATTGTATATTGCATACACAGAAAAGGGGGTTAGAGGTATAAAATATAAACCAATTAAATATTTTCTAGATGTTGAAGTAAGATAAGTAATTGAACCAACAATTCACAGCTATTAGACTCTACCTTGATAACGATTCAATCCTCAGTAACATTTTACGGAGATCTATCTTCACCACGTGTACAATAATATAGCAGAGTAAGTTCATGATCTAACATTTCAGCAGCAGAGAGAACTGACTTGACATCCTCATAAACAAATGAAACTCCCACAAATGGCTTCTACAGATCAAGAAGTACCCCAATTAGTGCAATGTATGCATATATGGGAGAGATAAGGGAAGAACTCGTTTTGAGAATAGAAGAACCTTGAATCTAGGATTTTGCCCTATTCTTCTAGTTCCTTCCCTCACAAAGTCAGCTACCTCCAACGTACCTTGCAGCCTCTTGGACGAACAACCCTCCTCTTCATTTTTCTCTCTTTTTTATAAAATTCCAGCCCCTTAAGGTCAGCCTTTTAGAATCCTACCTTTTGAATGCATCTTACCCAATTTGTTGGAGAACACTGATTTTCTGGCAGATTTCGTCAATCCTCTTCCCGACTATATTTGAATCTCAAAACGACTTGATAAGAGGAAAGTGTCTTCAGCAAAGTTTTAGGGCTGTGTTTTAGGTTTCCAACGCACTGGGCATTGCAATTTTTTGACTTCTAGAACTCCTGAGGCTGTCTAAAAACCCAAACTGGTTCCAGAATGCTGACAGAATTTCTGTTCAGACTTCAAAGCCTGATTCCAAGTCCAAAACAACTTCTTTAAGTTCTGAACCCTTTATAAGATTGTAGCCCTTGCTCTTAGCTTTCCAGAAAGCTAAAGAACGCCCAAAACGGAGGTCCGTAACTCCCGATTTGTTGGAGAACACTGATTTTCTGGCAGATTTCGTCAATCCTCTTCCCGACTATATTTGAATCTCAAAACGACTTGATAAGAGGAAAGTGTCTTCAGCAAAGTTTTAGGGCTGTGTTTCAGGTTTCCAACGCACTGGGCATTGCAATTTTTTGACTTCTAGAACTCCTGAGGCTGTCTAAAAACCCAAACTGGTTCCAGAATGCTGACAGAATTTCTGTTCAGATTTCAAAGCCAGATTCCAAATCCAAAACAACTTCTTTAAGTTCTGAACCCTTTATAAGATTGTAGCCCTTGCTCTTAGCTTTCCAGAAAGCTAAAGAATGCCCAAAACGGAGGTCCGTAACTCCAGATTTGTTGGAGAACACTGATTTTCTGACAGATTTCGTCAATCCTCTTCCCGACTATATTTGAATCTCAAAACGACTTGATAAGAGGAAAGTGTCTTCAGCAAAGTTTTAGGGCTGTGTTTCAGGTTTCCAACGCACCGGGTATTGCAATTTTTTGACTTCTAGAACTCCTGAGGCTGTCTAAAAACCCAAACTGGTTCCAGAATGCTGATAGAATTTCTGTTCAGACTTCAAAGCCTGATTCCAAGTCCAAAACAACTTCTTTAAGTTCTGAACCCTTTCTAAGATTGTAGCCCTTGCTCTTAGCTTTCCAGAAAGCTAAATAACGCCCAAAACGGAGGTCCGTAACTTCAGATTTGTTGGAGAACACTGATTTTCTGGCAGATTTCGTCAATCCTCTTCCCGACTATATTTGAATCTCAAAACGACTTGATAAGAGGAAAGTGTCTTCAGCAAAGTTTTAGGGCTGTGTTTCAGGTTTCCAACGTACCGCGCATTGTAATTTTTTGACTTCTATAACTCCTGAGGCTGTCAAAAAACCCAAACTGGTTCCAGAATTTCTGTTCAGACTTCAAAGCCTGATTCCAAGTCCAAAACAACTTCTTTAAGTTCTGAACCCTTTATAAGATTGTAGCCCTTGCTCTTAGCTTTCCAGAAAGCTAAAGAACGCCCAAAACGGAGGTCCGTAACTCCAGATTTGTTGGAGAACACTGATTTTCTGGCAGATTTTGTCAATCCTCTTCCCGACTATATTTGAATCTCAAAACGACTTGATAAGAGGAAAGTGTCTTCAGCAAAGTTTTAGGGCTGTGTTTCAGGTTTCCAACGCACCGGGCATTGCAAATTTTTGACTTCTAGAACTCCTGAGGATGCCTAAAAACCCAAACTGGTTCAGAATGCTAACAGAATTTCTGTTCAGACTTCAAAGCCTGATTCCAAGTCCAAAACAACTTCTTTAAGTTCTGAACCCTTTATAATATTGTAGCCCTTGCTCTTAGCTTTCCAGAAAGCTCAAGAACGCCCAAAACGGAGGTCCGTAACTCCAGATTTGTTGGAGAACACTGATTTTCTGGCAGATTTCGTCAATCCTCTTCCCGACTATATTTGTATCCCAAAACGACTTGATAAGAGGAAAGTGTCTTCAGCAAAGTTTTAGGGTTGTGTTTCAGGTTTCCAACGCACCGCGCATTGTAATTTTTTGACTTCTATAACTTCTGAGGCTGTCTAAACACCCAAACTGGTTCCAGAATGCTGACAGAATTTCTGTTCACACTTCAAAGCCTGATTCCAAGTCCAAAACAACTTCTTTAAGTTCTGAACCCTTTATAAGATTGTAGCCCTTGCTCTTAGCTTTCCAGAAAGCTAAAGAACACCCAAAACGGAGGTCCGTAACTCCAGATTTGTTGGAGAACACTGATTTTCTGGCAGATTTCGTCAATCCTCTTCCCGACTATATTTGAATCTCAAAACGACTTGATAAGAGGAAAGTGTCTTCAGCAAAGTTTTAGGGCTGTGTTTCAGGTTTCCAACGCAGGGCATTGCAATTTTTTGACTTCTAGAACTCCTGAGGCTGTCTAAAAACCCAAACTGGTTCCAGAATCTTGTCGAATTTTCTGTTCAGACTTCAAAGCCTGATTCCAAGTCCAAAACAACTTCTTTAAGTTTTGAACCCTTTATAAGATTGTAGCCCTTGCTCATAGCTTTCCAGAAAGCTATAGAACGCCCAAAACGGTGGTCCGTAACTCCAGATTTGTTGGAGAACACTGATTTTCTGGCAGATTTCGTCAATCCTCTTCCGACTATATTTGAATCTCAAAACGACTTGATAAGAGGAAAGTGTCTTCAGCAAAGTTTTAGGGTTGTGTTTCAGGTTTCCAACGCACCGGGCATTGCAATTTTTTGACTTCTAGAACTCCTGAGGCTGTCTAAAAACCCAAACTGGTTCTAGAATGCTGACAGAATTTCTGTTCAGACTTCAAAGCCTGATTCCAAGTCCAAAACAACTTCTTTAAGTTCTGAACCCTTTATAAGATTGTAGCCCTTGCTCTTAGCTTTCCAGAAAGCTAAAGAACGCCCAAAACGGAGGTCCGTAACTCCAGATTTGTTGGAGAACACTGATTTTCTGGCAGATTTCATCAATCCTCTTCCCGACTATATTTGAATCTCAAAACGACTTGATAAGAGGAAAGTGTCTTCAGCAAAGTTTTAGGGCTGTGTTTCAGGTTTCCAACGCACCGGGCATTGCAATTTTTTGACTTCTAGAACTCTTGAGGCTGTCTAAAAACCCAAACTCGTTCGAGAATGCTGACAGAATTTCTATTCAGACTTTAAAGCCTGATCCCAAGTCCAAAACAACTTCTTTAAGTTCTGAACCCTTTATAAGATTGTAGCCCTTGCTCTTAGCATTCCAGAAAGCTAAAGAACACCCAAAACGGAGGTCCGTAACTCCAGATTTGTTGGAGAACACTGATTTTCTGGCAGATTTCGTCAATCCTCTTCCCAACTATATTTGAATCTCAAAACGACTTGATAAGAGGAAAGTGTCTTCAGTAAAGTTTTAGGGCTGTGTTTAAGGTTTCCAACGCACCGGGTATTGCAATTTTTTGACTTCTAGAACTCCTGAGGCTGCCTAAAAACCAAAACTGGTTCCAGAATGCTGATAGAATTTTTGTTCCGACTTCAAAGCCTGATTCCAAGTCCAAAACAACTTCTTTAAGTTCTGAACCCTTTATAAGATTGTAGCCCTTGCTCTTAGGTTTCCAGAAAGCTAAAGAACGCCCAAAACGGAGGTCCGTAACTCCCGATTTGTTGGAGAACACTGATTTTCTGGCAGATTTCGTCAATCCTCTTCCCGACTATATTTGAATCTCAAAACGACTTGATAAGAGGAAAGTGTCTTCAGCAAAGTTTTAGGGTTGTGTTTCAGGTTTCCAACGCACCGGGCATTGCAATTTTTTGACTTCTATAACTCCTGAGGCTGTCTAAACACCCAAACTGGTTCCAGAATGCAGACAAAATTTCTGTTCAGACTTCAAAGCCTGAGTCCAAGTCCAAAACAACTTCTTTAAGTTCTGAACCCTTTATAAGATTGTATCCCTTGCTCTTAGCTTTCCAGAAAGCTAAAGAACGCCCAAAACGGATGTCCGTAACTCCAGATTTGTTGGAGAACACTGATTTTCTGGCAGATTTCGTCAATCCCCTTCCCGACTACATTTGAATCTCAAAACGACTTGATAAGAGGAAAGTGTCTTCAGCAAAGTTTTAGGGCTGTGCATTGCAATTTTTTGAGTTCTAGAACTCCTGAGGCTGTCTAAAAACCCAAACTGGTTCCAGAATGCTGACAGAATTTCTGTTCAGATTTGAAAGCCTGATTCCAAATCCAAAACAACTTCTTTAAGTTCTGAACCCTTTATAAGATTGTAGCCCTTGCTCTTAGCTTTCCAGAAAGCTAAAGAATGCCCAAAACGGAGGTCCGTAACTCCAGATTTGTTGGAGAACACTGATTTTCTGGCAGATTTCGTCAATCCTCTTCCCGACTATATTTGAATCTCAAAACGACTTGATAAGAGGAAAGTGTCTTCAGCAAAGTTTTAGGGCTGTGTTTCAGGTTTCCAACGCACCGGGTATTGCAATTTTTTGACTTCTAGAACTCCTGAGGCTGTCTAAAAAACCCAAACGGTTTCCGGAATCCGATAGAATTTCTGTTCAGATTTCAAAGCCTGATTCCAAGTCCAAAACAACCTCTTTAAGTTCTGAACCCTTTATAAGATTGTAGCCCTTGCTCTTAGCTTTCCAGAAAGCTAAATAACGCCCAAAATGGAGGTCCGTAACTTCAGATTTGTTGGAGAACACTGATTTTCTGGCAGATTTCGTCAATCCTCTTCCCGACTATATTTGAATCTCAAAACGACTTGATAAGAGGAAAGTGTCTTCAACAAAGTTTTAGGGTTGTGTTTCAGGTTTCCAACGCACCACGCATTGTAATTTTTTGACTTCTATAACTCCTGAGGCTGTCTAAACACCCAAACAGGTTCCAAAATGCTGACAGAATTTATGTTCAGACTTCAAAGCCTGAGTCCAAGTCCAAAACAACTTCTTTAAGTTCTGAACCCTTTATAAGACTGTAGCCCTTGCTCTTAGCTTTCCAGAAAGCTAAAGAACGCCCAAAACGGATGTCCGTAACTCCAGATTTGTTGGAGAACACTAATTTTCTGACAGATTTCGTCAATACTCTTCCCGACTATATTTGAATCTCAAAACGACTTGATAAGAGGAAAGTGTCTTCAGCAAAGTTTTAGGGCTGTGTTTCAGGTTTCCAACACACTGGGCATGGCAATTTTTTGGCTTCTAGAACTCCTGAGGCTGTCTAAAAACCCAAACTGGTTCCAGAATGCTGATAGAATTTCTGTTCAGACTTCAAAGCCTGATTCCAAGTCCAAAACAACTTCTTTAAGTTCTGTACCCTATATAAGATTGTAGCCCTTGCTCTTAGCTTTCCAGAAAGCTAAAGAACGCCGAAAACGGAGGTCCGTAACTCTAGATTTGTTGGAGAACACTGATTTTCTGGCAGATTTCGTCAATCCTCTTCCCGACTATATTTGAATCTCAAAACGACTTGATAAGAGGAAAGTGTCTTCAGCAAAGTTTTAGGGCTGTGTTTCAGGTTTCCAACGCACCGGGCATTGCAATTTTTTGACTTCTAGAACTCCTGAGGCTGCCTAAAAACCCGAACTGGTTCAGAATCTGTGACCGAATTTCTGTTCAGACTTCAAAGCCTGATTCCAAGTCCAAAACAACTTCTTTAAGTTCTGAACCCTTTATAAGATTGTAGCCCTTGCTCTTAGCTTTCCAGAAAGCTAAAGAACGCCCAAAACGGAGGTCCGTAACTCCAGATTTGTTGGAGAACACTGATTTTCTGGCAGATTTCGTCAATCCTCTTCCCGACTATATTTGAATCTCAAAACGACTTGATAAGAGGAAAGTGTCTTCAGCAAAGTTTTAGGGTTGTGTTTCAGGTTTCCAACGCACCGGCATTGCAATTTTTTGACTTCTAGAACTCCTGAGGCTGTCTAAAAACCCAAACTCGTTCCCAGAATCTTGAGAATTTCTATTCAGACTTCAAAGCCTGATTCCAAGTCCAAAACAACTTCTTTAAGTTCTGAACCCTTTATAAGATTGTAGCCCTTGCTCTTAGCTTTCCAGAAAGCTAAAGAACGCCCAAAACGGAGGTCCGTTACTCCAGATTTGTTGGAGAACACTGATTTTCTGGCAGATTTCGTCAATCCTCTTCCCGACTATATTTGAATCTCAAAACGACTTGATAAGAGGAATGTGTCTTCAGCAAAGTTTTAGGGTTGTGTTTCAGGTTTCCAACGCACCGCGCATTGTAATTTTTTGACTTCTAGAACTCCTAAGGCTGTCTAAAAACCCAAACTGGTTCCAGAATGCTGACAGAATTTCTGTTCAGACTTCAAAGCCTGATTCCAAGTCCAAAACAACTTCTTTAAGTTCTGAACCCTTTATAAGATTGTAGCCCTTGCACTTAGCTTTCGAAAGCTAAAGAACGCCCAAAACGGAGGTCCGTAACTCTAGATTTGTTGGAGAACACTGATTTTCTGGCAGATTTCGTCAATCCTCTTCCCGACTATATTTGAATCTCAAAACGACTTGGTAAGAGGAAAGTGTCTTCAGCAAAGTTTTAGGGCTGTGTTTCAGGTTTCCAACGCACCGGGCATTGCAATTTTTTGACTTCTAGAACTCCTGAGGCTGTCTAAAAACCCAAACTCGTTCCAGAATCGTTGCGATGAATTTCTATTTAGACTTCAAAGCCTGATTCCAAGTCCAAAACAACTTCTTTAAGTTCTGAACCCTTTATAAGATTGTAGCCCTTGCTCTTAGCTTTCCAGAAAGCTAAAGAACGCCCAAAACGGAGGTCCGTAACTCTAGATTTGTTGGAAAACACTGATTTTTTGGCAGATTTCATCAACCCTCTTCCCGACTATATTTGAATCTCAAAACGACTTGATAAGAGGAAAGTGTCTTCAGCAAAGTTTTAGGGTTGTGTTTCAGGTTTCCAACGCACCGCGCATTGCAATTTTTTGACTTCTAGAACTCCTGAGGCTGTCTAAACACCCAAACTAGTTCCAGAATCCTGACAGAATTTCTGTTCAGACTTCAAAGCCTGATTCCAAGTCCAAAACAACTTCTTTAAGTTCTTAACCCTTTATAAGATTGTAGCCCTTGCTCTTAGCTTTCCAGAAAGCTAAAGAACGCCCAAAACGGAGGTCCGTAACTCCAGATTTGTTGGAGAACACTGATTTTCTGGCAGATTTCATCAATCCTCTTCCCGACTATATTTGAATCTCAAAATGACTTGATAAGAGGAAAGTGTCTTCAGCAAAGTTTTAGGGCTGTGTTTCAGGTTTCCAACGCACCGGGCATTGCAATTTTTTGACTTCTAGAACTCCTGAGGCTGTCTAAACACCCAAACTCGTTCCAAATTTCTGTTCAGACTTCAAAGCCTGATTCCAAGTCCAAAACAACTTCTTTAAGTTCTGAACCCTTTATAAGATTGTAGCCCTTGCTCTTAGCTTTCCAGAAAGCTAAAGAACGCCCAAAACGGAGGTCCGTAACTCCCGATTTGTTGGAGAACACTGATTTTCTGGCAGATTTCATCAATCCTCTTCCCGACTATATTTGAATCTCAAAACGACTTGGTAAGAGGAAAGTGTCTTCAGCAAAGTTTTAGGGCTGTGTTTCAGGTTTCAAACGCACCGGGCATTGCAATTTTTTGACTTCTAGAACTCCTGAGGCTGTCTAAACACCCAAACTCGTTCCAGAATGCTGACAGAATTTCTATTCAGACTTCAAAGCCTGATCCCAAGTCCAAAACAACTTCTTTAAGTTCTGAACCCTTTATAAGATTGTAGCCCTTGCTCTTAGCTTTCCAGAAAGCAAAAGAACACCCAAAACGGAGGTCCGTAACTCCAGATTTGTTGGAGAACACTGATTTTCTGGCAGATTTCGTCAATCCTCTTCCCAACTATATTTGAATCTCAAAACGACTTGATAAGAGGAAAGTGTCTTCAGCAAAGTTTTAGGGCTGTGTTTCAGGTTTCCAACGCAGCGGGCATTGCAATTTTTTGACTTCTAGAACTCCTGAGGATTCTAAAAACCCAAACTGGTTCCAGAATGCTGACAGAATTTCTGTTCAGATTTCAAAGCCTGATTCCAAATCCAAAACAACTTCTTTAAGTTCTGAACCCTTATAAGATTGTAGCCCTTGCTCTTAGCTTTCCAGAAACCTAAAGAACGCCAAAAACAGAGGTCCGTAACTCCAGATTTGTTGGAGAACACTGATTTTCTGGCAGATTTCGTCAATACTCTTCCCGACTATATTTGAATCTCAAAATGACTTGATAAGAGGAAAGTGTCTTCAACAAAGTTTTAGGGCTGTGTTTCAGGTTTCCAACGCACCGGGCATGGCAATTTTTTGGCTTCTAGAACTCCTGAGTCTGTCTAAAAACCCAAACTGGTTCCAGAATCGTCGACGAATTTCTGTTCAGACTTCAAAGCCTGATTCCAAGTCCAAAACAACTTCTTTAAGTTCTGTACCCTATATAAGATTGTAGCCCTTGCTCTTAGCATTCCAGAAAGCTAAAGATCGCCCAAAACGGAGGTCCGTAACTCTAGATTTGTTGGAGAACACTGATTTTCTGGCAGATTTCGTCAATCCTCTTCCCGACTATATTTGAATCTCAAAACGACTTGAAAAGAGGAAAGTGTCTTCAGCAAAGTTTTAGGGCTGTGTTTCAGGTTTCCAACGCACCGGGCATTGC
The DNA here is from genome assembly GCA_028583415.1 of Protea cynaroides. Classification (NCBI taxonomy): domain Eukaryota; kingdom Viridiplantae; phylum Streptophyta; class Magnoliopsida; order Proteales; family Proteaceae; genus Protea; species Protea cynaroides. The sequence goes on from CM053269.1 coordinate 10,695,517, forward strand.
AATTTTTTGACTTCTATAACTCCTGAGGCTGCCTAAAAACCCGAACTGGTTCAGAATGCTGACAGAATTTCTGTTCAAACTTCAAAGCCTGATTCCAAGTCCAAAACAACTTCTTTAAGTTCTGAACCCTTTATAAATTGTAGCCCTTGCTCTTAGCTTTCCAGAAAGCTAAAGAACGCCCAAAACGGAGGTCCGTAACTCCCGATTTGTTGGAGAACACTGATTTTCTGGCAGATTTCGTCAATCCTCTTCCCGACTATATTTGAATCTCAAAACGACTTGATAAGAGGAAAGTGTCTTCAGCATAGAATTTCTGTTCAGACTTCAAAGCCTGATTCCAAGTCCAAAACAACTTCTTTAAGTTCTGAACCCTTTACAAGATTGTAGCCCTTGCTCTTAGCTTTCCAGAAAGCTAAAGAACGCCCAAAACGGAGGTCCGTTACTCCAGATTTGTTGGAGAACACTGATTTTCTGGCAGATTTCGTCAATCCTCTTCCCGACTATATTTGAATCTCAAAACGACTTGATAAGAGGAAAGTGTCTTCAGCAAAGTTTTAGGGTTGTGTTTCAGGTTTCCAACGCACCGGGCATTGTAATTTTTTGACTTCTAGAACTCCTGAGGCTGTCTAAAAACCAAAACTGGTTCCAGAATGCTGATAGAATTTTTGTTCAGACTTCAAAGCCTGATTCCAAGTCCTAAAACAACTTCTTTAAGTTCTGAACCCTTTATAAGATTGTAGCCCTTGCTCTTAGCTTTCCAGAAAGCTAAAGAACGCCCAAAACGGGGGTCCGTAACTCCAAATTTGTTGGAGAACACTGATTTTCAGGCAAATTTTGTCAATCCTCTTCCCGACTATATTTGAATCTCAAAACGACTTGATAAGAGGAAAGTGTCTTCAGCAAAGTTTTAGGTTTGTGTTTAATGCTTCCAACGCACCGGGCATTGTAATTTTTTGACTTCAATAACTTCTGAGGCTGTCTAAACACCAAAACTGGTTCCAGAATCTTGCCGAAATTTCTGTTCAGACTTCAAAGCCTGATTCCAAGTCCAAAACAACTTCTTTAAGTTCTGAACCCTTTACAAGAGTGTAGCCCTTGCTCTTAGCTTTCCAGAAAGCTAAAGAACGCCCAATACGGAGGTCCGTTACTCCATATTTGTTGGAGAACACTGATTTTCTGGCAGATTTCGTCAATCCTCAGAATTTCTGTTCAGACTTCAAAGCCTAATTCCAAGTCCAAAACAACTTCTTTAAGTTCTGAACCCTTTACAAGATTGTAGCCCTTGCTTTTAGCTTTCCAGAAAGCTAAAGAACGCCCAAAACGGAGGTCCGTAACTCTAGATTTGTTGGAGAACACTGATTTTCTGGCAGATTTCGTCAATCCTCTTCCCGACTATATTTGAATCTCAAAACGACTTGATAAGAGGAAAGTGTCTTCAGCAAAGTTTTAGGGCTGTGTTTTAGGTTTCCAACGCACTGGGCATTGCAATTTTTTGACTTCTAGAACTCCTGAGGCTGTCTAAAAACCCAAACTGTTCCGAATCTTCGTGAATTTCTGTTCAGACTTCAAAGCCTGATTCCAAGTCCAAAACAACTTCTTTAAGTTCTGAACCCTTTATAAGATTGTAGCCATTGCTCTTAGCTTTCCAGAAAGCTAATGAACGCCCAAAACGGAGGTCCGTAACTCCAGATCTGTTGGAGAACACTGATTTTCTGGCAGATTTTGTCAATCCTCTTCCCGACTATATTTGAATCTCAAAACGACTTGATAAGAGGAAAGTGTCTTCAGCAAAGTTTTAGGGTTGTGTTTCAGGTTTCCAACGCACCGCGCATTGTAATTTTTTGACTTCTAGAACTCCTGAGGCTGTCTAAACACCCAAACTGGTTCCAGAATGCTGATAGAATTTCTGTTCAGACTTCAAAGCCTGATTCCAAGTCCAAAACAACTTCTTTAAGTTCTGAACCCTTTATAAGACTGTTGCCCTTGCTCTTAGCTTTCCAGAAAGCTAAAGAACGCCCAAAACGGAGGTCCGTAACTCTAGATTTGTTGGAAAACACTGATTTTCTGGCAGATTTCGTCAACCCTCTTCCCGACTATATTTGAATCTCAAAACGACTTGATAAGAGGAAAGTGTCTTCAGCAAAGTTTTAGGGTTGTGTTTCAGGTTTCCAACGCACCGCGCATTGCAATTTTTTGACTTCTAGAACTCCTGAGGCTGTCTAAACACCCAAACTAGTTCCAGAATCCTGACAGAATTTCTGTTCAGACTTCAAAGCCTGATTCCAAGTCCAAAACAACTTCTTTAAGTTCTGAACCCTTTATAAGATTGTAGCCCTTGCTCTTAGCTTTCCGGAAAGCTAAAGAACGCCCAAAATGGAGGTCCAGTAACTCCGATTTGTTGGAAAACACCGATTTTACGGCAGATTTCGTCAATCCTCTTCCCGACTATATTTGAATCTCAAAACGACTTGATAAGAGGAAAGTGTCTTCAGCAAAGTTGTAGGGTTGTGTTTCAGGTTTCCAACGCACCGCGCATTGTAATTTTTTGACTTCTATAACTTCTGAGCCTGTCTAAACACCCAAACTGGTTCCAGAAAGCTGACAGAATTTTTGTTCAGACTTCAAAGCCTGATTCCAAGTCAAAAACAACTTATTTAAGTTCTGAACCCATTATAAGATTGTAGCCTTTGCTCTTAGCTTTCCAGAAAGCTAAAGAACGCCCAAAACGGAGGTCCGTAACTCTAGATTTGTTGGAGAACAGTGATTTTCTGGCAGATGTCGTCAATCCTCTTCCCGACTATATTTGAATCTCAAAACGACTTGATAAGAGGAAAGTGTCTTCAGCAAAGTTTTTGGGTTGTGTTTCAGGTTTCCAACGCACCGCGCATTGTAATTTTTTGAATTCTATAACTCCTGAGGCTGTCTAAACACCCAAACTGGTTCCAGAATGCTGACAGAATTTCTATTCAGACTTCAAAGCCTGATTCCAAGTCCAAAACAACTTCTTTAAGTTCTGAACCCTTTATAAGATTGTAGCCCTTGCTCTTAGCTTTCCAGAAAGCTAAAGAACGCCCAAAACGGAGGTCCGTAACTCTAGATTTGTTGGAAAACACTGATTTTCTGGCAGATTTCATCAATCCTCTTCCCGACTATATTTGAATCTCAAAACGACTTGATAAGAGGAGAGTGTCTTCAGCAAAGTTTTAGGGTTGTGTTTCAGGTTTCCAACGCACCGCACATTGCAATTTATTGACTTCTAGAACTCCTGAGGCTGCCTAAACACCCAAACTAGTTCCAAATCCTGACAGAATTTCTGTTCAGACTTCAAAGCCTGATTCCAAGTCCAAAACAACTTCTTTAAGTTCTGAACCCTTTATAAGATTGTCGCCCTTGCTCTTAGCTTTCCAGAAAGCTAAAGAACGCCGAAAACGGAGGTCCGTAACTCCAGATTTGTTGGAAAACATTGATTTTCTGGCAGATTTCGTCAATCCTCTTCCCGATTATATTTGAATCTCAAAACGACATGATAAGAGGAAAGTGTCTTCAGCAAAGTTGTAGGGTTGTGTCTCAGGTTTCCAACGCACCGCGCATTGTAATTTTTTGACTTCTATAACTTCTGAGGCTGTCTAAACTCCCAAACTGGTTCTAGAAAGCTGACAGAATTTCTATTCAGACTTCAAAGCCTGATTCCAAGTCAAAAACAACTTCTTTAAGTTCTGAACCCATTATAAGATTGTAGCCCTTGCTCTTAGCTTTCCAGAAAGCTAAAGAACGCCCAAAACGGAGGTCCGTAACTCTAGATTTGTTGGAGAACACTGATTTTCTGGCAGATTTCGTCAATCCTCTTCCCGACTATATTTGAATCTCAAAACGACTTGATAAGAGGAAAGTGTCTTCAGCAAAGTTTTTGGGCTGTGTTTCAGGTTTCCAACGCACCGCGCATTGTAATTTTTTGACTTCTATAACTCCTGAGGCTGTCTAAACACCCAAACTGGTTCCGAATCGGGACGAGAATTTCTGTTCAGACTTCAAAGCCTGATTCCAAGTCCAAAACAACTTCTTTAAGTTCTGAACCCTTTATAAGATTGTAGCCCTTGCTCTTAGCTTTCCAGAAAGCTAAAGAATGCCCAAAACGGAGGTCCGTAACTCCAGATTTGTTGGAGAACACTGATTTTCTGGCAGATTTCGTCAATCCTCTTCCCGACTATATTTGAATCTCAAAACGACTTGATAAGAGGAATGTGTCTTCAGCAAAGTTTTAGGGTTGTGTTTCAGGTTTCCAACGCACCGCGCATTGTAATTTTATGACTTCTATAACTTCTGAGTGTGTCTAAACACCCAAACTGGTTCCAGAATGCAGACAGAATTTCTGTTCAGACTTCAAAGCCTGATTCCAAGTCCAAAACAACTTCTTTAAGTTTTGTACCCTTTATAAGATTGTAGCCCTTGCTCTTAGCTTTCCAGAAAGCTAAAGAACGCCCAAAACGGAGGTCCGAAACTCCAGAATTGTTGGAGAACACTGATTTTCTGGTAGATTTCGTCAATCCTCTTCCCGACTATATTTGAATCTCAAAACGACTTGATAAGAGGAAAGTGTCTTCAGCAATGTTTTAGGGCTGTGTTTTAGGTTTCCAACGCACCGGGCATTGCTATTTTTTGACTTCTAGAACTCCTGAGGCTGCCTAAAAACCCAAACTGGTTCAGAATGCTGACAGAATTTTTGTTCAGACTTCCAAGCCTGATTCCAAGTTCAAAACAACTTCTTTAAGTTCTGAACCCTTTATAAAATTGTAGCCCTTGCTCTTAGCTTTCCAGAAAGCTAAAGAACGCCCAAAACGGAGGTCCGTAACTCTAGATTTGTTGGAGAACAGTGATTTTCTGGCAGATTTCGTCAATCCTCTTCCCGACTATATTTGAATCTCAAAACGACTTGATAAGAGGAAAGTGTCTTCAGCAAAGTTTTTGGGTTGTGTTTCAGGTTTCCAACGCACCGCGCATTGTAATTTTTTGACTTCTATAACTCCTGAGGCTGTCTAAACACCCAAACTGGTTCCAGAATGCTGACAGAATTTCTATTCAGACTTCAAAGCCTGATTCCAAGTCCAAAACAACTTCTTTAAGTTCTGAACCCTTTATAAGATTGTAGCCCTTGCTCTTAGCTTTCCAGAAAGCTAAAGAACGCCCAAAACGGAGGTCCGTAACTCTAGATTTGTTGGAAAACACTGATTTTCTGGCAGATTTCATCAATCCTCTTCCCGACTATATTTGAATCTCAAAACGACTTGATAAGAGGAGAGTGTCTTCAGCAAAGTTTTAGGGTTGTGTTTCAGGTTTCCAACGCACCGCACATTGCAATTTATTGACTTCTAGAACTCCTGAGGCTGCCTAAACACCCAAACTAGTTCCAAATCCTGACAGAATTTCTGTTCAGACTTCAAAGCCTGATTCCAAGTCCAAAACAACTTCTTTAAGTTCTGAACCCTTTATAAGATTGTCGCCCTTGCTCTTAGCTTTCCAGAAAGCTAAAGAACGCCGAAAACGGAGGTCCGTAACTCCAGATTTGTTGGAAAACAATGATTTTCTGGCAGATTTCGTCAATCCTCTTCCCGATTATATTTGAATCTCAAAACGACATGATAAGAGGAAAGTGTCTTCAGCAAAGTTGTAGGGTTGTGTCTCAGGTTTCCAACGCCCCGCGCATTGTAATTTTTTGACTTCTATAACTCCGAGGCTGTCTAAACTCCCAAACCCGGTTCTAGAAAGTCGACAATTTCTATTCAGACTTCAAAGCCTGATTCCAAGTCAAAAACAACTTATTTAAGTTCTGAACCCATTATAAGATTGTAGCCCTTGCTCTTAGCTTTCCAGAAAGCTAAAGAACGCCCAAAACGGAGGTCCGTAACTCTAGATTTGTTGGAGAACAGTGATTTTCTGGCAGATTTCGTCAATCCTCTTCCCGACTATATTTGAATCTCAAAACGACTTGATAAGAGGAAAGTGTCTTCAGCAAAGTTTTTGGGCTGTGTTTCAGGTTTCCAACGCACCGCGCATTGTAATTTTTTGACTTCTATAACTCCTGAGGCTGTCTAAACACCCAAACCGGTTCCCGAATCGTCGATGGAATTTCTATTCAGACTTCAAAGCCTGATTCCAAGTCCAAAACAACTTCTTTAAGTTCTGAACCCTTTATAAGATTGTAGCCCTTGCTCTTAGCTTTCCAGAAAGCTAAAGAACGCCCAAAACGGAGGTCCGTAACTCTAGATTTGTTGGAAAACATTGATTTTCTGGCAGATTTCATCAATCCTCTTCCCGACTATATTTGAATCTCAAAACGACTTGATAAGAGGAGAGTGTCTTCAGCAAAGTTTTAGGGTTGTGTTTCAGGTTTCCAACGCACCGGGCATTGCAATTTTTTGACTTCTAGAACTCCTGAGGCTGCCTAAACACCCAAACTAGTTCCAGAATGCTGACAGAATTTCTGTTCAGACTTCAAAGCCTGATTCGAAGTCCAAAACAACTTCTTTAAGTTCTGAAGCTCCTTATAAGATTGTAGCCCTTGCTCTTAGCTTTCCAGAAAGCTAAAGAACGCCAAAACGGAGGTCCGTAACTCAAGATTTGTTGGAGAACATTGATTTTCTGGAAGATTTCGTCAATCCTCTTCCCGATTATATTTGAATCTCAAAACGACTTGATAAGAGGAAAGTGTCTTCAGCAAAGTTGTAGGGTTGTGTTTCAGGTTTCCAACGCACCGCGCATTGTAATTTTTTGACTTCTATAACTTCTGAGGCTGTCTAAACTCCCAAACTGGTTCTAGAAAGCTGACAGAATTTCTATTCAGACTTCAAAGCCTGATTCCAAGTCAAAAACAACTTCTTTAAGTTCTGAACCCATTATAAGATTGTAGCCCTTGCTCTTAGCTTTCCAGAAAGCTAAAGAACGCCCAAAACGGAGGTCCGTAACTCTAGATTTGTTGGAGAACACTGATTTTCTGGCAGATTTCGTCAATCCTCTTCCCGACTATATTTGAATCTCAAAACGACTTGATAAGAGGAAAGTGTCTTCAGCAAAGTTTTTGGGTTGTGTTTCAGGTTTCCAACGCACCGCGCATTGTAATTTTTTGACTTCTATAACTCCTGAGGCTGTCTAAACACCCAAACTGGTTCCAGAATGCTGACAGAATTTCTGTTCAGACTTCAAAGCCTGATTCCAAGTCCCAAACAACTTCTTTAAGTTCTGAACCCTTTATAAGATTGTAGCCCTTGCTCTTAGCTTTCCAGAAAGCTAAAGAACGCCCAAAACGGAGGTCCGTAACTCCAGATTTGTTGGAGAACACTGATTTTCGGGTAGATTTCGTCAATCCTCTTCCCGACTATATTTGAATCTAAAAACGACTTGATAAGAGGAATGTGTCTTCAGCAAAGTTTTAGGGTTGTGTTTCAGGTTTCCAACGCACCGCGCATTGTAATTTTTTGACTTCTATAACTTCTGAGTGTGTCTAAACACCCAAACTGGTTCCAGAATGCAGACAGAATTTCTGTTCAGACTTCAAAGCCTGATTCCAAGTCCAAAACAACTTCTTTAAGTTTTGTACCCTTTATAAGATTGTAGCCCTTGCTCTTAGCTTTCCAGAAAGCTAAAGAACGCCCAAAACGGAGGTCCGTAACCTCGCGATTGTTGGAGAACACCGATTTTTCGGTAGATTTCGTCAATCCTCTTCCCGACTATATTTGAATCTCAAAACGACTTGATAAGAGGAAAGTGTCTTCAGCAATGTTTTAGGGCTGTGTTTTAGGTTTCCAACGCACCGGGCATTGCTATTTTTTGACTTCTAGAACTCCTGAGGCTGCCTAAAAACCCAAACCGGTTCGAATCCGATTGAATTTCTGTTCAGACTTCCAAGCCTGATTCCAAGTTCAAAACAACTTCTTTAAGTTCTGAACCCTTTATAAAATTGTAGCCCTTGCTCTTAGCTTTCCAGAAAGCTAAAGAACGCCCAAAACGGAGGTCCGTAACTCCAGATTTGTTGGAGAACACTGATTTTCTGGCAGATTTCGTCAATCCTCTTCCCGAATATATTTGAATCTCAAAACGACTTGATAAGAGGAAAGTGTCTTCAGCAAAGTTTTAGGGTTGTGTTTCAGGTTTCAAACGCACCGCGCATTGCAATTTTTTGACTTCTAGAACTCCTGAGGCTGTCTAAACACCCAAACTAGTTCCCGAATCGTCGTGAATTTCTGTTCAGACTGCAAAGCCTGATTCCAAGTCCAAAACAACTTCTTTAAGTTCTGGAAAGCTAAGAGCAAGATTGTAGCCCATGCTCTTAGCTTTCCAGAAAGCTAAAGAATGCCGAAAACGGAGGTCCGTAACTCCAGATTTGTAGGAAAACACTCGATTTTTCGGCAGATTTCGTCAATCCTCTTCCCGACTATATTTGAATCTCAAAACGACTTGATAAGAGGAAAGTGTCTTCAGCAAAGTTGTAGGGTTGTGTTTCAGGTTTCCAACGCCCCATGCATTGTAATTTTTTGATTTCTATAACTTCTGAGACTGTCTAAACACCCAAACTGGTTCCAGAATGCAGACAGAATTTCTGTTCAGACTTCAAAGCCTGATTCCAAGTCAAAAACAACTTCTTTAAGTTCTGAACCCATTATAAGATTGTAGCCCTTGTTCTTAGCTTTCCAGAAAGCTAAAGAATGCCCAAAACGGAGGTCCGTAACTCTAAATTTGTTGGAGAACAGTGATTTTCTGGCAGATTTCGTCAATCCTCTTCCCGACTATATTTGAATCTCAAAACGACTTGATAAGAGGAAAGTGTCTTCAGCAAAGTTTTAGGGTTGTGTTTCAGGTTTCCAACGCACCGCGCATTGTAATTTTTTGACTTCTATAACTCCCGAGGGCTGTCTAAACACCCAAACCGGTTCCGAATCGCCGATCAGAATTTCTGTTCAGACTTCAAAGCCTGATTCCAAGTCCAAAACAACTTCTTTAAGTTCTGAACCCTTTATAAGATTGTATCCCTTGCTCTTAGCTTTCCAGAAAGCTAAAGAACGCCCAAAACGGAGGTCCGTAACTCCCGATTTGTTGGAGAACACTGATTTTCTGGCAGATTTCGTCAATCCTCTTCCCGACTATATTTGAATCTCAAAACGACTTGATAAGAGGAAAGTGTCTTCAGCAAAGTTTTAGGGTTGTGTTTCAGGTTTCCAACGCACCGCGCATTGTAATTTTTTGACTTCTATAACTCCTGAGGCTGTCTAAACACCCAAACTGGTTCCAGAATGCTGACAGAATTTCTGTTCAGACTTCAAAGCCTGATTCCAAGTCCAAAACAACTTCTTTAAGTTCTGAACCCTTTATAAGATTGTAGCCCTTGCTCTTAGCTTTCCAGAAAGCTAAAGAACGCCCAAAACGGATGTCCGTAACTCCAGATTTGTTGGAGAACACTAATTTTCTGGCAGATTTCGTCAATACTCTTCCCGACTATATTTGAATCTCAAAACGACTTGATAAGAGGAAAGTGTCTTCAGCAATGTTTTCAGGGCTGTGTTTCAGGTTTCCAACGCAACGGGCATGGCAATTTTTTGACTTCTAGAACTCCTGAGGCTGTCTAAAAACCCAAACTGGTTCCAGAATGCTGATAGAATTTCTGTTCAGACTTCAAAGCCTGATTCCAAGTCCAAAACAACTTCTTTAAGTTCTGAACCCTTTATAAGATTGTAGCCCTTGCTCTTAGCTTTCCAGAAAGCTAAAGAACGCCCAAAACGGAGGTCCGTAACTCCAGATTTGTTGGAGAACACTGATTTTCTGGCAGATTTCGTCAATCCTCTTCCCGACTATATTTGAATCTCAAAACGACTTGATAAGAGGAAAGTGTCTTCAGCAAAGTTTTAGGGCTGTGTTTCAGGTTTCCAACGCACCGGGCATTGCAATTTTTTGACTTCTAGAACTCCTGAGGCTGCCTAAAAACCCAAACTGGTTCAGAATGCTGACAGAATTTCTGTTCAGACTTTCAAGCCTGATTCCAAGTCCAAAACAACTTCTTTAAGTTCTGAACCCTTTATAAAATTGTAGCCCTTGCTCTTAGCTTTCCAGAAAGCTAAAGAACGCCCAAAACGGAGGTCCGTAACTCTAGATTTGATGGAAAATACTGATTTTCTGGCAGATTTCGTCAATCCTCTTCCCGACTATATTTGAATCTCAAAATGACTTGATAAGAGGAGAGTGTCTTCAGCAAAGTTTTAGGGTTGTGTTTCAGGTTTCCAACGCACCGCGCATTGCAATTTTTTGACTTCTAGAACTCCTGAGGCTGTCTAAACACCCAAACTAGTTCCAGAATCCTGACAGAATTTCTGTTCATACTTCAAAGCCTGATTCCAAGTCCAAAACAACTTCTTTAAGTTCTGAACCCTTTATAAGATTGTAGCCCTTGCTCTTAGCTTTCCAGAAAGCTAAAGAACGCCGAAAACGGCGGTTCGTAACTCCAGATTTGTTGGAAAACACTGATTTTCTGACAGATTTCGTCAATCCTCTTCCCGACTATATTTGAATCTCAAAACGACTTGATAAGAGGAAAGTGTCTTCAGCAAAGTTGTAGGGTTGTGTTTCAGGTTTCCAACGCACCGCGCATTGTAATTTTTTGACTTCTATAACTTCTGAGGCTGTCTAAACACCCAAACTGGTTTCAGAAAGCTGACAGAATTTCTGTTCAGACTTCAAAGCCTGATTCCAAGTCAAAAACAACTTCTTTAAGTTCTGAACCCATTATAAGATTGTAGCCCTTGCTCTTAGCTTTCCAGAAAGCTAAAGAACGCCCAAAACGGAGGTCCGTAACTCTAGATTTGTTGGAGAACACTGATTTTCTAGCAGATTTCGTCAATCCTCTTCCCGACTATATTTGAATCTCAAAACGACTTGATAAGGGGAAAGTGTCTTCAGCAAAGTTTTTGGGTTGTGTTTCAAGTTTCCAACGCACCGCGCATTGTAATTTTTTGACTTCTATAACTCCTGAGGCTGTCTAAACACCCAAACTGGTTCCAGAATACTGACAGAATTTCTGTTCAGACTTCAAAGCCTGATTCCAAGTCCCAAAAAACTTCTTTAAGTTCTGAACCCTTTATAAGATTGTAGCCCTTGCTCTTAGCTTTCCAGAAAGCTAAAGAACGCCCAAAACGGAGGTCCGTAACTCAAGATTTGTTGGAGAACACTGATTTTCTGGTAGATTTCGTCAATCCTCTTCCCGACTATATTTGAATCTCAAAACGACTTGATAAGAGGAATGTGTCTTCAGCAAAGTTTTAGGGTTGTGTTTCAGGTTTCCAACGCACCGCGCATTGTAATTTTTTGACTTCTATAACTTCTGAGTCTGTCTAAACACCCAAACTGGTTCCAGAATGCTGACAGAATTTCTGTTCAGACTTCAAAGCCTGATTCCAAGTCCAAAACAACTTCTTTAAGTTCTGTACCCTTTATAAGATTGTAGCCCTTGCTCTTAGGTTTCCAGAAAGCTAAAGAACGCCCAAAACGGAGGTCCGTAACTCCAGAATTGTTGGAGAACACTGATTTTCTGGTAGATTTTGTCAATCCTCTTCCCGACTATATTTGAATCTCAAAACGACTTGATAAGAGGAAAGTGTCTTCAGCAAAGTTTTAGGGCTGTGTTTCAGGTTTCCTACGCACCGGGCTTTGCTATTTTTTGACTTCTAGAACTCCTGAGGCTGCCTAAAAACCCAAACTGGTTCAGAATCTTCGATGAATTTCAGTTCAGACTTCCAAGCCTGATTCCAAGTCCAAAACAACTTCTTTAAGTTCTGAACCCTTTATAAAATTGTAGCCCTTGCTCTTAGCTTTCCAGAAAACTAAAGAACGCCCAAAACGGAGGTCCGTAACTCTAGATTTGATGGAAAACACTGATTTTCTGGCAGATTTCGTCAATCCTCTTCCCGACTATATTTGAATCTCAAAACGACTTGATAAGAGGAGAGTGTCCTCAGCAAAGTTTTAGGGTTGTGTTTCAGGTTTCCAACGCACCGCGCATTGCAATTTTTTGACTTCTAGAACTCCTGAGGCTGTCTAAACACCCAAACTAGTTCCAGAATGCTGACAGAATTTCTGTTCAGACTTCAAAGCCTGATTCCAAGTCCAAAACAACTTCTTTAAGTTCTGTACCCTTTATAAGATTGTAGCCCTTGCTCTTAGCTTTCCAGAAAGCTAAAGAACGCCGAAAACGGAGGTCCGTAACTCCAGATTTGTTGGAAAACACTGATTTTCTGGCAGATTTCGTCAATCCTCTTCCCGACTATATTTGAATCTCAAAACGACTTGATAAGAGGAAAGTGTCTTCAGCAAAGTTGTAGGGTTGTGTTTCAGGTTTCCAACGCACCGCGCATTGTAATTTTTTGACTTCTATAACTTCTGAGGCGGTCTAAACACCCAAACTGCTCTTAGCTTTCCAGAAAGCTAAAGAACGCCCAAAACGGAGGTCCGTAACTCCAGATTTGTTGGAGAACACTGATTTTCTGGCAGATTTCGTCAATCCTCTTCCCGACTATATTTGAATTTCAAAACGACTTGATAAGAGGAAAGTGTCTTCAGCAAAGTTTTTGGGTTGTGTTTCAGGTTTCCAACGCACCGCGGATTGTAATTTTTTGACTTCTATAACTCCTGAGGCTGTCTAAACACCCAAACTGGTTCCGAATCTTGACGAGAATTTCCGTTCAGACTTCAAAGCCTGATTCCAAGTCCCAAACAACTTCTTTAAGTTCTGAACCCTTTATAAGATTGTAGCCCTTGCTCTTAGCTTTCCAGAAAGCTAAAGAACGCCCAAAACGGAGGTCCGTAACTCTAGATTTGTTGGAGAACACTGATTTTCTGGCAGATTTCGTCAATCCTCTTCCCGACTATATTTGAATCTCAAAACGACTTGATAAGAGGAAAGTGTCTTCAGCAAAGTTTTAGGGTTGTGTTTCAGGTTTCCAACGCACCGGGCATTGCAATTTTTTGACTTCTAGAACTCCTGAGGCTGTCTAAACACCCAAACTAGTTCCAGAATGCTGACAGAATTTCTGTTCAGACTTCAAAGCCTGATTCCAAGTCCAAAACAACTTCTTTAAGTTCTGTACCCTTTATAAGATTGTAGCCCTTGCTCTTAGCTTTCCAGAAAGCTAAAGAACGCCCAAAACGGAGGTCCGTAACTCTAGATTTGTTGGAGAACACTGATTTTCTGGCAGATTTCGTCAATCCTCTTCCCGACTATATTTGAATTTCAAAACGACTTGATAAGAGGAAAGTGTCTTCAGCAAAGTTTTTGGGCTGTGTTTCAGGTTTCCAACGCACCGCGCATTGTAATTTTTTGACTTCTATAACTCCTGAGGCTGTCTAAAAACCCAAACTGGTTCCAGAATCTCGGTGAATTTTTGTTCAGACTTCAAAGCCTGATTCCAAGTCCAAAACAACTTCTTTAAGTTCTGAACCCTTTATAAGATTGTAGCCCTTGCTCTTAGCTTTCCAGAAAGCTAAAGAACGCCCAAAACGGAGGTCCGTAACTCTAGATTTGTTGGAGAACACTGATTTTCTGGCAGATTTCGTCAATCCTCTTCCCGACTATATTTGAATCTCAAAACGACTTGATAAGAGGAATGAGTCTTCAGCAAAGTTTTAGGGTTGTGTTTCAGGTTTCCAACGCACCGCGCATTGTAATTTTTTGACTTCTATAACTTCTAAGTGTGTCTAAACACCCAAACTGGTTCCAGAATGCAGACAGAATTTCTGTTCAGACTTCAAAGGCTGATTCCAAGTCCAAAACAACTTCTTTAAGATCTGTACCCTTTATAAGATTGTAGCCCTTGCTCTTAGGTTTCCAGAAAGCTAAAGAACGCCCAAAACGGAGGTCCGTAACTCCAGATTGTTGGAGAACACTGATTTTCTGGTAGATTTTGTCAATCCTCTTCCCGACTATATTTGAATCTCAAAACGACTTGATAAGAGGAAAGTGTCTTCAGCAAAGTTTTAGGGTTGTGTTTCAGGTTTCCAACGCACCACGCATTGTAATTTTTTGACTTCTATAACTCCTGAGGCTGTCTAAACACCCAAACTGGTTCCGATCGCGACGAAATTTCCGTTCGGACTTCAAAGCCTGATTCCAAGTCCAAAACAACTTCTTTAAGTTCTGAACCCTTTATAAGATTGTATCCCTTGCTCTTAGCTTTCCAGAAAGCTAAAGAACGCCCAAAACGGAGGTCCGTAACTCCAGATTTGTTGGAGAACACTGATTTTCTGGCAGATTTCGTCAATCCTCTTCCCGACTATATTTGAATCTCAAAAACGACTTGATAAGAGGAAACTGTCTTCAGCAAAGTTTTAGGGTTGTGTTTCAGGTTTCCAACGCATCGTGCATTGTAATTTTTTGACTTCTATAACTCCCGAGGCTGTCTAAACACCCAAACCGGTTCCGAATCTGACGACAATTTCCGTTCGGACTTCAAAGCCCGAGTCCAAGTCCAAAACAACTTCTTTAAGTTCTGAACCCTTTATAAGATTGTAGCCCTTGCTCTTAGCTTTCCGAAAGCTAAAGAACGCCCAAAACGGATGTCCGTAACTCCAGATTTGTTGGAGAACACTAATTTTCTGGCAGATTTCGTCAATACTCTTCCCGACTATATTTGAATCTCAAAACGACTTGATAAGAGGAAAGTGTCTTCAGCAAAGTTTTAGGGCTGTGTTTCAGGTTTCCAACGCACCGGGCATGGCAATTTTTTGACTTCTAGAACTCCTGAGGCTGTCTAAAAACCCAAACTGGTTCCGAATTCGATAGAATTTCTGTTCGGACTTCAAAGCCTGATTCCAAGTCCAAAACAACTTCTTTAAGTTCCGTACCCTATATAATATTGTAGCCCTTGCTCTTAGCTTTCCAGAAAGCTAAAGAACGCCAAAACGGAGGTCCGTAACTCGCATTTGTTGGAGAACAACGATTTTTCGGCAGATTTCGTCAATCCTCTTCTCGACTATATTTGAATCTCAAAACGACTTGATAAGAGGAAAGTGTCTTCAGCAATGTTTTAGGGCTGTGTTTCAGGTTTCCAACGCACCGGGCATTGTAATTTTTTGACTTCTAGAACTCCTGAGGCTGCCTAAAAACCCAAACTGGTTCAGAATGATGACAGAATTTCTGTTAAGACTTCCAAGCCTGATTCCAAGTCCAAAACAACTTCTTTAAGTTCTGAACCCTTTATAAAATTGTAGCCCTTGCTCTTAGCTTTCCAGAAAGCTAAAGAACGCCCAAAACGGAGGTCCGTAACTCTAGATTTGATGGAAAACACTGATTTTCTGGCAGATTTTGTCAATCCTCTTCCCGACTATATTTGAATCTCAAAACGACTTGATAAGTGGAGAGTGTCTTCAGCAAAGTTTTAGGGTTGTGTTTCAGGTTTCCAACGCACCGCGCATTGCAATTTTTTGACTTCTAGAACTCCTGAGGCTGTCTAAACACCCAAACTAGTTCCAGAATCGACGAATTTCTGTTCATACTTCAAAGCCTGATTCCAAGTCCAAAACAACTTCTTTAAGTTCTGAACCCTTTATAAGATTGTAGCCCTTGCTCTTAGCTTTCCAGAAAGCTAAAGAACGCCGAAAACGGCGGTTCGTAACTCCAGATTTGTTGGAAAACACTGATTTTCTGACAGATTTTGTCAATCCTCTTCCCGACTATATTTGAATCTCAAAACGACTTGATAAGAGGAAAGTGTCTTCAGCAAAGTTTGTAGGGTTGTGTTTCAGGTTTCCAACGCACCGCGCATTGTAATTTTTTGACTTCTATAACTTCTGAGGCTGTCTAAACACCCAAACTGGTTTCAGAAAGCTGACAGAATTTCTGTTCAGACTTCAAAGCCTGATTCTTAGTCAAAAACAACTTCTTTAAGTTCTGAACCCATTATAAGATTGTAGCCCTTGCTCTTAGCTTTCCAGAAAGCTAAAGAACGCCCAAAACGGAGGTCCGTAACTCTAGATTTGTTGGAGAACACTGATTTTCTGGCAGATTTCGTCAATCCTCTTCCCGACTATATTTGAATCTCAAAACGAGTTGATAAGAGGAAAGTGTCTTCAGCAAAGTTTTTGGGTTGTGTTTCAGGTTTCCAACGCACCGCGCATTGTAATTTTTTGACTTCTATAACTCCTGAGGCTGTCTAAACACCCAAACTGGTTCCAGAATGCTGACAGAATTTCTGTTCGGACTTCAAAGCCTGATTCCAAGTCCAAAACAACTTCTTTAAGTTCTGAACCCTTTATAAGATTGTAGCCCTTGCTCTTAGCTTTCCAGAAAGCTAAAGAACGCCCAAAACGGAGGTCCGTAACTCTAGATTTGTTGGAGAACACTAATTTTCGGGTAGATTTCGTCAATCCTCTTCCCGACTATATTTGAATCTCAAAACGACTTGATAAGAGGAATGTGTCTTCAGCAAAGTTTTAGGGTTGTGTTTCAGGTTTCCAACGCACCGCGCATTGTAATTTTTTGACTTCTATAAATTCTAAGTGTGTCTAAACACCCAAACTGGTTCCAGAATGCAGACAGAATTTCTGTTCAGACTTCAAAGCCTGATTCCAAGTCCAAAACAACTTCTTTAAGTTTTGTACCCTTTATAAGATTGTAGCCCTTGCTCTTAGGTCTCCAGAAAGCTAAAGAACGCCCAAAACGGAGGTCCGTAACTCCAGAATTGTTGGAGAACACTGATTTTCTGGTAGATTTTGTCAATCCTCTTCCCGACTATATTTGAATCTCAAAACGACTTGATAAGAGGAAAGTGTCTTCAGCAATGTTTTAGGGCTGTGTTTCAGGTTTCCAACGCACCGGGCATTGCTATTTTTTGACTTCTAGAACTCCTGAGGCTGCCTAAAAACCCAAACTGGTTCAGAATGCTGACAGAATTTCAGTTCAGACTTCCAAGCCTGATTCCAAGTCCAAAACAACTTCTTTAAGTTCTGAACCCTTTATAAAATTGTAGCCCTTGCTCTTAGCTTTCCAGAAAGCTAAAGAACGCCCAAAACGGAGGTCCGTAACTCCAGATTTGTTGGAGAACACTAATTTTCTGGCAGATTTCGTCAGTCCTCTTCCCGAATATATTTGAATCTCAAAACGACTTGATAAGAGGAAAGTGTCTTCAGCAAAGTTTTAGGGTTGTGTTTCAGGTTTCCAACGCACCGCGCATTGCAATTTTTTGACTTCTAGAACTCCTGAGGCTGTCTAAACACCCAAACTAGTTCCAGAATGCTGACAGAATTTCTGTTCAGACTTCAAAGCCTGATTCCAAGTCCAAAACAACTTCTTTAAGTTCTGGAAAGCTAAGAGCAAGATTGTAGCCCTTGCTCTTAGCTTTCCAGAAAGCTAAAGAACGCCGAAAACGGAGGTCCGTAACTCCAGATTTGTAGGAAAACACTGATTTTCTGGCAGATTTCGTCAATCCTCTTCCCGACTATATTTGAATCTCAAAACGACTTGATAAGAGGAAAGTGTCTTCAGCAAAGTTGTAGGGTTGTGTTTCAGGTTTCCAACGCACCATGCATTGTAATTTTTTGACTTCTATAACTTCTGAGACTGTCTAAACACCCAAACTGGTTCCAGAATGCAGACAGAATTTCTGTTCAGACTTCAAAGCCTGATTCCAAGTCCCAAACAACTTCTTTAAGTTCTGAACCCATTATAAGATTGTAGCCCTTGTTCTTAGCTTTCCAGAAAGCTAAAGAACGCCCAAAACGGAGGTCCGTAACTCTAAATTTGTTGGAGAACAGTGATTTTCTTGCAGATTTCGTCAATCCTCTTCCCGACTATATTTGAATCTCAAAACGACTTGATAAGAGGAAAGTGTCTTCAGCAAAGTTTTAGGGTTGTGTTTCAGGTTTCCAACGCACCGCGCATTATAATTTTTTGACTTCTATAACTCCTGAGGCTGTCTAAACACCCAAACTGGTTCCAGAATGCTGACAGAATTTCTGTTCAGACTTCAAAGCCTGATTCCAAGTCCAAAACAACTTCTTTAAGTTCTGAACCTATTAGTAAGATTGTAGCCCTTGCTCTTAGCTTTCCAGAAAGCTAAAGAACGCCGAAAACGGAGGTCCGTAACTCCAGATTTGTAGGAAAACACTGATTTTCTGGCAGATTTCGTCAATCCTCTTCCCGACTATATTTGAATCTCAAAACGACTTGATAAGAGGAAAGTGTCTTCAGCAAAGTTTTAGGGTTGTGTTTCAGGTTTCCAACGCACCAGGCATTGCAATTTTTTGACTTCTATAACTCCTGAGGCTGTCTAAAAACCCAAACTGGTTCCAGAATGCAGACAGAATTTCTGTTCAGACTTCAAAGCCTGATTCCAAGTCCCAAACAACTTCTTTAAGTTCTGAACCCTTTATAGGACTGTAGCCCTTGCTCTTGGCTTTCCAGAAAGCTAAAGAACGCCCAAAACGGAGGTCCGTAACTCCAAATTTGTTGGAGAACACTGATTTTCTGGCAGATTTCGTCAATCCTCTTCCCGACTATATTTGAATCTCAAAACGACTTGATAAGAGGAAAGTGTCTTCAGCAAAGTTTTAGGGTTGTGTTTCAGGTTTCCAACGCACCGCGCATTATAATTTTTTGACTTCTATAACTCCTGAGGCTGTCTAAACACCCAAACTGGTTCCGAATCGACGACAGAATTTCTGTTCAGACTTCAAAGCCAGATTCCAAGTCCAAAACAACTTCTTTAAGTTCTGAACCCTTTATAAGATTGTAGCCCTTGCTCTTAGCTTTCCAGAAAGCTAAAGAACGCCCAAAACGGAGGTCCGTAACTCTAGATTTGTTGGAGAACACTGATTTTCTGGCAGATTTCGTCAATCCTCTTCCCGACTATATTTGAATCTCAAAACGACTTGATAAGAGGAGAGTGTCTTCAGCAAAGTTTTAGGGTTGTGTTTCGGGTATCCAACGCACCGGGCATTGCAATTTTTTGACTTCTAGAACTCCTGAGGCTGTCCTAAACACCCAAACTAGTTCCGAATCCCGACAGAATTTCTGTTCATACTTCAAAGCCTGATTCCAAGTCCAAAACAACTTCTTTAAGTTCTGAACCCTTTATAAGATTGTAGCCCTTGCTCTTAGCTTTCCAGAAAGCTAAAGAACGCCGAAAACGGCGGTTCGTAACTCCAGATTTGTTGGAAAACACTGATTTTCTGACAGATTTTGTCAATCCTCTTCCCGACTATATTTGAATCTCAAAACGACTTGATAAGAGGAAAGTGTCTTCAGCAAAGTTGTAGGGTTGTGTTTCAGGTTTCCAACGCACCGCGCATTGCAATTTTTTGACTTCTATAACTTCTGAGGCTGTCTAAACTCCCAAACTGGTTTCGTGAAAGCCGAGAATTTCTGTTCAGACTTCAAAGCCTGATTCCAAGTCAAAAACAACTTCTTTAAGTTTGACAGAATTTCTGTTCAGACTTCAAAGCCTGATTCCAAGTCCCAAACAACTTCTTTAAGTTCTGAACCCTTTATAAGATTGTAGCCCTTGCTCTTAGCTTTCCAGAAAGCTAAAGAACGCCCAAAATGGAGGTCCGTAACTCTAGATTTGTTGGAGAACACTGATTTTCGGGTAGATTTCGTCAATCCTCTTCCCGACTATATTTGAATCTCAAAACGACTTGATAAGAGGAATGTGTCTTCAGCAAAGTTTTAGGGTTGTGTTTCAGGTTTCCAACGCACCGCGCATTGTAATTTTTTGACTTCTATAACTTCTGAGTGTGTCTAAACACCCAAACTGGTTCCAGAATGCTGGCAGAATTTCTGTTCAGACTTCAAAGCCTGATTCCAAGTCCAAAACAACTTCTTTAAGTTCTGTACCCTTTATAAGATTGTAGCCCTTGCTCTTAGGTCTCCAGAAAGCTAAAGAACGCCCAAAACGGAGGTCCGTAACTCCAGAATTGTTGGAGAACACTGATTTTCTGGTAGATTTTGTCAATCCTCTTCCCGACTATATTTGAATCTCAAAACGACTTGATAAGAGGAAAGTGTCTTCAGCAATGTTTTAGGGCTGTGTTTTAGGTTTCCAACGCACCGGGCATTGCTATTTTTTGACTTCTAGAACTCCTGAGGCTGCCTAAAAACCCAAACTGGTTCAGAATGCTGACAGAATTTCAGTTCAGACTTCCAAGCCTGATTCCAAGTCCAAAACAACTTCTTTAAGTTCTGAACCCTTTATAAAATTGTAGCCCTTGCTCTTAGCTTTCCAGAAAGCTAAAGAACGCCCAAAACGGAGGTCCGTAACTCCCGATTTGTTGGAGAACACTAATTTTCTGGCAGATTTCGTCAATCCTCTTCCCGAATATATTTGAATCTCAAAACGACTTGATAAGAGGAAAGTGTCTTCAGCAAAGTTTTAGGGTTGTGTTTCAGGTTTCCAACGCACCGCGCATTGCAATTTTTTGACTTCTAGAACTCCTGAGGCTGTCTAAACACCCAAACTAGTTCCGAATCGTGAGAATTTCGTTCGGACTTCAAAGCCTGATTCCAAGTCCAAAACAACTTCTTTAAGTTCCGGAAAGCCAAGAGCAAGATTGTAGCCCTTGCTCTTAGCTTTCCGAAAGCTAAAGAACGCAAAAACGGAGGTCCGTAACTCAGATTTGTAGGAAAACACCGATTTTTACGGCAGATTTCGTCAATCCTCTTCCCGACTATATTTGAATCTCAAAAGCGACTTGATAAGAGGAAAGTGTCTTCAGCAAAGTTGTAGGGTTGTGTTTTAGGTTTCCAACGCACCATGCATTGTAATTTTTTGACTTCTATAACTTCCCGAGACTGTCTAAACACCCAAACCGGTTCCCCGGAATGCGAGCATGAATTTC
The DNA here is from genome assembly GCA_028583415.1 of Protea cynaroides. Classification (NCBI taxonomy): domain Eukaryota; kingdom Viridiplantae; phylum Streptophyta; class Magnoliopsida; order Proteales; family Proteaceae; genus Protea; species Protea cynaroides. Next base: position 10,716,379 of record CM053269.1, read on the forward strand.
CGTTCGGACTTCAAAGCCTGATTCCAAGTCCCAAACAACTTCTTTAAGTTCTGAACCCATTATAAGATTGTAGCCCTTGTTCTTAGCTTTCCAGAAAGCTAAAGAACGCCCAAAACGGAGGTCCGTAACTCTAAATTTGTTGGAGAACAGTGATTTTCTTGCAGATTTCGTCAATCCTCTTCCCGACTATATTTGAATCTCAAAACGACTTGATAAGAGGAAAGTGTCTTCAGCAAAGTTTTAGGGTTGTGTTTCAGGTTTCCAACGCACCGCGCATTATAATTTTTTGCGGAATTTCTGTTCAGACTTCAAAGCCTGATTCCAAGTCCAAAACAACTTCTTTAAGTTCTGAACCCTTTATAAGATTGTAGCCCTTGCTCTTAGCTTTCCAGAAAGCTAAAGAACGCCCAAAACGGAGGTCCGTAACTCTAGATTTGTTGGAGAACACTGATTTTTTGGCAGATTTCGTCAATCCTCTTCCCGACTATATTTGAATCTCAAAACGACTTGATAAGAGGAAAGTGTCTTCAGCAAAGTTTTAGGGTTGTGTTTCAGGTTTCCAACGCACCGTGCATTGTAATTTTTTGACTTCTATAACTCCTGAGGCTGTCTAAACACCCAAACTGGTTCCAGAATGCTGACAGAATTTCTGTTCAGACTTCAAAGCCTGAGTCCAAGTCCAAAACAACTTCTATAAGTTCTGAACCCTTTATAAGATTGTAGCCCTTGCTCTTAGCTTTCCAGAAAGCTAAAGAACGCCCAAAACGGATGTCCGTAACTCCAGATTTGTTGGAGAACACTAATTTTCTGGCAGATTTCGTCAATACTCTTCTCGACTATATTTGAATCTCAAAACGACTTGATAAGAGGAAAGTGTCTTCAGCAAAGTTTTAGGGCTGTGTTTCAGGTTTCCAACGCACCGGGCATGGCAATTTTTTGACTTCTAGAACTCCTGAGGCTGTCTAAAACCCCAAACTGGTTCCAGAATGTTGACAGAATTTCTGTTCAGACTTCAAAGCCTGATTCCAAGGCCAAAACAACTTCTTTAAGTTCTGTACCCTATATAAGATTGTAGCCCTTGCTCTTAGCTTTCCAGAAAGCTAAAGAACGCCCAAAACGGAGGTCCGTAACTCCAGATTTGTTGGAGAACACTGATTTTTTGGCAGATTTCGTCAATCCTCTTCCCGACTATATTTGAATCTCAAAACGACTTGATAAGAGGAAAGTGTCTTCAGCAGAATTTCTGTTCAGACTTTCAAGCCTGATTCCAAGTCCAAAACAACTTCTTTAAGTTCTGAACCCTTTATAAAATTGTAGCCCTTGCTCTTAGCTTTCCAGAAAGCTAAAGAACGCCCAAAACGGAGGTCCGTAACTCCAGATTTGTTGGAGAACACTGATTTTCTGGCAGATTTCGTCAATCCTCTTCCCGAATATATTTGAATCTCAAAACAACTTGATAAGAGGAAAGTGTCTTCAGCAAAGTTTTAGGGTTGTGTTTCAGGTTTCCAACGCACCGCGCATTGCAATTTTTTGACTTCTAGAACTCCTGAGGCTGTCTAAACACCCAAACTAGTTCCGCAGTCGTGAATTTCTGTTCAGACTTCAAAGCCTGATTCCAAGTCCAAAACAACTTCTTTAAGTTCTGTACCCTTTATAAGATTGTAGCCCTTGCTCTTAGCTTTCTAGAAAGCTAAAGAACGCCGAAAATGGAGGTCCGTAACTCCAGATTTGTTGGAAAACACTGATTTTCTGGCATATTTCGTCAATCCTCTTCCCGACTATATTTGAATCTCAAAACGACTTGATAAGAGGAAAGTGTCTTCAGCAAAGTTGTAGGGTTGTGTTTCAGGTTTCCAACGCACCGCGCATTGTAATTTTTTGACTTCTATAACTTCTGAGGCTGTCTAAACACCCAAACTGGTTCAGAATCGTCGACAAATTTCCGTTCGACTTCAAAGCCCGATTCCAAGTCAAAAACAACTTCTTTAAGTTCTGAACCCATTATATGCTTGTAGCCCTTGCTCTTAGCTTTCCAGAAAGCTAAAGAACGCCCAAAACGGAGGTCCGTAACTCTAAATTTGTTGGAGAACACAGATTTTCTGGCAGATTTCGTCAATCCTCTTCCGAATTTCTGTTCAGACTTCAAAGCCTGATTCCAAGTCCAAAACAACTTCTTTAAGTTCTGAACCCTTTATAAGATTGTAGCCCTTGCTCTTAGCTTTCCAGAAAGCTAAAGAACGCCCAAAACGGTGGTCCGTAACTCCAGATTTGTTGGAGAACACTGATTTTCTGGCAGATTTCGTCAATCCTCTTCCCGACTATATTTGAATCTCAAAACGACTTGATAAGAGGAAAGTGTCTTCAGTAAAGTTTTAGGGTTGTGTTTCAGGTTTCCAACGCACCGCGCATTGTAATTTTTTGACTTCTATAACTCCTGAGGCTGTCAAAAAACCCAAACTGGTTCCAGAATTTCTGTTCAGACTTCAAAGCCTGATTCCAAGTCCAAAACAACTTCTTTAAGTTCTGAACCCTTTATAAGATTGTAGCCCTTGCTCTTAGCTTTCCAGAAAGCTAAAGAACGCCCAAAACGGAGGTCCGTAACTCTAGATTTGTTGGAGAACACTGATTTTCTGGTAGATTTCGTCAATCCTCTTCCCGACTATATTTGAATCTCAAAACGACTTGATAAGAGGAATGTGTCTTCAGCAAAGTTTTAGGGTTGTGTTTCAGGTTTCCAACGCACCGCGCATTGTAATTTTTTGACTTCTATAACTTCTAAGTGTGTCTAAAACCCAAACTGGTTCCAGAATGCAGACAGAATTTCTGTTCAGACTTCAAAGCCTGATTCCAAGTCCAAAACAACTTCTTTAAGTTCTGAACCCTTTATAAGATTGTAGCCCTTGCTCTTAGCTTTCCAGAAAGCTAAAGAACGCCCAAAACGGAGGTCCGTAACTCCAGATTTGTTGGGCAGATTTTGTCAATCCTCTTCCCGACTATATTTGAATCTCAAAACGACTTGATAAGAGGAAAGTGTCTTCAGCAAAGTTTTAGGGTTGTGTTTCAGGTTTCCAACGCACCGGGCATTGCAATTTTTTGACTTCTAGAACTCCTGAGGCTGTCTAAAAACCCAAACTGGTTCCAGAATCGTCGACGGAATTCTGTTCAGACTTCAAAGCCTGATTCCAAGTCCAAAACAACTTTTTAAGTTCTGGAAAACTAAGAGCAAGATTGTAGCCCTTGCTCTTAGCTTTCCAGAAAGCTAAAGAACGCCGAAAACGGAGGTCCGTAACTCCAGATTTGTAGGAAAACACTGATTTTCTGGCAGATTTCGTCAATCCTCTTCCCGACTATATTTGAATCTCAAAACGACTTGATAAGAGGAAAGTGTCTTCAGCAAAGTTGTAGGGTTGTGTTTCAGGTTTCCAACGCACCATGCATTGTAATTTTTTGACTTCTATAACTTCTGAGACTGTCTAAACACCCAAACTGGTTCCAGAATGCAGACAGAATTTCTGTTCAGACTTCAAAGCCTGATTCCAAGTCCAAAACAACTTCTTTAAGTTCTGAACCGTTTATAAGATTGTAGCCCTTCCTCTTAGCTTTCCAGAAAGCTAAAGAACGCCCAAAACGGAGGTCCGTAACTCCAAATTTGTTGGAGAACACTGATTTTCTGGCAGATTTCGTCAATCCTCTTCCCGACTATATTTGAATCTCAAAACGACTTGATAAGAGGAAAGTGTCTTCAGCAAAGTTTTAGGGCTGTGTTTCAGGTTTCCAACGCACCGCGCATTGTAATTTTTTGACTTCTATAACTCCCTGAGGCTGTCAAAAAACCCAAACCGGTTCCGATCGCGACAATTTCTGTTCAGACTTCAAAGCCTGATTCCAAGTCCAAAACAACTTCTTTAAGTTCTGAACCCTTTATAAGATTGTAGCCCTTGCTCTTAGCTTTCCAGAAAGCTAAAGAACGCCCAAAACGGAGGTCCGTAACTCTAGATTTGTTGGAGAACACTGATTTTCTGGCAGATTTCGTCAATCCTCTTCCCGACTATATTTGAATCTCAAAACGACTTGATAAGAGGAGAGTGTCTTCAGCAAAGAATTTCTGTTCAGACTTCAAAGCCTGATTACAAGTCCAAAACAACTTCTTTATGTTCTGAACCATTTATAAGATTGTAGCCCTTGCTCTTAGCTTTCCAGAAAGCTAAACACTGATTTTCTGGAAGATTTCGTCAATCCTCTTCCCAACTATATTTGAATCTCAAAACGACTTGATAAGAGGAAAGTGTCTTCAGCAAAGTTTTAGGGTTGTGTTTTAGGTTTCCAACGCACCGCGCATTGTAATGTTTTGACTTCTATAACTTCTGAGTCTGTCTAAACACCCAAACTGGTTCAGAATGCTGACAGAATTTCTGTTCAGACTTCAAAGCCTGATTCCAAGTCCAAAACAACTTCTTTAAGTTCAGAACCCTTTATAAGATTGTAGCCCTTGCTCTTAGCTTTCCAGAAAGCTAAAGAACGCCCAAAACGGAGGTCCGTAACTCTAGATTTGTTGGAGAACACTGATTTTCTGGCAGATTTTGTCAATCCTCTTCCCGACTATATTTGAATCTCAAAACGACTTGATAAGAGGAAAGTGTCTTCAGCAAAGTTTTTGGGCTGTGTTTCAGGTTTCCAACGCACCGCGCATTGTAATTTTTTGACTTCTATAACTCCTGAGGCTGTCTAAACACCCAAACTGGTTCCGAATGTCGACGAATTTCAGTTCAGACTTCAAAGCCTGATTCCAAGTCCAAAACAACTTCTTTAAGTTCTGAACCCTTTATAAGATTGTAGCCCTTGCTCTTAGCTTTCCAGAAAGCTAAAGAACGCCCAAAACGGAGGTCCGTAACTCTAGATTTGTTGGAGAACACTGATTTTTCTGGAAGATTTCGTCAATCCTCTTCCCGACTATATTTGAATCTCAAAACGACTTGATAAGAGGAATGTGTCTCCAGCAAAGTTTTAGGGCTGTGTTTCAGGTTTCCAGCGCACCGCGCATTGTAATTTTTGACTTCTATAACTCCTGAGGCTGTCTAAAAACCTAAACTGGTTCCTGAATCTGAATTTCTGTTCGGACTTCAAAGCCCGATTCCAAGTCCAAAACAACTTCTTTAAGTTTCGTACCCTTTATAAGATTGTAGCCCTTGCTCTTAGGTCTCCGTAAAGCTAAAGAACGCCCAAAACGGAGGTCCGTAACTCCGGAATTGTTGGAGAACACCGATTTCACGGTAGATTTTGTCAATCCTCTTCCCGACTATATTTGAATCTCAAAACGACTTGATAAGAGGAAAGTGTCTTCAGCAATGTTTTAGGGCTGTGTTTCGGGTTTCCAACGCACCGGGCATTGCTATTTTTTGACTTCTAGAACTCCCGAGGCAGCCTAAAAACCCAAACCGGTTCGAATCTTGCGAATTTCCGTTCGGACTTCCAAGCCTGATTCCAAGTCCAAAACAACTTCTTTAAGTTCTGAACCCTTTTATAAAATTGTAGCCCTTGCTCTTAGCTTTCCGTAAAGCTAAAGAACGCCCAAAACGGAGGTCCGTAACTCGGATTTGTTGGAGAACACTAATTTTTCGGGAGATTTCGTCAGTCCTCTTCCCGAATATATTTGAATCTCAAAACGACTTGATAAGAGGAAAGTGTCTTCAGCAAAGTTTTAGGGTTGTGTTTCAGGTTTCCAACGCACCGTGCATTGCAATTTTTTGACTTCTAGAACTCCCGAGGCTGTCTAAACACCCAAACTAGTTCCGCACGTCGTGAGAATTTTCTGTTCGGACTTCAAAGCCTGATTCCAAGTCCAAAACAACTTCTTTAAGTTCCGGAAAGCCTTAAGAGCAAGATTGTAGCCCTTGCTCTTAGCTTTCCGAAAGCTAAAGAACGCCCAAAACGGAGGTCCGTAACTCCGGATTTGTAGGAAAACACCGATTTTCCCGGCAGATTTCGTCAATCCTCTTCCCGACTATATTTGAATCTCAAAACGACTTGATAAGAGGAAAGTGTCTTCAGCAAAGTTGTAGGGTTGTGTTTCAGGTTTCCAACGCACCATGGATTGTAATTTTTTGACTTCTATAACTTCTGAGACTGTCTAAACACCCAAACTGGTTTCAGAATGCAGACAGAATTTCTGTTCAGACTTCAAAGCCTGATTCCAAGTCCCAAACAACTTCTTTAAGTTCTGAACCCATTAAAAGATTGTAGCCCTTGTTCTTAGCTTTCCAGAAAGCTAAAGAACGCCCAAAACGGAGGTCCGTAACTCTAAATTTGTTGGAGAACAAGTGGATTTTCTTGCAGATTTCGTCAATCCTCTTCCCGACTATATTTGAATCTCAAAACGACTTGATAAGAGGAAAGTGTCTTCAGCAAAGTTTTAGGGTTGTGTTTCAAGTTTCCAACGCACCGGGCATTGTAATTTTTTGACTTCTATAACTCCTGAGGCTGTCTAAACACCCAAACCGGTTCCCGAATCGTGGGCAATTTCCGTTCAGACTTCAAAGCCTGATTCCAAGTCCAAAACAACTTCTTTAAGTTCGAACCCTTTACAAGATTGTATCCCTTGCTCTTAGCTTTCAGAAAGCTAAAGAACGCCCAAAACGGAGGTCCGTAACTCTAGATTTGTTGGAGAACACTGATTTTCGGGCAGATTTCGTCAATCCTCTTCCCGACTATATTTGAATCTCAAAACGACTTGATAAGAGGAAAGTGTCTTCAGCAAAGTTTTAGGGCTGTGTTTCAGGTTTCCAACGCACCGCGCATTGTAATTTTTTGACTTCTATAACTCCTGAGGCTGTCTAAAAACCCAAACTGGTTCCAGAATCTTTGACGAATTTCTGTTCGGACTTCAAAGCCCGAGTCCAAGTCCAAAACAACTTCTATAAGTTCTGAACCCTTTATAAGATTGTAGCCCTTGCTCTTAGCTTTCCGGAAAGCTAAAGAACGCCCAAAACGGATGTCCGTAACCCCGCATTTGTTGGAGAACACTAATTTTCCCGGCAGATTTCGTCAATACTCTTCTCGACTATATTTGAATCTCAAAACGACTTGATAAGAGGAAAGTGTCTTCAGCAAAGTTTTAGGGCTGTGTTTCAGGTTTCCAACGCACCGGGCATGGCAATTTTTGACTTCTAGAACTCCCGAGGCAGTCTAAAAACCCCAAACCGGTTCCCGAATGTTGATGCAATTTCTGTTCAGACTTCAAAGCCTGATTCCAAGTCCAAAACAACTTCTTTAAGTTCTGAACCCTTTATAAGATTGTAGCCCTTGCTCTTAGCTTTCCGGAAAGCTAAAGAACGCCCAAAACGGAGGTCCGTAACTCCAGATTTGTTGGAGAACACTGATTTTCTGGCAGATTTCGTCAATCCTCTTCCCGACTATATTTGAATCTCAAAACGACTTGATAAGAGGAAAGTGTCTTCAGCAATGTTTTAGGGCTGTGTTTCAGGTTTCCAACGCACCGGGCATTGCAATTTTTTGACTTCTAGAACTCCTGAGGCTGCCTAAAAACCTAAACTGGTTCAGAATCTTGTGACAATTTCTGTTCGGACTTCCAAGCCTGATTCCAAGTCCAAAACAACTTCTTTAAGTTCTGAACCCTTTATAAAATTGTAGCCCTTGCTCTTAGCTTTCCAGAAAGCTAAAGAACGCCCAAAACGGAGGTCCGTAACTCCAGATTTGTTGGAGAACACTGATTTTCTGGCAGATTTCGTCAATCCTCTTCCCGACTATATTTGAATCTCAAAACAACTTGATAAGAGGAAAGTGTCTTCAGCAAAGTTTTAGGGTTGTGTTTCAGGTTTCCAACGCACCGCGCATTGCAATTTTTTGACTTCTAGAACTCCTGAGGCTGTCTAAACACCCAAACTAGTTCCAGAATGCCGACAGAATTTCTGTTCAGACTTCGAAGCCTGATTCCAAGTCCAAAACAACTTCTTTAAGTTCTGTACCCTTTATAAGATTGTAGACCTTGCTCTTAGCTTTCTAGAAAGCTAAAGAACGCCGAAAATGGAGGTCCGTAACTCCAGATTTGTTGGAAAACACTGATTTTCTGGCAGATTTCGTCAATCCTCTTCCCGACTATATTTGAATCTCAAAACGACTTGATAAGAGGAAAGTGTCTTCAGCAAAGTTTTAGGGTTGTGTTTCAGGTTTCCAACGCACCGCGCATTGTAATTTTTTGACTTCTATAACTTCTGAGGCTGTCTAAACACCCAAACTGGTTCCAGAATGCTGACAGAATTTCTGTTCAGACTTCAAAGCCTGATTCCAAGTCAAAAACAACTTCTTTAAGTTCTGAACCCATTATATGCTTGTAGCCCTTGCTCTTAGCTTTCCAGAAAGCTAAAGAACGCCCAAAACGGAGGTCCGTAACTCTAAATTTGTTGGAGAACACAGATTTTCTGGCAGATTTCGTCAATCCTCTTCCCGACTATATTTGAATCTCAATACGACTTGATAAGAGGAATGTGTCTTCAAAGAAAGTTTTAGGATTGTGTTTCAGGTTTCCAACGCACCGGGCATTGCAATTTTTTGACTTCTAGAACTCCCGAGGCTGTCTAAAAACCCAAAACGGTTCCCGCATCGTCAAAATTTCTGTTCAGACTTCAAAGCCTGATTCCAAGTCCAAAACAACTTCTTTAAGTTCTGAACCCTTTATAAGATTGTAGCCCTTGCTCTTAGCTTTCCAGAAAGCTAAAGAACGCCCAAAACGGAGGTCCGTAACTCAAGATTTGTTGGAGAACACTGATTTTCTGGCAGATTTCGTCAATCCTCTTCCCGACTATATTTGAATCTCAAAACGACTTGATAAGAGGAAAGTGTCTTCAGCAAAGTTTTAGGGTTGTGTTTCAGGTTTCCAACGCACCGCGCATTGTAATTTTTTGACTTCTATAACTCCTGAGGCTGTCTAAACACCCAAACTGGTTCCGCAACGCCGATTCATTTCTGTTCAGACTTCAAAGCCTGAGTCCAAGTCCAAAACAACTTCTTTAAGTTCTTAACCCTTTATAAGATTGTAGCCATTGCTCTTAGCTTTCCAGAAAGCTAAAGAACGCCCAAAACGGAGGTCCGTAACTCCAGATTTGTTGGAGAACACTGATTTTCTGGCAGATTTCGTCAATCCTCTTCCCGACTATATTTGAATCTCAAAACGACTTGATAAGAGGAAAGTATCTTCAGCAAAGTTTTAGGGTTGTGTTTCAGGTTTCCAACGCACTGGGCATTGCAATTTTTTGACTTCTAGAAGTCCTGAGGCTGTCTAAACACCCAAACTAGTTCCGCACGTCGATGCATTTTGTTCAGACTTCAAAGCCTGATTCCAAGTCCAAAACAACTTCTTTAAGTTCTGTACCCTTTATAAGATTGTAGCCCTTGCTCTTAGCTTTCCGGAAAGCTAAAGAACGCCCAAAACGGGGGTCCGTAACTCCAGATTTGTTGGAGAACACTGATTTTCTGGCAGATTTCGTCAATCCTCTTCCCGACTATATTTGAATCTCAAAACGACTTGATAAGAGGAAAGTGCCTTCAGCAAAGTTTTAGGGTTGTGTTTAATGTTTCCAACGCACCGGGCATTGTAATTTTTTGACTTCTATAACTCCTGAGGCTGTCTAAACACCCAAACTGGTTCGCACGTCGAGAATGCATTTTGTTCAGACTTCAAAGCCTGAGTCCAAGTCCAAAACAACTTCTTTAAGTTCTTAACCCTTTATAAGATTGTAGCCATTGCTCTTAGCTTTCCGAAAGCTAAAGAACGCCCAAAACGGAGGTCCGTAACTCCGCATTTGTTGGAGAACACCGATTTTTTCGGTAGATTTCGTCAATCCTCTTCGCGACTATATTTGAATCTCAAAACGACTTGATAAGAGGAAAGTGTCTTCAGCAAAGTTTTAGGGTTGTGTTTCAGGTTTCCAACGCATCGCGCATTGTAATTTTTTGACTTCTAGAACTCCTAAGGCTGTCTAAACACCCAAACTGGTTCCAGAATGCTGAAAGAATTTCTGTTCAGACTTCAAAGCCTAATTCCAAGTCCAAAACAACTTCTTTAAGTTCTGAACCCTTTATAAGATTGTAGGCCTTGCTTTTAGCTTTCCAGAAAGCTAAAGAACGCCCAAAACGGAGGTCCGTAACTCTAGATTTGTCAGAGAACACTGATTTTCTGGCAGATTTCGTCATCCTCTTCCCGACTATATTTGAATCTCAAAACGACTTGATAAGAGGAAAGTGTCTTCAGCAAAGTTTTAGGGTTGTGTTTCAGGTTTCCAACGCACCGCGCATTGTAATTTTTTGACTTCTATAACTCCTAAGGCTGTCTAAACACCCAAACTCGGTTCCCGCACGTCGATGCAATTTCCGTTCAGACTTCAAAGCCCGATTCCAAGTCCAAAACAACTTCTTTAAGTTCCGAACCCTTTATAAGATTGTAGCCCTTGCTCTTAGTTTTCCAAAAGCTAAAGAACGCCCAAAACGGAGGTCCGTGAACTCCGATTTGTTGGAGAACACCGATTTTCTCCGGCAGATTTCGTCAATCCTCTTCTCGACTATATTTGAATCTCAAAACGACTTGATAAGAGGGAAAGTGTCTTCAGCAAAGTTTTAGGGTTGTGTTTCGGGTTTCCAACGCACCGCGCATTGCAATTTATTGACTTCTAGAACTCCCGAGGCTGTCTAAACACCCAAACTCGGTTCCCGAATGTTGATGCATTTCTGTTCAGACTTCAAAGCCTGATTCCAAGTCCAAAACAACTTCTTCAAGTTCTGAACCCTTTACAAGATTGTAGCCCTTGCTCTTAGCTTTCCAGAAAGCTAAAGAATGCCCAAAACGGAGGTCCGTTACTCCAGATTTGTTGGAGAACACTGATTTTCTGGCAGATTTCGTCGATCCTCTTCCCGACTATATTTGAATCTCAAAACGACTTGATAAGAGGAATGTGTCTTCAGCAAAGTTTTAGGGTTGTGTTTCAGGTTTCCAACGCACCACGCATTGTAATTTTTTGACTTCTAGAACTCCCTAAGGCTGTCTAAACACCCAAACCGGTTCCGAATCGCGATAATTGCCTTCAGACTTCAAAGCCTGATTCCAAGTCCAAAACAACTTCTTTAAGTTCTGAACCCTTTATAAGATTGTAGCCCTTGCTCTTAGCTTTCCAGAAAGCTAAAGAACGCCCAAAACGGAGGTCCGTAACTCTAGATTTGTTAGAGAACACTGATTTTCTGGCAGATTTCGTCAATCCTCTTCCCGACTATATTTGAATCTCAAAACGACTTGATAAGAGGAAAGTGTCTTCAGCAAAGTTCTAGGGTTGTGTTTAATGTTTCCAACGCACGGGGCATTGTAATTTTTTGACTTCTATAACTTCTGAGGCTGTCTAAACACCCAAACTGGTTCAAGTATCGTCGATATTTCTGTTCAGACTTCAAAGCCTGATTCCAAGTCGAAAACAACTTCTTCAAGTTCTGAACCCTTTATAAGATTGTAGCCCTTGCTCTTAGCTTTCCGGGGAAGCTAAAGAACGCCCAAAACGGAGGTCCGTAACTCAGATTTGTTGGAGAACACCGATTTTCGGGTAGATTTCGTTAATCCTCTTCCGACTATATTTGAATCTCAAGCGACTTGATAAGAGGAAAGTGTCTTCAAGCAATGTTTTAGGGGCTGTGTTTCGGGTTTCCAACGCACTGGGCATTGCAATTTTTTGACTTCTAGAACTCCCGAGGCTGCCCTAACAACCCA
>CM053269.1:10728639-10972639 GCA_028583415.1 Protea cynaroides
AAAAGTGTTGTGTGCCACCTTTATGCTGAAAGGAGATGCACACCATTGGTGGAGGTCTACCAGGACATATTTACTTACAAAGCATGCCCAACTGACTTGGGATATTTATAAAGAGGCGTTCTTTGAGAAGTACTTTCCGAGAAGTTTATGAGATTCTATGGAAAGAGAGTTCCTGAGTTTATATCAGGGGCAGATGACCGTGGATGTGTATCAATAGCGTTATGAAGAGCTGTTCTTCTTTGCACCCACTAGTATGCAAGAGGAAAACACAAAGACCCGAAGGTTTGTCATGGGACTTAGGGGAAGCCTCCGCGAGCACGTTCTGGGACATGAAAAGAAAATCTATAATGAAGCGGCACAAATTGCTCTAGTTATAGAATCGAGCCAGAAGGAGAGTTATTTCATGCAAAACAGAGGTATAAAAAGGCCAGCTGGAAATTCTTATAACGGAGGGAATAACAAGACATTCAAAACCCTTCCGAGCTCAAGGCTTTACCGCTGCAACCAAGACTATTCCCGTAGCTCAACAGCAACAAAAGCCAATTACTAAAGCGATAAAATGTTTTAACTACAACCAAGTGGGACATATAGCAAGGGAATGTCCTAAGCCCATGAAACAGTTACACCAAGGACGAGTTTACGCGGTTACATCTGAGGATGTTGCCGCATCGCCTGATGTGGTCACAAGTATGACTTAAATTTTTTTTAGTTGTATTAAATTGTATGAGCATGTAGACTAAACCAAAATAAATCACAGGTATCGTACCTATTAGTGGCATTCCCGCCAGAGTACTCTTTGATTTAGGAGCTACTCATTCCTTTATATCTGTGACATTTGGAAAGACGTTAAATCTATCCCTTAAATCCTTAGACTGCAAACTACTTGTACGATCACCTATGGGATTAGAAGTGGAGTTAGAAAAACGTTATGGACCATGTCCAGTTCTTATTGATGAAAGACCTTGGATGCAATCTTGATCCAACTTGAGATGGCAGACTTTGACGTCACCATGGGAATGGACTGGTTAGTTCGGCATTCTGCAAACCTATTGTGTGTCGAAAAGAAGCTAACATTTAAAGACAAGGAAGGAGCAGAGTTCAGTTTTTTGGGAACATAATTTCCCCGTAAACGAAAGCTCATACTCTCGGCGTTAAAGACTAAGAAATGCCTTGAAAAAGGAGCAGTCGGGTATTTAGTATCTGTGGTCGACCTTAACAAGGAAGCACTATGAATGGAAGATATTGATGTCGTGCGTGACTATCCAGACGTATTTCCTAAAGAATTACCATGATTACCACCCGACCGAGCTACAAAGTTTGTTATAGATCTTATACATGGAGCCGCACCAGTATCGAATGCACCTTATCGAATGGCTCCTACTAAACCGAAGGAATTGAAAGTAGAACTACAAGAACTGCTGGACAAGGGTTATATTCACCCTAGTATATCACCATGGGGAGCGCTAGTATTATTCATGAAGAAGAAGGACGGTTGTCACACCCCAAATTCTGCTCCAACCAGAATGGTGTGATGAACCGTCAACAAACCAACGGTTCAACCAGGATCTCACAATAGGCTATCCCACATATGATAAACCAAAACACATTCCACATTAATCAGAGATAATAAAATAAATAGCGAAAGTCTTACAGATAATGAACTGAAGTCTAATCATGATAAATAATTAATATTCCATTTATTTCCAAGTAACCAAAACATAACTTAATACATATTACAATATCCAAAGATGAAAACTAAACACTTGACGTATCCACTGTTGAAACGCTCGCTTAACGATGTTCGTTCTCCACAGCTTGCTCATTCATAGTCGCCACATGTTCATATGTTGGCGTGTCAACATAATATTCAATTATAGTACCTGCAACATCAAAAACTAAAAAGAATTGTGCACTCGAGGGTCAGCTCTCCAACTTGAGCTCAGTGAGTAAACAAAACAATGCAACAAACATATGCATGCATTCATTTCATATCTTTGGTCTGGTATATAAGTTTGCAATGTGCTATAGAAAGGATAGGTGGCCGCCGCACCTCTATGCACGAGAGTGTGGATACGCCCAATGAATATGGCACTGTCGCCCACAACACCCAGAATGGCACAATATACATCCCATGAAAACGGCATGGCTGTACCGGTTGATACCATACCAACAAATAAACCCCTGCTGGCTAGGGTGCAAATTGGGCTCGCAACTAACCAATCCTAATGTCAAACAGTGTATCCAAGGCCTCACCCCAGCATCCCTCAGAGCACCCGTAAAGATAGAGCTAAGGCCCCTCGGTAGAGTATAGGACTCAAGGACCGAGACCCTCCTTGATGCCCTACGTCGCAATAGTTCTGCTAAGGTAATGGCAATACGACAACATTAGTGGACATGACTTGAGTTGACCATGGCACAATATACACCCCATGAAGAATGGTCATGGAAGTACCAGTTGATACCATCGCTACTCGCACCATGTACACTGACCAAACACAAACATTCACATGCCTATTCCTATCATCATCACCATCATCATGTTATAAACAATAAAGTAAATATGCCTGAACAATTAATAGAAATATTAGATGACATGTTGTATACACATTACAAGCATATTCACATAGAATCAAGCATGGCGTTGGACTGAAGAAAATAAAAGTAGTTTATTATTAACCAATTAATGTAGGTCTTGTTTCCTCACCTTAGCTTGTTAATAGATCCTCTTCCAAGCTTTAGAATCACCTTTATAATGTTATTATATTGCTAGAAGACTTAATAAAGTTGATAGAATTTAATTAGAATTAATTTTAAATTTAAAAACCATGTTTTTAACTAGGGGTCGGAGGTAGGGTCGGAGTCATGATCGACCCTGGGTGCAACCACCCCTATTCTGGACTTCCCAAACATTGGGGGTCGATGCTCAGGGTCTGGTAGGGTCGATTGGCCATCGACCCCCTGTGCGACCCCTTGTGGGTTTTGTTGATTTTTCTGCTTTCAGTCCATTCTTCGTGTTTGGGGTCCTATGGCTTGTTACAACAGTCCATATTACACATGTTCTATGGCCTAGAACCATGATTCATTCACCTAAATGGCTTTCATGACTTCCCTATGGTTTTCCATGAAAACATAACCATGGGTTGATGGTTTGGGATTCTCCAAGATCATACTCTCTTCATTATCTAACCTAAGGTCTGTAGAAACTCATGGAATTAGTATCCATACCTGAGAAGAATACTCCTTCTCTGTAACTCTTCTCCTTTTTGCTTTCTTCTCTTCCTTGCTTCTCTTCTTCTTTTCTTCCTTCTCTTCTCTTTCTCTCAATCCAATTAGGGTTGTAAAAGGAGTGAAAGAATCTTAGGGACGTCCTATTTATAGAGTAAAACCTCCCAAAATAAGTCCCATTGAGTTTAGGAAAGGTTCCAATCAAAATTAGGAAAGTTTCCTAATTTTTGGTTCGTGTTGTTTTCTAGAATACTGGGGGTCGATGAGGGGGTCGGACAATCCGAGACCCCCTGCGACCCCTAGTCACGGGTCGATTGGGGGGTTGGACCTGCCTGTTTAGGCATGCGACCCTACCCTCATTTTGACTGTTTTTGAGCAAATTTTCATATTGGGTCTTGGGTTTCTTCACACACTTGGTCCACTTGGCTCGACCATCATATGTAGACGGGTCACGACACGAAATGTAAGGTTAGACCAAGTTCGTGGCGTGCGGGTCTTACAACTCCACCACCCTTAAAAGAAATTTCGTCCTCGAAATTTGAACGTACGGATCTTACAACTTCCCCCTCCTTAATATAAATTTTATCCTCAAAATTTTGAATTTACTTCGGAGTCAATAGGTGGGAATTCTATTTCTGCATTGCATCTTCTTCCTCTATGCACTCTTCTCCATGTCTTGTCTTTGCCAGGTTACCTTCATATAATAATTATCCCGGCTTTGGAAACATTGTACCTTCCCACTAATGAACTATGCTGGTACCACTTCAATAGTTAAACATTCTATCTAATCCAGTGATTCCGTGGTCAATACCTTTGATATGGATCTCCAATGTACTTCTTCAATAGAGACACACGAAATACATCATGCACACTAGACATGGATAGCGGTAACGCTAATTGATGTGTAACTTTTCTACATCTCTCCAAAGTTTATAAGATCCGACACATATATATAATATAACTTTCCCTTCTTGTCTAATTGTTCAAACTATGCATAACTGATTTCTTCAAGAACACTTTGTCCCTTATGGCGAACTCAAGGTCTTGGTGTCTCTTCTGACATCTTGAGCTATCCTGCCCCTTTTCTTTGATCTTGTTTGCCACTCGATAGTTTTCTTCAATAGACTCATGTCTTAAAATCCTTCATTCACCAACTTCATTCCAAAGTAGAGGAATTTGACATTTCTATCGTACTATGCTTTATAGGTGACATTTACAATGATAGCTTAATAGCAACTTCAATTCACGGTAACTTCTCAACTCAAGCTCCTTGAAATCAATTTCACAACTCGGAGCATATCTCTTAGGATTTGTATAGTACGCTCCGACTGTCCGTCGATTTAAGGTGAAATGCGGTACTAAACTTCAACTTTGTTCCCATTGTTTTTCGTAGATCCTCCCAAAACTTTGAGATAAGCATGAGCCTCTGAACGACACTAAGCTCTAATGCATACCATTCAATGTGGCAATATTATCCACATATCGATTAGTTAGTCGCTCTAAAGCATACCAAGGTCTTATAGAAATGGAATGAGCTATCTTCATAAGACGATCAACAATCACCCAAACTGCGTCAACCGATTTAAGAATCAGTGGTATACTAGTGACATAGTTCATTGTAATGCAGTTCCACTTCCAGACTGGCTCTGATAGTTGTTGTTGTGAGCCATGTTGGTCTTTGTCTTTCAGCCTTTACTTGCTGATACTTCAGACATTGGAACACTCACTAACCACCTTTGTTATCATTCCTCTTTACAATCTCTTCAGGTCATGATACATCTTGGTACTCCAGGATGTACTGTATATTGAGTACAATGGCTCTTATCATTATCCTCTTCGTGACATCTGAATCTTTTTCTTCAGGTATTTAAAATCTACCTCTGTATCTGAGTACCGTCTCCACATCCAAAGTAATTCAGGGTTAGGTTTTTCTTTCTCTAAATCTTCTTGCACCGTTCTTATATACAGATCTAACAAAATTACTACTTTTACTTCATTCATCAATTCCGAGATGATTTTTAATGTAATGAACGCAAGTGAGGAATTATTGCTCCTTAAGTCCCTCCATACATTCTGACTCAATTGGATCATCACGAGTTTCTATTTTATGTTACTCTTCTTCCAAATCTAAATCTATTGCTGCGAAACATAAGGCAGCATTTATATTGAGTCCTTCCTTGGACTTCATAATTTCCTTTATGCTTAAGGCCTTAGCTACTACATTAGCCTTGCTTGGATGACATTGAATATCACAGTCTTAATCCTTCAGGTATTCCTAACCATCTCCTTATCCTCATGTTCAACTCTTTCTAATGAAGAGATAAATAAAACACTTTTAATCCGATCTAATCTAAAATTCTTCTCTGTTTAAATAATGTCTCCAAGTCTTGATTGCATGAATCACAATTGTTTACTCCAATCATGAGTTGGGTAACTTGTCTCATGCTCTTTCAGTTTTCTTAAAGCATATGAAATCGCTTATTTACCTTACATCAACCTGCATCCTAGATCCAATCTGAAAGCTCCGATGGATAGGGTAAAAGGTTTCCCTGGTGCTGGAACGATCAAGATGGGAGCTGATATCAATCATTCTTTACACTTGTCAGTCCTATTAAACTCCTCTCCCCTCCTGGTTAGCTTGGTAATAGGTTTTGCGATCTTAGAGTGGTCCTCTACAAATCGTCTGTAATAACCAACTAAACCCAAGAAACTTCTGATCTTCACGATGTTCTTTAGGGGTTTTTCACCATATGATTACTTCTATCCTAATAGGGTCCACTTTAATCCCTTTTTATGATGGTACGTGATCTAAGAAGATCACTTTGTTTAATCGGGTCTCATATTTCTTGGACTAGGCATAAAGCTTTTCACTTCTCAACTGTTGTGAAGTGGTTCTAAGCTCCGTTGAATGAGTTGCTTCATTCTTGGAATAAACTAAAATATCATCTATGAAAGCTATGACCGACGTGTCTAACATGTTATGAAACACCCAGTTCATCCGTTCCATAAAAGATGTAATGGCATTGGTTAATCCAAACATCATAATCATAATCGAAAACTCATAATTGGCCTATCCCGATTCTAAAAACTATCTTCGAGATATCGCTATCCAAATTCTTCAGCTGATGATATCTTGATCAAAGATCAATCTTAGAAAATACCTTTGCTCCTTGCTACTATTTAAACAAGTCATCGATCTGAGGTGGTAGTTATCGATTCTTGATCGTGAGCATGTTTAGTTCCCGGTAGTCTATACATAATCTGACACTACCGTCCTTCTTCTTTACGAGTTGTGTTGGCGCTCTCCGTGATGCAATACTTAGCTGATTAGGACCTTGGTCTAATAACTCTTGTAGTTGAGTCTCAGTTCCTTCAACTCCATAGGAGCTACTCTACAGGTTCCTTTGATATAGGTATCGTCCTTGGTAACAAGTCGATGACGAACTCGGTCGCATGATCAGATGGTAACCCCAGGTAAGTCTCTTGGAAACAAATCAGAGAATTCACGCATCACATCTATACCTTCCATTTGTGGTGCTTCTTTGGTAACGTATACCACAGATACCATATATCCAACTTCTTTCTCTTTAAAGCATCTCTTCGCCTTTAGCATAGTGAGGATCGGCTTTCTTTTCTTAGACAACATACTTCTAATAATACTAAATTATATGTCGTCTTTATTCTTGAATGATAACCTCTTCTATGCACCTAATAACTTTGTAGAGTGTTGAGACAACCAGTCTATCCCCAAGATGACGTTAAAGTCTACCATCTCAAGTCTAATTAGGTTGTGTCCAAATTTCATCCATCCATTAATATGATTCAATCATTGTTCATAATACTCCTCTAAAACAACATTTAGTCCCAAAAGGGCTTAAACTAGAGAAATCTGGTGTAAGGGTCTTAAGAGCTTGCCTAGTTTCTTCATCTCTTTATGATTTTTCAAAGACTATCGTCAAGATCTCATATTGCACTCATTAGCTTATATTTCTTTTATCCTTGTTGTTCACTTTTAGCTTTGCCTTTAGGGATCTTCTACCTTGTCAGAATTTCATACTGATATAGCCATCTTTAACTATACTAGAGTGCTATCTATTTCTTTACTGGCTACCCATGATAGTTCTCACTTTTGTCGCATGCACTTTTTTATAGACATGATTCATATCCACCCGTTTAGAAATCTCAAAATAGATTCTCCATTACTTCATCGGAGGTCTCTTGGCTATAAAATCTTATCTGAATTTAATCATCTTCCTTCCAAATAATTTCATTATCACTAACATCTTATCAATGGATGTCGAGAAATGTAAGAATCAGAATGTTTATCCAAAATAATTCATTTCCTTCTTTCAAATTCAGTATGTTAAAGGACACTTGTTTTATTTAGTGAACCTAGGTTTAATGAATCAGGAGTGAATCAGTGGTAATCCAACCGGCATCAAAAGATCGTTAAGTTGCACGGTGGTCCAAATACATGGAAATAGAGGTTTTACAGTTCTTAACCTCATGGTTACAGGTTCTATTGAGTATATATAATGCCATTGCTTAAGGCACTATAGGAATAAATCTGGAGAAGGTTTTTGTACATCAATAAATCAGGTATAAATCAGAAGATGTACGCTCAACACCATTAAACATTTAACTATTCCTTCAGTTCATATCTCTATTCATGTTGTCGATCATGAGAATGGTTCAGATTGGTATAATTAGGACTAATACTAAAAAAACAATATCTATAACTCTAATTGACAAGTTAAATTAAGAAGGCATCCTGTCAAGGCCCGAGAAATTAAAATCTGGTATGTGCATCTTCTATAATCATAAGAGTAAATCAATAATGCACCACATCCTATATAAACCTATCTAGATATATGGCCATAATAGATTTGATCCTTTGCTGAAAATGTCCGAGGTATCATCTTCAGAAGACATTCTTCAATCCTTGTCGGATCATTCTGTCATGATGCAACTATCCCATACATCGGTGGCTGATAAGGTTAACCACCTTGATATACTACTTGTTGTGCACCAAACTTCTGTACTGGGGTGTGCATTACTGGGACTTGCTGTGTGGTAGGCACTGTGTTATAGCTAACAGGTGTTGGGGTACATTGATGCTACCAATTGGTATCGTACTTGGTTTGACCCGGAGGTGTTGATGTAGCATCAGTAACTTGGGTAGTGAATTACATAGCAACTTGCATAGTCGGTCTCATCTGTTGTTGCTCTTGTATTTTATTGGGTCAAGTGTATGACAACCATAACCAAGGTACTTAATAGTCTAGGTGGTTGGCTGGAGTGGTCTGGTTGTTCACCTCCTTTGATTCGCTCTAATCTGATTATCATTATCTAGCATCTGCTCAGATGAGTTTTCATTATCCATTCTTGACCCTGATAGTGGTGGGGTCAAGTTGCAACCTCTTCTTAATGCTCAGCGGGTAATGGATCAGCGTGCAGTGGACTTCACTCTGAGTCTCCATGTCACCCAGGGGTATAACTTTATCTTCTTGTAGTTACTCTTATTCTTAATGTAGGGCCGTTATTCTCTTATCTCTGTTGGATTCGGCCCGAGATCTTTCCCTTTACCTTTGCAGGGAATTAGGCATTACTAGCCATTTTCCTTCTTCCTCTGTCCTACATCGAGTTTCACATCTTGTGAGTACCAACTCGATATTCACTTTTCTGTTTGACAGAAGCTCCCTTCTTGCTACTGTACTATATCCTTGTATACTTGGATAACTACCCAACTTATAGATAGTACCCTATATTATTTATTTATTAGAGAAATTGGTCTTCTCTTTTTGTTTGAGTGTATATATATAGTTCCACCTTTTATATGTACATTATCGTCTTGTTTAATTTCTGTCTCAACCAACACAGGTGCTTATGGTTTGTTTGTATTAAAGCTTTTAATTTATCCTAACTCAGTTCATGGACTCCTGTGGAAGTATTCAGGTTTAATGAGTAAGGCCTACGAGAGCTCTAATACCAAGTTGTCACACCCTAAATTCTGCTCCAACCAGAATGGTGTGATGAACCGTCAATAAACCAACTGTTCAACCAGGATCTCACAATAGGCTATCCCACATATGATAAACCAAAACACATTCCACATTAATCAGAGAAAATAAAATAAATAGCGAAAGTCTTAAAGATAATGAACTGAGGTCTAATCATGATAAATAATTAATATTCTATTTATTTCCAAGTAACCAAAACATAACTTAATACATATTACAATATCCAAATACGAAAACTAAACACTAGACGTATCCACCGTTGAAACGCTTGCTTAACGAACTGTGTTCGTTCTCCATAGCTTACTCATTCATAGCCGCCACATGTTCATATGTTGGCGTGTCAACATAATCTTCAATCATAGTACCTGCAACATCAAAAACTAAAAAGAATTATGCGCGCGAGGGTCAGCTCTCCAACTTGAGCTCAGTGAGTAAACAAAATAATGCAACAAACATATGCATGCATTCATTTCATATCTTTGGTCTGGTATATAAGTTTACAATGTGCTATAGAAAGGATAGGTGGCCGCCGCACCTCTATGAATGAGAGTGTGGATACGCCCAATGAATACGACACTATCGCCCACAACACCCAGAATGGCACAATATACACCCCATGAAAATGGCATGGCTGTACCGGTTGATACCATACCAACAAATAAACCCCTGCTGGCTAGGGTTGTAAACTGGGCACGCAACTAACCAATCCTAATGTCAAACAGTGTATCCAAGGCCTCACCCCAGCATCCCTCAGAGCACCCGTAGAGATAGAGCTAAGGCCCCTCGATAGAGTA
Source organism: Protea cynaroides (assembly GCA_028583415.1). Taxonomy (NCBI): domain Eukaryota; kingdom Viridiplantae; phylum Streptophyta; class Magnoliopsida; order Proteales; family Proteaceae; genus Protea; species Protea cynaroides. The sequence continues at coordinate 10,738,679 of CM053269.1, forward strand.
TAGGACTCAAGGACTGAGACCCTCCTTGATGCCCTACGTCGCAATAGTTCTGCTAAGGTAATGGCGATACGACGACATCAGTGAACATGACTTGAGTAGGCCATGGAACAATATACACCCCATGAAGAATGGTCATGGAAGTACCAGTTGATACCGTCTCTACTCACACCATGCTCACTGGCCAAACACAAACATTCACATGCCTATTCCTATCATCATCACCATCATCATGTTATAAACAATAAAGTAAATATGCATGAACAATTAATAGAAATATTAGATGACATGTTGAATGTACATTACAAGCATATTCGCATAAAATCAAGCATGGCATTGGACTCAAGAAAATAAAAGTAGTTTATTATTAACCAATTAATGTAGGTCTTGTTTCCTCACATTAGCTTGTTAATAGATCCTCTTCCAAGCTTTAGAATCACCTTTATAATGTTATTATATTGCTAGAAGACCTAATAAAGTCGATAGAATTTACTTAGAATTAATTCTGAATTTAAAAACCATGTTTTTAACTGGGGGGCGGAGGTAGGGTCAGAGTCATGATCGACCCTGGGTGCGACCACCCCTATTCTGGACTTCCCGAACACTGGGAATCGATGCTCAGGGTCTGGTAGGGTCGATGGGCCATCGACCCCCTGTGCCACCCCTTGTGGGTTTTGTTGATTTTTCTACTTTCAGTCCATTCTTCGTGTTTGGGGTCCTATGGCTTGCTACTACAGTCCATATTACACATGTTCTACGACCTAGAACCATGATTCATTCACCTAAAGGGCTTTCTTGACTTCCCTATGGTTTTCCATGAAAACCTAACCATGGGTTGATGGTTTGGGATTCTCCGAGATCATACTCTCTTCATTATCTAACCTAAGGTCTGTAGAAACTCATGTAATTAGTATCCATAACTGAGAAGAATACTCCTTCTCTGCAACTCTTCTCCTTTTTGCTTTCTTCTCTTCCTTGCTTCTCTTCTTCTTTTCTTCCTTCTCTTCTCTTTCTCTCAATCCAATTAGGGTTGTAAAAGGAGTGAAAGAGGCTTAGGGACGTCCTATTTATAGAGTGAAACCTCCCAAAATAAGTCCCATTGAGTTTAGGAAAGGTTCCAATTGAAATTAGGAAAGTTTCCTAATTTTTAGTTCGTGTTGTTTTTCCCGAATACTGGGGGTCGATGAGGGGGTCAGACAATCCGAGACCCCCTGCGACCCCTGGTCAAGGGTCGATGGTGGGGGTCGATGAGGGGGTCGGACCTGCCTGTTTAGGCATGCAACCCTACCCTCATTTTGACTGTTTTTGAGCAAATTTTCATACTGGGTCTTGGGTTTCTTCACACACTTGGTCCACTTGGCTTGACCATCATATGTAGACGGGTTACGACACGAAATGTAAGGTTAGACCAAGTTCGTGGCATGCGGGTCTTACAACGGTAGCATTCACTTGTATATAGACTACTGAGAACTGAATAAACTGACAATCAAGAATCGGTATCCATTGCCTTGGATCGATGACCTGTTCGATCAGTTGCAAGGTGCCAAAGTGTTCTCCAAGATCGATCTTCAGTCAGGCTACCATCAGCTGAAGATTAAGGACGGTGATATTCCCATGACAGCATTCAGGGCCAGATATGGACATTATGAATTTTTGGTCATGTTTTTTGGATTGACAAACGCACCAGCAACCTATATGGAACTTATGAACTGGGTTTTCCACGACATCTTGGATACGTCGGTTATTGTATTCATTGATGATATATTGGTCTACTCCAAAGACGAGGAAACTCATGTTAAGAATCTAAATGCCGCTCTGCAGCGACTACGGAAAGAAAAGCTCTACGCCAAATTTACAAAGTGTGAGTTTTGGCTAAAGGAAGTCGCATTCCTAGGCCATGTAGTATCCGCTGAAGGAATTAAAGTGGATCCTAGCAAGATCGAAGCTATTGTAAAGTGGGAAGCACCGAAGAGCGTTGCATAAATTAGAAGTTTTCTGGGTCTAGCTGGGTATTATCGATTTGTGGAAGACTATTCTCGAATTGTCGTACCTCTTACCAGTTTGACTAAGAAGGGAGAGAAGTTTGTCTAGATGGGTAAATGCGAGAAGAGTTTCCAAACCTTGAAGGCTAGATTGATATCAGCTCCAATCTTGACCATCCCGATTCCAGGACAATCATTTATCTTGTACACTGATGCGTCAGGACTGGGATTAGGATGTGTACTTATGCAAGGAGAACAAGTAATTGCATATGCCTCAAGACAACTGAAGATACATGAGAAGAACTATCCTACTCATGATTTGGAACTAGCGGCAGTAGTACATGCTGTCAAAATATGGAGACATTATCTGTACGGAGAGAAATATCAGATTAAATCAGACCATAAAAGTCTTACTTATCTATTTAATCAGAAGGAGTTGAATATGAGACAAAGAAGATGGCTGGAATTATTGAAAGACTATGACTGTGATATCTAGTGTCATCTGGGGAAAGCTAATGTAGTAGCCGATGCGCTAAGTAGAAAGGCAATGATAAAATCTCAGGGAGAGGTTAGCACAACTGTCGGAATGCATACTACTAGAAAGGTATTCAAGCACGGTAATGAGCAGTTTGTGATAGATGCACCAGATGGATCAGCCAACCAAGGGTTTATTCATTGGTTTTCCAATATGTTCGCCGCATTGAAGATTATACCAGATATAGTTAGTGAAGTAAAGAGAGCTATCAAATCAGATCCTTACCTAAGAATGGTACAAGGGGACATCGAAGAAGGTAAGACTAACCCTGAGTTCACCTTGGACGAAGAAAAGGTACTGAAGTACAAAGAAAGAATATGTGTACCCGGAATAGAAAGCTTGGACATTAGACACCGATTGATGAAAGAAGCCCATACCACCATCTATTCGATACATCCTGAAAGTACAAAAATATATCATGATCTAAAGAAATTATATTAGTGGAGAGGAATGAAAGCAGATGTAGTTAAGTACGTATCTCAATGCCTAAGTTGTTAGAAAGTAAAGGCTGAACGACAAAGACCGGTAGGACTGTTACAGTCGTTACCCGAACCAGCATGGAAATGGGACTGCATCACTATGGACTTCGTTATAGGATTACTATTGACTTCTTGAGTAGTTGACTCAGTTTTGGTGATTGTAGACCGCCTGACTAAAACAGCTCGCTTTATACCTATACGACCTTAGTATATACTGGAGAGGTTAGCTAAGCAGTATGTGGATAACATTGTGCGATTACACGGTGTACCTGAAAGCATTTTGTCTGATAGAGATCCACGATTTACTTCAAAGTTTTGGGAAGGATTGCAAAAGGCTATGGGTACAACATTCAAGTTTAGCACTGCATTCCACCCATAGACAGATGGACAGTCAGAGCGTACAATTCAGATTCTATAAGATATGCTTCGAGCATGTGTAATTGATTTTAAAGGATCGTGGGATGAAAAGTTACCATTGATTGAGTTCGCTTATAATAATAGCTTTCAGGCTACTATACAGATGTCACCCTATGAAGCACTGTGTGGCTAAAAGTGTCGAACTCCTTTGTTTTGGAATGAGGTTGGGGAACGTAGTATTGTTGGATCGGAATTTGTTGAAGAGACTTGTCGAGTGGTCGACATTATCAAAGAAACAGTGAGAACAGCTCAGAATCGTCAGAAGCAATATGCCGATACCCGACGCCGAGACCTTGAGTTCGTCGTGGGTGATAAAGTATTCTTAAAAGTATCGCCTATGCGATGATTGAAACGGTTCGGACCAAAAGGGAAACTAAGTCCAAGATATGTCCGGCCATATGAGATTCTAGCCAAACGTTGAAAGTGGCTTACCAGTTAGCACTACCACCATCTATGTCAAGTGTGCATGATGTATTTCACATTTCCTTATTGAAGAAGTATGTCAAGGATCCGAAGCACGTTTTGACAATAGACTTACCTGATTTGACTGAAGATTTGACATTTGAAGTAGCACCAACTGAAATCCCTAGTCGGAAGGTTCAATGACTATGCAACCGTGATATCTATTATGTTAAGGTCACCTGGAAAAGTAGAGATATTGAAGAAATTACATGGGAAGAAGAGAATGCTATGCAAAAGCAATATCCTCATTTATTTGACTCAGAAGGTATGTACAATTTTGGGGACGAAATTTTTATAAGTAGGGGGGAGTTGTAAGACCCGTATCGAACTAACCCGGTCTTACCACCTTGAACCAGGTCTACCCATCATGGTCGAGCTAAATGGATCAAGTGCGTGAGGGAGATCACGATCCCAGGTATTAAACTGACCCAAAAATACTAAAATAAAGGGGAGGGTCGCATACCCAGCAAGGCAGGGTTGGACCCCCCAGTATAAAAGTCAGACCCTGAGTTTTTAACTGGGGGTCGGACATTTTAGAACCAGGGGTTGACGGGATCTCCGACCCCCTCATCGACCCCCAGTCTGTCGATAGAAACCGTGAATTGGGAACTTTCCAAATTTCAATGGGATTCTTTCCTAATCTCAATGGGACTTATTTTGGGAGTTTCTGCTCTATAAATAGGACGTCCCTAAGCCACTTTCACTCCTTTTAGAACCCTAGTTGGATTGAGAGAAAGAGAAGAGAAAGAGAAGAGAAAGAGAAGACAAGGAAGTGGAGAAGATGATCAAAGAGAAGGTTTCAGAGACACAAGCCTAATTCTCAGGTATGGATACTATCTCCATGTAATTCTACAGACCTTAGAATAGATAGTGAAGAAGGAATGATCTAGGAGAAACCCAAATCATCCATCCATGGTTAGGTTTTCATGGAAACCATGGGGGAGATCATAAAAATCATGTAAGTGAATAAACTATGGTTCTAAGCCATAGAACATGTATGTAATGGATTGTAGAAGCAAGCCATAGGACCCAAACACGAAGGAATGGACTGTAGGATGAAAATTTGATTAAACCCACAGGGAGTCGCACGGGGGGTCGATGGCCAATCGACCCTACCAGTCCCTAACAATCGACCCCCAGTGTTCAGGAAGTCCAGAATCTAGGTGGTAGCACCCAGGGTCGATGGAACCTCCAACCCTGACATCGACCCCCAGTTAACAGCATGCTTTTTAAAATCAGAATTAATTCTAATTAAATTCTATCGACTTGGTTAGGTCTTCTAGTGATATAATATTGATATTTAGTTGATTCTTAAAGCTTGAAAGTAGATCTACGATCAAGCAAAGGTGAGAGAACAAGACCTAAACTAATTGGTTAATAATAAACTATTTTATTCTTGAGTCTAATGCCATGATTGATTCCATGTGTGTATACTTGTTATGTGCATTCAACATGTCATCCAATATATCTATTATTACTATTCATGCAAACTTAAATTACTGTTTATAACATGATGATGATGATGATGATAGGAATAGGCATGTGGATGTATGTATGTGGTTGGTGTGCTTGATGCGAGCGAGTATCAGGGGGGTGTCATAGGCCAGGCCTCAGCACTCTAGCTCTATCTCTAACTCAAGTTTTTTCCACTGACATCATTGTATCGCCATTACCTTAGTAGAACTATTATGTCGTAGGGTATGAGGGGAGGTGGTCTCGGACCGTGTAGTCTCTGACTCTGCCGGGGGTCCTTAGCCCTATCTCTATGGACGTATTAAGGGGTGCTGGGGTGAGGCCTTGGATACCCTGATTAGCATTAGGATTGGTTAGTTACGACCCCAGTTTGTGAGCCCTCGCCACCAGGGGCTTACGTATTGGTATGGGCAACTGATACAACAATAAACGTAACCTTTGCGTGTACATTGTCCATGGTGGGTTCATGTGGGACGACAATAAACGTTACCTTTGAGTAGCTTCACATACTAGTGTAAAGAGGTGCGACGTCAATAAACGTGACCTTTGGCCACCTATCCTTTCTATAGCACATTGCAAACTTATTTACCAGACCAAAGATATGAATTGAATGCATGCATAGGTTTGTTGCATTGTTTTGTTTGCTCACTGAGTCATGATGTGTGCTTACCCTCTCGACATCGAATATTTTTAATTGATGATGCAGGTACTATGATTGAAGATTATATGAGTGCTCCGGTGTACGTGCGTGTTGCTACAAGGGAAGCCGAATATTTAGTGGATACGGATGACTCCTCATGCGAGTGCAACTCATGTGTATTCGATTATATTTTTCATTTGAATTATTAAAGGAATGTAATTGATATTTTATTATTTATGTCTTAGTTGATACAACAATAACTTGAAATTTTAATTATGATTATTATAGTTAGAGTTCTCAGTTCATTTACTATAAGACTTCTAATATTGTTTATTTATTATGATTATCGTTGTGAATGTGTATGGTTTTATTTTTAATGGATATAGCCTATTAGAGATCCTGGTTGAACCGTTGGTTTGTGAGCGGTTCATGTAAAACCCGTGTCAATCTAACCCGGTCTTACCACCTTAAACCAGTCAAATGGACCAAGGGCATGAAGGAGATCAAGATCCCAGGTATCAAATCGACCCAAAAACACTTAATTTGAAGGGAGGGTCGCATACCCAGCTAAGCAGGGTCGGACCTCCCAAAGCAGAAAGTCAGACCCTCAATTTTGAAGGGAGGGTCGGACATCTTGAACCCTAGGGTCGACGGGATCATCGACCCTCGATTACCGTAAGAAATAGAAATTAGGAAATTTCCTAATTTTCGATTGGGATTCTTTCCTAATCTCAATGGGAGTACTTAGGATGTTCCTACTCTATTTAAAGGACGTCCCTAAGCCTCTTTTACTCCTTTCACAATCCTAATTGAATTGAGAGAAAGAGAAGAGAAGGAAGAGAGGAAGAAGAGAAGCAAGGAAGAGAATTTAGGCAAAAGAGTAATGTTGCAGAGAAGGAGTATTCTTCTCACGTATGGATACTAATTCCATGAATTTTTACAGACCTTAGGTTAGATATGGATGAGAGTGTGATCTCGGAGAAACCCAAACCATCAACCCATGGTTAGGTTTTCATGGGAAACCATGGGGGATTATATGAAAGCTATCTAGGTGGATTATACATGGTTTCAGGCCATGGAATGAATGTAGAATGGAATGTAGGAGCAAGCCATAGGATCCCATGCACGAAGGATGGACTAAAAGAGGGAATTGGGCCAAAGTGCACCGAGGGTCGCACCGAGGGTCGATGATAATCCGACCCTAGGTGATCCTGACCATCGACCCTCAGTGCTCGGGAAGTTCAGACTTTGGGGAGGGTCGCACCCAGGGTCGATCAGGACTCCGACCCTACCTCCGACCCTCAGTTAACAGAATAGTTTTTAAATTCAGAATTAATTTTAATTAAATTATATCGACTTGTTAGGTCTTCTAGCAATACCATAACAATATAAAGGTGATTATAAAGCTTGGAAAAGTATCTGTTAGCAAGCTAAGGTGAGGAAACAGAACTCTAAACTAATTGGTTAATAACAAACTATTTTCTATTTCTTGAGTCCAATGCCATGCTTGATTCTATGCGAATATGTTTGTAATGTGCATACACCATGTCATCCAATATTTCTATTATTTGTTCATGCATATTTATTTTATTGTTTATAACATGATGATGATGATGATTGTGATAGGAATAGGCATGTGATTGTATGTGTGTGGTTGGTGTATTTGATGCGAGCGAGTATCAGGGGAGGTGTGATGAGAACATCAATAAACGTTAACCTTTGGCGGGTCTCAACACTTTAACTCTATCTCTAACTCAAGTCTTGTGCATTAGCATCGTCGTATCACCATTACTTTAGCAGAACTATTATGTCGTAGAGTATCAGGGGAGGTAGTCTCGGTCCTTGTAGTCTCTGACTCTACCGGGGGGCCTTAGCTCTATCTCTATGGACATTCTGAGAGATGCTGGGGTGAGGCCTTGGATACACTATTTGGCATTAGGATTGGTTAGTTGTGAGCCCAGTTTGTGAGCCCTCGCTAATAGGGGCTTACGTGTTGGTATGGTATTATATAGCAATAAACGTTAACCTTTGTTGTATAATGTCATGATTAGGGTGGATGGGGACGACGATAAACGTTAACCTTCAGGCGGACTTCCACACCCTGTGTATAGAGGCGGGGTCAATAAACGTTAACCTTTGACCACCCAACCATTCTATTGCGCATTGCAAACTATAAACCAGACCAAAGATATGAATTGATTGCATGCATATGTATTGTTGCATTGTTTTGTCTACTCACTGAGCCATGATGTGTGCTCACCCCCTCGACGTCAAATATTTTAGTTGATGATGCAGGTTATACGGTTGAAGATTATATGAATGCTCCAGCATACGGGAACGTGCGGCGATGGAAGCTGAAGCTGAAGTAGATACACATGACTCCTCTTGCGAGTGCAACTCATGTGTATTCGATTAGATTTTTCATAGGTTTCTTTATTTGAATTTAATAAAGACATGTATTTGATAATTATTTATGTCCCAGTTGATACAGAATAATTTGCTATTTAATATTTATATCACAGTAGATTCTCAGTTCATTTTATTATAAGATTTCCGCTATTGTGTGTTTACTCTGATTATGATTATGGATGTGTGGAAGTTTAGATAACATGGATATAGCCTACTCGAGATCCTGGTTGAACCGTTGGTTATTTAGCGGTTCATCACTCCATTCTGAAGTGTGTGGAATTGGGGTGTGGCAACTTGGTATCAGAGCATCTCAGGCCTTGTCCGCTAAACTAACATACATTCGAGACAATTGTGAATTGAGATAGGATAAAAGTAAAAACAGTAATATTAACACACTGTAAGCACAAGTGATGGTTGAGACCAAATTTAAAAAGAGAATAATGCATCTATAAAAGGGGAAACAAGTTACAAACAATGAGAGAGAGAAACAAAATGTAACTAAAGCAGAGTACAGTCCACAACCCGAACAGTTATCCTGTAGTACAAGAAAATAAATACAATCATGAAGCTGGAGGTGAAGGAGGAGGCGGCGCTTCACGGTCTTTGTCGTAGTCCTCGGCATAGACTCTAGTCAACCAGGCTATCTGAGTTTGGGACGTCTAAAGACTAGCTGTGAGATCAGCCACCCGCTGATCAGTCCGACGTTGTGCGTCCAGTAACTCATCCATCCTCATATCAGATCTGCGCTGAGCCTCTCTGATCTCCTGCAGCATCTCCATCATATCAGAAGGTGGGCGTGATGGACCAGCCGCATGAGAAGGACCAGTCTCAGGTACAGGATCCGCCATAGAAGAAGTACCAACTCCAGCCGCATGTGTAGGGGAAGGCGGGGGTATCGCGTCGACATCCATATAGATACGATCGTCATCATCGACGGGATCCACATGAGCTCTAGTAGCGGCAGCAGCAGCCTCAGCGTCAGCCATCTCAATGCGACTGTGGGGGCGCACCATCGCGTTCCTCTCCTCATCACTAACCTGGGAATCCCGCATACCCATCTTGCAGATAGCCTCCCAATCTAAAGGCGACGAGAAGGTCTTCTCCTGGATCTTCTCATCTACCCGGTCAACCCCCAGGCGGGTCAGTAGAACTGTAATCATGCGTCCATAGGGTAGATTACCCCTATGACCGGACAATGTAGCACTAATCATGGTCCGCATGATGATGTATGGAAGGCAGACCGGCTGTCTAGTCCAAATACTATATATCAAAAACTGGGTCAACTGAGAATCCCTCTCATAGTGCCCACTCTGCGGAATCAGATTATGCTGGATAATCTTACAGAAGACCCGTGGAGCTGGACGCAAGTAACAAGCTCTCATCTGCCAGTGATCAGGTTGTAGCAGCTGATTGTCGATCTCTGCCTCATCTCCATGGAAACAAACTAGGGCTCTCCAGGCGCACAGTACACCATGGGGTCATCATAGGGTATGCCCAATAGATCGGCCAGTTGCCGATAATCAAAGAAAATGTACACCCCTTTAACATAACTGGTGTTGCGCAACTCTTGACCATGCCCAACGTCATTGTATTTCCCCACCACCTGGAGATTACAATAGAACTGGCACACCAAATCCGAACATGTGCATGCATCGTAGGTGATGACAGGGAGCCACCCCATATCACCAAATGCTCTCTCTATGTTGAACAAGGCTAGCTCAGCCAAGTTCACCATACGACCACCCTCCACTTTCTTATGAGCATAGTCAGCATACTGTGCCTCGGCTTCATTAGAGCGAAAGCGAAGCGGATCATGAACTCTGGGTATCTTGGTACGATCCATGGTACCTGCAGATAAGAAAGAGAAAGGGAGACAAGGGGTTAGTAGGATAAAAATCTAAAAATTTAGCATTTTAACGACGTAAGTTGTCCAAAAGCCTCACGTTTCCCCCATACACGTGGGCGGGAGGACTTACTTAGGGTCCAACACATCCTACGACACTCACACAGTAGGAAATTGGAACTAATGAAGTTCAATTTGAAGGAATTTCAAGAAATCAAAAAATTTCAACAAATTAGGGCAAAAAGAGCAAAAAAAAAATCCAAGTTCTCAATAACCAACCGATGAAACTCGAAAATTTTTGAGGGCTTTCGTTCCTCGATACACCAATAACAAAAGCCCCCAATAAAAATCAAATTTTTACGGTTGGAAAAAGTTTAATTTGAAAAATACAAGTTAAATGGACAAAAACCTAGAAAAGAAAACCTAAAAACAGGTAAAAATGGGAGAATATACCTGTATGGATGACGTGGACGTCGAAACCCAGACTCAAACCGACCAAAAACAGTGGAGTGGCATTGTAGCAACTCAGAGGGGAGAGACGAGTCAAAACGGGAGGGAAATAATAAGAAATGATCCAAAATCGGATCTTAAAAATCTGATTTTTAGTTTGAGGGTCGGACAATTCGACCAGAACCATCGACCCTCTCATCGACCCTCGGCTATCGGGAATCTAACAGAAAACTAAGGGTCGGAACTGAGGGTCGGACACCCATCGACCCTCATGTCGACCCTCAGCTCTTGGGAAGAACAGGTCATTTCCAGGGTCCGATACTGAGGGTCGGACATACCATCGACCCTCACCATCGACCCTGCACAGAAAAGACAGTATCTTTCTTTAAAAATGAGCTGGAATTGGAATTTTATATCGGTTAGTGTGCCTACATGAAATATAAATGACTTCTCACCTATTTTGATAATTTTCAGGCACCACCAATCACAGAAGGAATTATGTATAGACGTAGGGTAACCCGACAGAACCGAAATGCAGTTCCACCACCACTACCCATGGAGGAGACCAGTCAGGAAAATAATTATACACCGGGTAATCCAAAACAGGCAAACCCTACAAATTTGCCACCTCCACCACCAGAGCTAGCAACCGTGGTGACAAATCTGGCTCAGCAGCTGCAACAGATGCAACACGCACAGGCTCAGATGCAAGTTGCGATGGGTATTATGTTCCAAGCCACTCAAGCTGCACCTATGCAGACAGGACAAGCCAGTGCAGCACCGGTGGGTAACCACCCAGGACCTCAGACACCTCAGCAACTTGCTGTACAGATTCCAATACAGGCACCGGAAGCAGCTCAGGTTAATTACCAGTATCCACCCCATATGTTTGGGGCATATCCCCAAAATCAGTTGGATCACTCTCGATTGGTGGAGAGATTTTTGAAGATGAAGCCTAGGGAATTTAATGGCAAGCCGTTTGATCCATTATGGCCAGTACACTAGATAGACGAGATGGAGAGAAATTTCCTCATGATGACTATTACGGAGGAAGAAAAATTATTATGTGCCACCTTCATGCTCAAAGCCGATGCACATCACTGGTGGAAATCTACCCGGGACTATCTATTGACCAAGCACGCCCAACTGACCTGGGCTATTTATAAAGAAGCTTTCTTCGAGAAATATTTTCCACGAAGCTTCAGAGATTCTATGGAGAAGGAGTTTCTGAGTCTATATCAGGGGCAGATGTGAGTGGATGCGTACCAACAACGTTATGAAGAGCTGTTTTTCTTCGCACCACCGAGTATGCGGGAAGAAGAAACCAAAACCCGTAGGTTCGTCACGAGACCGAGAGGAAGCATCGGAGATCATGTTCTGGGCTTAGAAAAGAAGATTTATAATGAAGCTGTCCAAATAGCTCGAGTTATTGAATCGAGCCAGAAGGAGAGTTATTTCACACAGAACCGGGGTATCAAAAGGCCAGCTAGAAATTCTTATAATGGAGGCAATAACAAGACATATAAGCCTTTCCGCCTTCAGAATTTTAATGCTGCAACCAAGACTACTCCAGTAACTCAACCTCAGCCACAGCCAAATTCTGAAAGTCCGAAGTGTTATAACTGCAACCAACCGGGACATATGGCAAGGGAGTGCCCTAAGCCCAAGAAGCAGTTCCATCAAGGACGGGTATATGCTGTTACATTCGAGGATGCGGCCGCATCACCCGATGTGGTCACAGGTATGACTGAAACTTTTGAAGTTGTAATTACATTGTGTGAGCATGTAGACTAAGTTAAAATAAATCACAGGTATCGTACCTATAAATGGCGCACCCGCCAGAGTACTCTTTGATTCAGGAGCTACTCATTCATTTATATCTGTGCCATTCGGAAAGAAGATAAACTTACCCATCAAAACATTAGACTACAAATTACTTGTACGGTCACCGATGGGGTTAGAAGTGGAATTAGAAGAAAGGATATGGACCATGTCCAGTTTTCATTGGCAAGAAAACCTTAGATGCAACCTTGATACAACTTGAGATGGCAGACTTTGACGTCATCTTGGGAATGGACTGGTTAGCTCGGCATTCTGCAAACCTATCATGCGCCGAAAAGAAGCTAACGTTCAAAGACAAAGAAGGAGCAGAATTTAGTTTTTCGGGAACCAAACTTCCCCGAAGATGCAAGCTCATACTCTCAGCACTAAAGGCTAAGAAGTGTCTCGAGAAGGGGGTAGTCGGGTATCTAGTATCAGTGGTCGACCTAACCAAGGAAGCACCACAAATGGAAGATATTGAAGTCGTGCGGGACTATCCCGACGTATTTCTGGGGGAACTACCAGGTTTACCACCCGATCGAGCCACAGAGTTTGTGATAGATCTTGTACTTGGAGCCACACCCGTATCAAAAGCACCTTATAGAATGGCTCCTACGGAACTGAAGGAACTGAAAGTGCAACTACAAGAACTACTGGACAAGGGTTATATTCGACCCAGTATATCACCATGGGGAGCGCCGGTGTTATTCGTGAAGAAGAAGGACGGTAGTGTTCGATTATGCATCGACTATCGGGAGTTGAATAAACTGACAATCAAGAATCGATACCCACTACAACGGATCGATGACTTGTTCGATCAGTTGCAAGGAGCAAAGGTATTTTCAATGATCGATCTTCGATCGGGCTATCATCAATTGAAGATTAAAGAGGGTGATATTCCTAAGACAGCTTTCAGGACCAGATACAGACATTATGAGTTCTTGGTCATGTCTTTTGGATTAACGAACGCACCAGCAACTTTTATGGAACTAATGAACCGGGTTTTCCACGACATGTTGGATACGTCGGTTATAGTATTTATTGATGATATATTGGTATACTCCAAGGACGAAGAAACTCATATCAAGAACCTAAATGCTGCCCTACAACGTTTAAGGAAAGAGAAGCTATATGCCAAATTTTCAAAGTGTGAGTTTTGGCTAAGTGAAGTCGCCTTTTTAGGCCATGTAGTATCCGCTGAAGGAATCAAAGTGGACCCCAGCAAGATCGAGGCTATTGTAAAGTGGGAAGCACCAAAGAGCGTTTCAAAAATCAAAAGTTTTCTGGGTCAAGCTGGTTATTATCGGAAGTTCGTAGAAGACTATTCCTGGATTGCCGTACCTCTCACCAGTTTGACTAAGAAAGGTGAAAGGTTCGTGTGGACCGATAAATGTGAGAAGAGTTTCCAAACGCTGAATACCAGATTGATATCCGCTCTGATTTTGACTATTCCCGTTCCAAGACAGACATTTACTATACACTGATGCATCAGGACTGGGGCTTGGATGTGTGCTTATGCAAGGAGAGCAAGTGATTGCTTATGCTTCAAGACAGTTAAAGGTACATGAGAAAAATTATCCCACTCATGATCTAGAGCTAGCGACAGTAGTGCATGCTGTCAAGATATGGAGACATTACCTATACGGAGAGAAATTCCAGATTAAGTCAGACCATAAAAGTCTTACATATCTATTTAATCAGAAGGATTGAATATGAGACAAAGATGATGGTTGGAACTACTGAAAGACTATGATTGTGATATCCAGTATCATCCGGGAAAAGCGAACGTAGTAGCGGATGCGTTAAGCCAAAAAGCAATGATAAAATCGCAAGGAGAGGTTAGCACAACTGCAGTAATGTGTATTACTGGAATGGTATTCAGTCACGACAATGAACAATATGTGATAGACGCAATGGATGAGTCAGCCAACCAAGGGTTCATTCATCGGTTATCAAATATGTTCGCCGTTTTGAAGATTATACCAGACATAATGGATGAAGTGAAGACAGCTATCAAATCGGATCCTTATATGAGAACAGTATAAGAAGATATCGAGAAAGGTAGGACCAATCCTGAGTTCACCTTGGACGAAGAGAAAGTACTGAAATACAAAGGAAGAATATGTGTACCGGAAACAGAAAATATGGACATTAGACACCGACTGATGAAAGAAGCCCATACCACCATCTATTCGATACATCCTGGAAGTACAAAATTGTATCATGATCTAAAGAAACTATATTGGTGGAGGGGAATGAAAGCAGATGTAGCCAAGTTCGTGTCTCAATGCCTAAATTGTCAGAAAGTAAAGGTTGAACGACAAAGACCCGCAGGACTGTTATAGTCATTTCCGAAACCAGCATGGAAATGGGACTGCATCACAATGGACTTGGTCATGGGACTACCACTGACTCCTCGAGTAGTTGACGCAGTTTGGGTGATTGTGGACCGTCTGACTAAAACAACTCGCTTCATACCGATACAACCTCAGTATACACTGGAGAGGTTAGCAGAGCTGTATGTGGATAATATGTTCGATTAGATGGTGTTCCAAAAAACATTGTGTCTGATAGAGATCCACGATTTACTTCCAAGTTTTGAGAAGGATTGCAAAAAGCTATGGGTACAACATTGAAGTTCAGTACTGCATTCCACCCACAGACAGACGGACAGTCAGAGCGTACAATTCAGATTCTAGAAGATATGCTACGAGCATGTGTAATTGATTTCAAAGGATCATGGGATGAAAAGTTACCATTGATCGAGTTCGCTTATAACAATAGCTATCAGGCTACTATACAGATGTCACCTTATGAGGCACTGTATGGCAGAAAGTGTCGAACTCCTTTGTTTTGGAATGAAGTTTGAGAACGTAGTATTGTTGGGCCAGAATTTGTTGAAGTGGCTTGCCGAGTGATTGAAATTATCAAGGAAAGAGTAAGAACAGCTCAGAATCATCAGAAGCAATATGCAGATACTCGACGCAGAGATCTGGAGTTCGCCGTAGGTGATAAAGTATTTTTGAAGGTATCGCCTATGCGAGGATTGAAAAGGTTCGGACAGAAAGGGAAACTAAGTCCAAGATATGTTGGGCCATATGAGATTCTAGCTAAGCGTGGTAAAGTGGCTTATCAGTTAGCACTACCACCGTCTATAGATTTGCCGGAATTGACTGATGATTTGACATTTGAAGTAACACCAACAGAAATCACCAACCGAAAGGTTCAACGTCTACGCAATCGAGATATCTATTATGTTAAGGTCACATGGAAAAGTAGAGACATGGAAGAAATTACATGGGAAGAAGAAAATGCGATGCGGAAGAAATACCCTCAATTATTTGATTCAGAAGGTACGTACAATTTCGAGGACAAAATTTTTATAAGTAGGGGGAGTTGTAAGACCCGTGTCAATCTAACCCGGTCTTACCACCTAGAACCAGGTTTACCCATCATGGTCGAGTCAAATGGACCAAGGGCGTGAAGGAGATCGAGATCACAGGTATCAAATTGACCCAAAAACACTTAATTTGAAGGGAGGGTCGCATACCCAGCTAAGCAGGGTCGGACCTCCCAAAGCAGAAAGTCAGACCCTCAATTTTTAAGGGAGGGTCGGACATCTTGAACCCTAGGGTCGACGGGATCATCGACCCTCCCATCGACCCTCGGTTACTGTAAGAAATAGAAATTAGGAAATTTCCTAGTTTTCGATTGGGATTCTTTCCTAATCTCAATGGGACTTATTTAGGATGTTCTTACTCTATTTAAAGGACATCCCTAAGCCTCTTTCACTCCTTTCACAACCCTAATTGAATTGAGAGAAAGAGAAGAGAAGGAAGAGAGGAAGAAGAGAAGCAAGGAAGAGAATTTAGCCAAAAGAGTAGAGGTGCAGAGAAGAAGTATTCTTCTCAGGTATGGTGTCACACCCCAATTCTGCACTGTTCAGAATGGTGTGATGAACCGCTAAATAACCAACGGTTCAACCAGGATCTCTAATAGGCTATCCCACGTTATCCAAACTTACACGCATCCACAATCACAATCAGAGTAAATACACAATAGCGGAAAACTTATAAATAAATGAACTGAGAACTAAAATGATATTAATAACTTAATAGAAAAGTATTCTGTATCAACCGAGACATAAGTAAATATCAATACAAGTCTCTAATAAATCCAAATAAAGAAACCTATAAAAATATCTAATCAAATACACACGAGTTGCACTCGCAAGAGGAGTCGTGTGTATCATCTTCAGCTCTAGCGTCCATCGCTGCTATACTCCCGTACGCAGATGCGTTCATATAATCTTCGACTGTGTAACCTGCATCATCAACTAAAAATATTCGACGTCGAGGGGTGAGAAAACAACACGGCTCAGTGAGTAGCCAAAATAATGCAACAATACATATGCATGCAAAAAGTCAATTTATATCTTTGGTCTGGTTTATAGTTTGCAATGCACAATAGAAAGGTTGGGTGGTCAAAGGTTAACGTTTATTGACACCGCCTCTATACACAGGGTGTGGAAGCCCGCCCGAAGGTTAACGTTTATCGTCGTCCCCATCCACCCTACCATAACATTATACAACAAAGGTTAACGTTTATTGCTATATAATGCTATACTAACACGTAAGCCCCTGTTAGCGAGGGCTTGCAAACTGGGCTCGCTGCTAACCAATCCTAATGCCAAACAGTGTATCCAAGGCCTAACCCCAGCATCCCTCAGAATGCCCATAGAGATAGAGCTAAGGCCCCCCGGTAGAGTCAGAGACTACAAGGACCGAGACCACCTCCCCTGATACTCTACGACATAATAGTTTTGCTAAGGTAATGGCGATACGACAATGTCAATGCACAAGACTTGAGTTAGAGATAGAGCTAAAGTGCTGAGACCCGCCAAAGGTTAACGTTTATTGACGTTCTCATCACACCTCCCCTGATACTCGCTCGCATCAAGCACATCAACCACACACATACAAGCACATGCCTATTCCTATCATCATCATCATCATCATGTTATAAACAATAAAGTAAATATGCATGAACAAGTAATAGAAATATTGGATGGCATGTTGTATGCACATTACAACATATTCGCATAGAATCAAACATAGCATAGGACTCAAGAAAATGAAAACAGTTTATTATTAACCAATTTAGTTTGGAGTTAAGGTTCCTCACCTTAGCTTGCTAAAAGATATTTTTCCAAGCTTTAGAATCACCGTTATAACATTATTATATTGCTAGCAAACCTAACAAAGTCGATAGAATTTAATTAGAATTAATTCAGAATTTAAAACCATTCTGTCAACTGAGGGTCGATGCTAGGGTCGATGCTAGGGTCGATGGGTCTATCGACCCTCCCCTCATTCTGAACTTCCCGAATGTTGAGGGTCGATGGTCAGAAACACCTAGGGTCGGATGGTCTATCGATCCTCGGTGCGACCCTCAATGCAATCTGGTCCAATTTCCACTTTTAAATCCACTTTTCGTGTTTGGGGTCCTATGGCTTGCTTCCTACATTCATTCAACAGTCATTCCATGGTCTAGAACCATGTATAATCCATCTAAATAGTTTTCGTGCATCATCTTATGGTTTTCCATGAAAACCTAACCATGAATGGATGGTTTGGGTTTCTCCGAAATCCTACACTCAAACATATCTAACCTAAGGTCTGTAGAAACTCATGGAATTAGTATCCATACCTGAGAAGATTACTTTTCTTTGGAATTTCTTCTCCTTTTTGCTAAGTTTTCCTCCTTGTCTCCTTTCTTCCTCTTTTCCTTCTTCTCTCTTTCTCTCAATTCAATTAGGGTTGTGAAAGGAGTGAAAGTGGCTTAGGGACGTCCTTTAAATAGAGTAATAATGTCCTATAATAGTCCCATTGAGATTTGGAAAGAATCCCAATCGAAAATTAGGAAATTTCCAAATTTCTATATTCGTCAGAAACCGAGGGTCGATGATCCCGTCGACCCTAGGGTCTTGAGCTGTCCGACCCTCCCTTCAAATCTGAGGGTCTGACATTATGTTTTGGGGGGTCCGACCCTACTTGGCTGGGTATGCGACCCTCCCCTAAAATTAAGTGTTTTTGGGTCAATTTTATACCTGGGATCTCGATCTCCATCACGCCCTTGGTCCACTTGACTCGACCATGATGGGTAAACCTGATTCAAGGTGGTAAGACCAGGTTAGATTGATATGGGTCTTACATATGGATACTAATTCCATGAGTTTTTGTAGACCTTAGGTTAGATATTGATGAGAGTGTGATCTCGGAGAAACCCAAACCATCAACCCATGGTTAGGTTTTCATGGGAAACCATGGGGGATTACATGAAAGCTATCTAGGTGGATTATACATGGTTTCAGACCATGGAATGAATGTAGAATGGAATATAGGAGCAAGCCATAGGATCCCAAGCACGAATGGACTAAAAGAGGGAATTGGACCAAAGTGCACCGAGGGTCACACTGAGGGTCGATGACCATCCGACCCTAGGTGATCCTGACCATCGACCCTCAGTGTTCGGGAAGTTTAGAGTTTGGGGAGGGTCGCACCCTGGGTCGATCAGGACTCCGACCCTACCTCCGACCCTCAGTTAACAGAATAGTTTTTAAATTCAGAATTAATTTTAATTAAATTCTATCGACTTGTTAGGTCTTCTAGCAATACCATAACAATATAAAGGTGATTATAAAGCTTGGAAAAGTATCTGTTAGCAAGCTAAGGTGAGGAAACAGAACTCTAAACTAATTGGTTAATAACAAACTATTTTCTATTTCTTGAGTCCAATGCCATGCTTGATTTTATGCGAATATGTTTGTAATGTGCATACAACATGTCATCCAATATTTCTATTATTTGTTCATGCATATTTATTTTATTGTTTATAACATGATGATGATGATGATAGGAATAGGCATGTGATTGTATGTGTGTGGTTGGTGTACTTGATGCGAGCGAGTATCAGGGGAGGTGTGATGAGAACGTCAATAAACGTTAACCTTTGGCGGGTCTCAGCACTTTAGCTCTATCTCTAACTCAAGTCTTGTGCATTAGCATCGTCGTATCGCCATTACTTTAGCAGAACTATTATGTTGTAGAGTATCAGGGGAGGTGGTCTCGGTCCTCGTAGTCTCTGACTCTATCGGGAGGCCTTAGCTCTATCTCTATGGACATTCTGAGGGATGCTGGGGTGAGGCCTTGGATACACTGTTTGGCATTAGGATTGGTTAGTTGCGAGCCCAGTTTGCAAGCCCTCGCTAACAGGGGCTTACATGTTGGTATGGTATTATATAGCAATAAAAGTTAACCTTTGTTGTATAATATCATGATTAGGGTGGATGGGGACGACGATAAACGTTAACCTTCGGGCAGACTTCCACACCCTGTGTATAGAGGCAGGATCAATAAACATTAACCTTTGACAACTCAACCTTTCTATTGTGCATTGCAAACTATAAACCAGACCAAAGATATGAATTGATTGCATGCATATGTATTGTTGCATTGTTTTGTCTACTCACTTAGCCATGATGTGTGCTCACCCCCTCAACGTCGAATATTTTAGTTAATGATGCAGGTTATACGGTTGAAGATTATATGAATGCTCCAGCATACGGGAACGTGGCGGCGATGGAAGCTAAAGCTGATGTAGATACACATGACTACTCTTGCGAGTGCAACTCATGTGTATTCGATTAGATTTTTCTTAGGTTTCTTTATTTGAATTTAATAAAGACATGTATTTGATAATTATTTATGTCCCAGTTGATATAGAATAATTTGTTATTTAATATTTATATCATAGTAGATTCTCAGTTCGTTTTATTGTAAGATTTCTGCTATTGTGTATTTACTCTGATTATGATTATGGATATGTAGAAGTTTAGAAAACACGGATATAGCCTACTCGAGATCTTGGTTGAACCGTTGGTTATTTAGCGGTTCATCACACCATTCTGAAGTGTGTGGAATTGGGGTGTGACAGTTCATCACACCGTTCTGAATGGTGCAGAATTGGGGTGTGACAAGTTTCTCATCCCATGGTCCTTTAAAATCAATTACACAGGCTCAAAGCATGTCTTCTAAAATATGAATGGTACGCTCCGATTGTCCATCTGTCTGAGGATGGAATGCAGTACTGAACTTCAACGTTGTACCCATAGCCTTTTGCAATCCTTCCCAAAACTTTGAAGAAAAGTGTGGGTCTCTATCAGACACAATGCTTTTAGGTACACCATGTAATCTGACAATGTTATCCACATATAGCTTGGCTAACCTCTCCATGGTATACTATGGTCGTATAGCTATAAAGTGAGCTGTCTTAGTCAGACGATCTATAATCACCCAGACCACGTCAACTACTCGAGGAGTCAATGGTACCCCGGTGACGAAGTCCATAGTGATGCAGTCTTATTTCCATGATGGTTCTGGTAGTGGCTGCAGCAGTCCTGGAGGTCTTTGCCGTTCAGCCTTTACCCTCTGACAATTTAGGCATTGAAACATAAATTTAGCTACATCTGCTTTCATTCCTCTCTACCAATACAATTTCTTCAAATCATGATACATTTTTGTACTTCCAGGATGTACCGAATAGGTGGTGGTGTGAGCTTCCTTTATTAGTCGATGTCTAATGTCCAAATTTTCTGTTTCAGGAACACATACTCTTCCTTTGTACTTCAGTACCTTTTAATCTTCCAAGGTGAACTCAGGAATAGTCCTACCTTTTTTGATGTCTTCTTGTACCGTTCTTAGATAAGGGCCTGATTAATAGCTGCTTTCACTTCATCAATTATATCAGGTACAATCTTCAACATTGCAAACATATTTGAAAACCAATGAATAAACCCTTGGTTGGTTGATTCACCCGATGCATCTATCACGAACTGCTCATTATTGTAATTGAACACTTTTCCTGTAGTACACATTGCTGCAGTCGTGTTAACCTCTCCTTGAGATTTATCGTTGCTTTTTTGCTTAGCGCATCCGCAACTACATTAGCCTTTCTTGGATGATACTGGATATCGCAATCATAGTCCTTTAATAATTCCAGCCATCTTCTTTGTCTCATGTTCAACTCCTTCTGATTAAAAAGATAAGTGAGACTCTTATGATCAGATTTAATCTGAAATTTCTCTCCATACAAATAATGTCTCCATATCTTGACAGCATGTATTACTGTTGCTAATTCCAATTCATGAGTGGGATAGTTCTTCTCATGTGTCTTCAGTTGTCTTGAAGCATACACAATTACTTGTTCTCCTTGCATAAGTACACATCCTAAACCCAATCCTGACGCATCAATGTACAAGATAAATGGCTGTCCTGGAATAGGAATCGTCAAAATCGTAGCAGATATCAATCTAGTCTTTAATGTTTGAAAACTTTTCTCACATTTATCAGTCCAAACAAACTTTTCTCCTTTCTTAGTAAAACTGGTGAGAGGTACGACAATTCAGGAATAGTCTTCTACAAATCGTCGATAATACCCAGCTAGACCTAGGAAACTTCTAATTTCTGTAACGCTCTTTGGTGCTTCCCACTTCACAATGGCTTCAATCTTGCTAGGATCCACTTTAATTCCTTCAACGGATACAACATGGCATAAGAAAGCGACCTCATTTAACCAAAATTCACACTTTGTAAATTTGGCGTAAAGCTTCTCTTTCCTTAATTGCTGCAGAGCGGCTCTTAGATTCATGACATGAGTTTCCTTGGAGTAGACCAATATATCATCAACAAACACAATGACCGACGTATCCAACATATCATGGAATACCCGATTCATGAGTTTCATAAAATTTACGAGTGCGTTAGTCAATCCAAAAGACATGACTAAAAATTCATAATGTCCATATCTTGTTTTGAATGTTGTCTTTGGAATCTCACCGTCCTTAATCTTCAACTGATGGTATCCTGACCAAAAATCGATCTTGGAGAACACTTTGGCACCTTGCAACTGATCGAACAAGTCATCAATCCGAGGCAATGGATATCGATTCTTGATTGTCAGCTTATTTAATTCTCGATAGTTTATACACAATCGAATACTACCGTCCTTCTTCTTTACGAACAATACTGGCGCTCCCCATGGTGATATGCTAGGTCTGATGTAACCCTTGTCCAGTAATTTCTGTAACTATACTTTTAATTCCTTCAATTCAGTAGGAGCCATTTGATAGGGTGCTTTAGATACTGGTGCGGCTCTGGGTATCAGATTTATAACGAACTCTGTCGCTCGGTCGGGTGGTAGTCCTGGTAGTTCTTCAGGAAATACATCTGAAAAATCATGCACAACATCAATATTCTCCATTTGTGGTGCTTCCTTGGTGAGGTCGACCACTGAAACTAGATACCCAACTCCTCCTTTCTTGAGGCGTTTCCTAGCCTTTAATGCAGAGAGGATGAGTTTTCGTTTATGGGGAAGTTTGGTTCCTGCAAAACTAAACTCTGCTCCCTCCTTGTCTTTAAATGTCAGCTTCTTTTCTACACATAATAGGTTTGCAGAATGCCGAGCTAACCAGTCCATTCCCAAGATGACGTTAAAGTCTGTCATCTCAAGTTGAATCAAGGTTGCATCCAAAGTATTCTCGTCAATAAGAACTGGACATGGTCCATAACCTTTTTCTAATTCCACTTCTAATCCCATCGGCGATCGTACAAGCAGTTTGTAGTCCAAAGATTTGAGGGGTAGATTCAGCTTCTTTCCAAATGACACAGATATAAAAGAATGAGTAGCTCCAGAATCAAAGAGTACTCTAGCAGGTATGCCATTAATAGGTACGATACCTATCATTTGTTTTAATTTAGTCTACATGCTCACACAATGTAACACAAAACGAAAGGTTCAGGTCATACCTGTGACCACATCAGGCGATGCGACAGCATCCTCAGAGGTAACCGCATATACCTTTCCTTGTTGTAGCTGCTATCTGGGTTTTGGACACTCCCTTGAATAATGTCTTACCTGGTTGCAGTTAAAGCATTTTACTCCTTCGCTGGTTTGCTTTTGTTGCGGTTGAGCTGCTGGAGTAGTCTTGGCTGCAGCATTGAAGCCTTGAGTACGGAAGGATTTAAATGTCCTTGTATTCCCTCCGTTGTAAGAATTCCCATTTGGCCTTTTGATACCTCTATTCTGAGCAAAATAGCTCTCAATCTGGCTCGACTCTATTACTCGAGAAATCTATACCGCTTCGTTGTAAACTTTCTTTTTCAGACCCAGAACATGCTCATGGATGCTTCCCCTAAGTCCCATGACGAACCTTCGGGTCTTTGTGTTTTCCTCTTGCATGCTAGCGGGTGCAAAGAAAAATAGCTCCTCATAACACTGTTGGTATGCATCCACAGTCATCTGGCCCTGATATAGACTCAAGAACTCTCTCTCCATGGAATCTCTGAAACTTTTGGGGAAGTACTTCTCAAAGAATGCCTCTTTGTATATAGCCCATGTCAGTTGGGTGTGCTTTGTTAACAGATAAGTCCGTGTGGACTTCCACCAGTGGTGTGCATCGCCTTTCAGCATAAAGGTTGCACACAACACTTTCTCCTCCTTATTCACTGTCATCATCATAAAATTTATTTCCATTTCATCGATCCAGTGAGCTGGCCACTAAAGATTTGCTGGCTACCATTATATTCTTTGGGTTTCATCTTTAGAAAACGCTCGATCAGTCAGGAGTGGTCCAGCTGATACGGAGCATAGGCCCCATACATATGTGGTTGGTACTGGTAACTCCCTTGAGCTACCTCAGGATTCTACACTTGAGCCGGCATGATTGGTGTTTGAGGTGCGTAGGGTACCGTGTTGCTTCCCCTAGTACTGTGCTAGCTTGTCCTGTTGGCATAGGTTTCGTATGTGCAGCTGGAAAAGCCATTCCTATAGCAGCCTGCATATTGGCTTGCACCTACTGTATTTGCTGCAGATGTTGTGCCAAGTTCATTACGGTTGTATCCAAATCCGTAGGTGGGGCTGGCAAGTTTGTAGGGTTTGCCTAGCCACTAGCTACTGGTGGTGCCATATTCAGATTCTCCTGTGCTTCATGATTCACATGGATATCTTCCACCACAAGTGGTGGTGGTGGAATTGGGTTACGGCCTCGTCTGGTCACCCTTTACCCAGCCATTTTCTATTCTGGTGGTAGTAGTGTCTGAAAAACAGTCATGGAACATGTGAGGCAATCAATATAATTTGTTCCCAAGTCAAAATCCAACTAATCAATTAAATTTCAAAATTTTCAAATCATTTGGTGAAATTACTGAATTTTCCATCGTAGGGTCGATGGTAGGGCTGCACTGTAGTCGACCCTAGGGTATGCGACCCTAAGAACACTGTCAGCTCACCGAGAGCCTAGGGTCGATCGTGGGGTCGGTATATGTCCGACCCATGGTTCTCTGTCAGATCACCGAGAGCCTAGGGTCGATGGTAGGGTCGGTCTATGTCCGACCCATGGTTCTCTGTCAGATCACCGAGAGCCTAAGGTTGATGGTAGGGTCTGTCTTAGGGTCGCACATTTTGGTCGAATTCTGCGACCCTACGATCCAAAATTAGGTTTTTAAGCCCGATTTTGGATTCATTTCCCATTCTTTCTCCTTTCTTCCAACTCAACACGCTTTCCCTGAGTTGCTACAGTATCGACCCCTAGGGTTTGGTGATTATTTCTTCCGTTCAAGACTCCCACTCCTTCTCTTCAGGTAAGCTCTCTACTATTTTACATTTTTAAGCTTTCCAAACTAGGTTTTCCGCCCATTTACATCATTTTCTTCAAATTAAACTTTTTTAATCGTAAAAATTTAATTTTTATGGGGGGCTTTTGCTATTGGTCACCCAATGGACGAAAGCCCTCAAAAATATTTGAGTTTCATCAGTTGGTTATCGAGAAACTTGAAATTTTCCATTTTTGACCTAATTTTCGAGATTTTTTGAATTTATTGAAATTTCTTCAAATTTGATCTTTTTAGATTAAATTTCCAACTGTATGAGCTTTGCAGGATGGTTTGGAACCTATGTAAGTCCTCCTGCCCAGTTGTTTGGGTGAAAAGTGATGCTTTTGACCAAATCATGCCGTTATAATGCCAAAATTTTTAAGTTTTTCACCATTACTAATATCTTGTTTGTTCTTCTGTGTCTTGACAGATAGTATGGCTCGTACCAAGGTTCCTAGGGCTCATGACCCCGTTCGCTTTCGCTTCAATGAGGCAGAAGCTCAGTATGCTCCCTACGAGTGTAAGAAAGTAGAAGGGGATCGCTGTGTGAACTTGGCTAGTCTAGCCTTGTTCAACCATGGAGGGGGCATTTGGTGACATGGGCTGGCTTCCTGTGATCACCTATGAGGCTTGTATTCATCCTGATTTTGTGAGGCAGTTCTATTGCAATCTCCAGGTAGTGGGGGATCGCAATGACACAGAGAGGGGTAGGGAGCTTAGGATCAGTAGCTACGTCAAAGGGGTAGAGGTTTCACTTAACTGCCAGTAGTTGGTTGATCTTTTGGGCATATCAAATGATGGCCCTTTGGTGTATTGTGCTCCCAAGAAGCCCCAGTTCCCATCTTTGGAGATGCATGCTGAGATTGATAGTCCGCTCATTAGAGATGATCGCTGGGAGATGAAAGCGATCAACCTACGTCCAGAGCCTCGGGTGTACTACAAAATTATCCAGCACAACCTGATTCCCCAAAGTGGACAGTATGATAGGATCTCACAGTTGACTCAGTATGTCCTCTACTGCATTTGCACTAGGCAGCCTGTCTGCCTTCCTTATATTATTATCTGAATGATGATCCGCGCTATGCTGCCTGGTCAGTTAGGTAACTGCCCTATAGGCATCTGATTACTAGACTGGTCACCCACCTATGCGTTGATTTAGTGGATGAGAGGATTCAGGAGAAGACCTTCTCATCGGATCTTGACTGGGAGGCCATCTGTAAGATGGGTATGCGGGATGCTCAGGTCAGTGATGATGAGAGGAACGCTCTGGTGCGTCCTCGTACTCGAGTTGAGGTAGCAGACGCTGCGGTGGTAGCAGCAGCAGCAGTTGCAGGGGTCCATGGTGGTGATGCTGAGGATGAGGATCCTATGTTCATGGATGTAAACTCCATACCTCCTCCATCACCTCTACATTCTACTGGAGCTGGTCCATCTCGGGCTCCTTCACACACTGCTGGTCCTTCACACCCACCCTGTGATGATATTATGAGGCTACTGCATGAGATTAGAGAGGCCTAACATGAGTCGGATCAACGGATGGCTGAGTTGGCAGCTAGTCTCCAGATGACCCAGACTCAGGTGGCCTGGTTGACTAGAGTGTATGTTGAGGACTACGATAGATATCGCGAGGCACTTCCTCCTCCAGCACCTCCAGCTCCATGATGTATATTTTCTTTTTATACTTCTTTGTACTACAGAGTAACTATCCAAATTGTGGATTGTACTCTGATTTGGATATGTATAAACGTACTTTTTATTCGATGTATATGAAACTTGTTCCTCATTTTATATATGCAATATTCTCTTTCTTAATTTTGTCTCAAATAACACTGGTCCAGATGGTGTGTTTTTATTATAGCTTTTAAATTTTTCTCCTCACTCAGTTCACGAGCTTTTATGGGAGTATATTCGTTTAATAGACAGGGCCTGAGAGCTCTGATACCAAGTTGTCACACCCCAATTGCGTACTGTTCAGAATGGTGTAATGAACGGCCAATAAAACAACGGTTCAACCAGGATCTCGAATAGGCTGTGTCCGTTTGCTTAAACCATACACATCCACAACCATAATCAAAGTAAATAAACAATAGCGGAAGTTTTATATATTAAATGAACTGAAAATCTAAGAATGATAACATAATAAAATATCCAATTATCTTTCATTGACTAAGACATAAGTAAATATATAGTCAATTACATTTCCTTAATAATCCAAATAAAAATCTAATAAAAAACGCATGAATTGCATTCACATGACGAATCGTGCGACTCTATTATAGCCTCTACGTCCATCGTCGCAACATGTCCGTATGTGGGAGCATTAATATAATCTTCCACGGTCGTACCTGCATTATCAACTAAAGTATTCGAATTTGATAAGGGTGAGCATACATCACGGCTTAGTGAGCAATCAAAACAATGCAACAAGCATATGCATGCATTCAATTCATATCTTTGGTCTGGTTCACAAGTTTGCAATGTGCAATAGAAAGGATACGTGGCCGCCGCACCTCTATACATAAATGTGTGGAACCGCCCAATTGATCAAACACCATTGCCGCCCGCACATGCACCCACCATGGAATAGAGATAGAGCTAAAGTGCTTAGGACCGCACCGCATCACACTTCCCTTGATGCTCTACCCAAACCAATACGTAAGCCCCTATTGGCGAGGGCTTGCAAACTGGGCTTGCAACTAACCAATCCTAATGTCAAACAATGTATCCAAGGCCTCACCCCAGCATCCCTCAATACGTCCATAGAGATAGAGCTAAGGCCCCCCGGTAGAGTCAGAGACTACACGGTCTGAGACCACCTCCCCTGATGCCCTACGACGTAATAGTTCTGCTAAGGTAATGGTGATACGACGATGTTAGTGGTCAAAACTTGAGTAGAGATAGAGCTAGAGTCTGGTGACCAAGATGAACCACAGTGTCACGTCATCCCCCTGATGCTACACTCACATCAAATACACTAACCACGCACATACATTCACATGGATATTCCTAGCATCATCATCATCATCATGTTACAAATAAACAGAATTAAATATGCATGAACAGTAATAACAGGAATAGCGGATGACATGTGATATGTGCATTACAAGCATACAAGTATAGAATCATTCATGATGTTGGACTCAATAAATGAAAACAGTTTATTATTAACCAATTAGTTTAGGTCTTGTTCCATCACCTTTGATTGAGCATAGATCCTCATTCAAGCTTTATGAATCACTTTTAAATCACTAGAAAGACCTAAGAAGTCGATAGATTTTAATTAGAATTAGTTCCAATAGATTTAGACTGACAGAACCTGTAGGGTCGCAGGTAGGGTAGCACCTAGGGTAGCAGTTTCTGCGACCCTAGGGTGTAGGGTCGTAGGTAGGGTCGGATACCATTTGACCCTACATGTGACCACACCCTCCCTGGGACTTTCCGAGGGCATGTGGTCGATCCTGTGGTCTCGTAGGGTCAGATATCATTCGACCCTATGTACGACCACACGTATTCTGAGTCGACCTTTCATTTTAAAGTCCATCCCTTCATGTTTGGGTCCTTTGACTTACTATCATGGTCCATTCTATGATTGTTCTATGGCTCAAAACTATAATTTATACACCATTCATTGTCCATAATGATTTTCTCCATGGAATCTCTTGGAACTCGTCCATGGATGGATGATTTGGGTTTTTCCTAATCCTAAGTTCTTCATAACTATTCTAGGCTCTCTTATTCAGGTAAGAAATTAGGTTCATACCTTAATTCAGAGGTTTCTCTGAACTTTCTCCTCTTCCTTAGTCTTCTTCTTCATGTTTCCATCTCTTTCTTTTTCTCTCACTCTCAATTAGGGTTCTAAAGGAGTGAAAGTGGCTAAGGGATGTCCTATTTATAGAGAAAAACCCTCCATAATAAGTCCCAATGAGTTTAGAAAAGATCCCCTTTGAATTAGGAAAGTTTCCTAATTTTTGGTTTTTGTCTGTCATCGTAGGGTCAGACGTAGGGTCGTAGAATCCATCGACCCTACACCTTCTTAGTCGTCTGACCCTACGATTAGAAAGTCATGGGTTGGAGTTCTATTGAGGTGGGGTCCCTGTTTAGGCAAGCGACCTTACCCTCACATTTGCTATTTTTGGGTTAGACTTCATACCTGGTCTTGTGGTTTCTTCTTGCACTTGGTCCACTTGGCTCGACCATGATAGGTAGACCTGATACAAGGTGGTAAGACCGTTAGTTCGATACGGGTCTTACACAAACCCATCCATCCAGTAATCTTAAAACAAATTCTCCATTACTTCATCTGAGGTTTCTTGGCTATTGAAATTAATATGAATCTAATTACCTCCTATCTAATAATTTTCTTATTAACTAAGCATCTTTATCAATGGAGGTTGGGAATGTAAAATTTAGAATGTTTATCCAAAAGTGGTTCATTTCTTTATATCGAATTCAATATAATGACGAACATTTATTTTATGTAGTGAACCTAGATTTAAAGGATTTAGCGTAAATCTATGATAAACAAAACCTACAACCAAGGGTCGTTAGGTTACAAGGTGGTCTGAATACATAGAAGTAGAGGCGGTACTACAAGAATAAATCTGGAGAAAATTTTGGTACATCAATAAACTCAGGTATAAAATCGAAAAGATGTACATTTAAAAGATTAAATCTGTAGGCTGTTCATTCAGTTCATATCTTTATTCATGTTTTCAATCATGAGAGTAGCTTAGATTGGTATAATCAGGACTAATTCTAATGGAACAACATCTGTAATCCAAATTGACAGGTTAAATAAAAAAAGGTATCCTGTCAAGGCACGACAATTTAAAATCAAGTATGTTCATCATTAAGAAAGTTTTCTCTTGCTCATTTATCTAATATGTTGGACACAAAGGATTTGATCCCTCGCCTAAAAATGTCTCAGGCTTCATCTTCAGAAAATGTTCCTCAACCCTTGTTGGATCATTCAACCTTAGTGCAGCTATCCCATATACTGGTTGCTAATAAGGCTAACCACCTTGATACATTGCTTGTGCACCTAGATTCTACACTAGGGTGTGTGTTATTAGGACCTTCTGTGTTGTAGGCACTGTGTTATGGCCAATAGGTGCTAGAGGTACAGTGTTGCTACCAACTGGTATTGTACTTAGTCTGACCTGGAGGTATTGGGGTAGCATTGGCAACTTCGGTAGTGATTCTCATGGCAACTTGCATAGCCGGTAACATAGATTGTTGCTTTTGTATTTATCGGGCCAAATTCATCACAAACTGGCCAAGACACTTGGTGACCTAGGTAGATTAATTGGAGTGGCCTGGTTGTTTACCCCTTTGATTTGCTCCGGTTTGATTTTTATTATTCAACATCTGCTCAGCTGGATTCTCATTACCCGTTCTCGATCCAGATGATGGTGGGGTCAGATTGTGACCTCTTCTTAATGCCCATTGGTGACGAATCATCATGTGGTGGATCTCACTCAGAGAGTCACCT
Organism: Protea cynaroides; assembly: GCA_028583415.1. Classification (NCBI taxonomy): domain Eukaryota; kingdom Viridiplantae; phylum Streptophyta; class Magnoliopsida; order Proteales; family Proteaceae; genus Protea; species Protea cynaroides. Next base: position 10,769,388 of record CM053269.1, read on the forward strand.
AGGAGTAGAGTTTTATTCTTCTTTTACAATTACTCTTATTTTTGGTGTATAATCTCAGGGTTAGATTTTATTCTGCTTATTTTCAGACACAGTTATTATCACACCCCAATTATAGACAAACCAAAAATGTGAGTGAACCGTTATATGAACCAATGGTTCACGCCAGGATCTCATAAGACCGCGCCAATATGCTAAACTAAATACACATTCCACACAATCAAAGATAATAAAGTAAATAGTGAAAGTCTTATCAATAATTGAGGTTTAACATGATAATTAAATAAATAATTTAGTTATCTCCAAATAATCTAAAACATAATTAATAATTTATTATAGGGTTCCAAAATTAAAATACTAATAAACTAAGAATAAAGGCATTGGAAACAATCGCACAAAGTGTCGCGCTCATCCTCCACAATCTGCATGTTCATTGCCACTACATGTCCATACGATAACGTATTTATATAATCTTCAACGGTGGTACCTACATCATCAACTAAAAACATTCGACGTCGAGGGGTGAGCACACAACACGGCTTAGTGAGTAAAACAAATAATGCATAAACATATGCATGCATTTATTTCATATCATTGGTTTAGTATAAGCTTGCAAAGTGTTATGGTAAGGATAAGCAGCCGTCGCACTTCTATGCGCCAGAGTGTAAGCACGCCCAATGGATCACACACCGCTATTGCCCCACATAACTCACTATAAAATAGAGATAAAGCTAGATTTTTTGGATCACACACTGCCAGAACCCCCCTAATACCCTATCGATACTAGTATGTATGCCCCTACTAGCGAGGGGTTACAAATTGGATTCGTTTTTAACCAATCCTAGATGTCATCCAGATGTATCCAAGGTCTCACCCCAGCATCCCTCAATATGTCCTTAGAGATATAGCTAGAGTCTGGAAGTTAGGCCAAAGACCACAGTACCGTGTCCCCTCCTGATACTCTGTGACATACTAGTTCTGCTATGGTAACAGTGATACGACGATGTCAATGTGATGAACAGATCAAAGATAGAGCTAGAGTCTAACGGTTAGACCAAAGACCACAGTACCGCATCCTCTCCCTGATACTCAACTTAACCCAACACATTGACCATACACACACAAGCACATGCCTACCCCTAATATCATCATCATATCAAATAGGAATAGTAGTAAAATATGCATGAGCAGTTATAAAGCAAGTATTGGATGACATGTGAGATGCACAAATAATCATACGAAACATAGCACCATATCATATTAACATGAAAATAGAAAAGAAAGGTAGCTTGTTATTATCCAGTTAGTTTAGGTTTTGTTCCCTCACCTGTAAACGATATGGGTTCCTCTTTCAAGCCTTAGAACTTACTTTAAAACTAGTTGGAAACCTAAACAATTTATAGATTTAAGTTAGGATTTGGTTTCATCAAGTTACAGTAGTTTAAATCCAAAACAGGGCTTCTTGTTAATGACTGGTCGACCCTGACTGGTTTTTATCATGTGGTCAGTGACTGTGACCAAGGAGTTCTGGAAACCACCTGTAAATCACTACTGAACTCACTGGTCACACATATATTTGACCAGTGATGTGGCCAGAGAAACTCTGGTCAGGATATTTTCCAGTCGAGTTCTCTTTTGAATCAATACCTTGGCTTACCAATGGGGTTCATCCTAGAGTCATTATATGGCCTGAAACCAACGGTTTCCAATTGATAATTCCCAATTAACAGTCGTATGCTAACCCTAAGCATCAATCATAGATTAACCCTAATCTCCTTTGGTTTGCTTAGAAGATCTCATGATCCCAGGTTCAATTCACCAACACAAAGATAAAAAGATCATCCCAACCAATCTAATAGTTACAGAGATGGTCCTCTTACCTTAGTTTCCTTGCTTTAGAAGGATGGAAATCGTTGGCAATAAGCTCTTCTACAACTCCTTCTCCAAGCTTTCTCCTTCTCCTTGATCTTCTTCTCTTCTCTCTTTCTCTCTTAGTTTTAGGGTTTAAGAATGAGCAAAAAGAGTGAGAGAGAGCAGAGGGAGGTCCTCTATATAGGGAGAAATTTCTCATATAGAGTCCACTCTCAATTAGGAGAGAAACCACTCGAAATAAGAAAAGTTTCCTAATTTCAGAAGACAGTCTGGAATTCACTGATTGACTTCACTTGTCGCAATTTTCGTCAACCAATGAGTCACAAGGTATGAACCAGTGAGTCTAAAATTTGACTGGTCTTAGTTTTTTACTATGACTGGTCGACCACACAGGTTCGTACAGTCGACCACTCAAGTAAAATCGACTATTTTTAATTTACTTGGCCTTGCGATTCCTTTATACTGTTGGTTCACTCAAGTCAGTTATGATGGGAAGACCTGACACTACACAATTAAATTGCTTTCGCATTGCATTTTTTTCTTCCCATCTTATCTCCTCCACATCCTGGCTTCTCCATGTAACCTTAACATAATAGATATCACGGTTGTGAAGATGCTAAACCTTTTGACTAGTGATCTCAAATGGCACTACTTTGAACATTAGGTCTTCAGTCAAATCCGGTGGATCCATGGTAAAAAAGTATGTAGGATCTCTAATATAGGCCTCCAATAGTTAAACATGGAATACATCATGCACACCAGACATAGATGGTGGTAATGCAAGCAGATATGTAACCTTTTCACGTCTAGCCAAAATCTCATAAGGTATAATGTACCTGGGACAACTTTTCCTTCTTACCGAACCTCTTCAAACCACGCATAGGTGATATCTTCAAGAATACCTTGTCACCTACAGTGAATTCGAGGTCTCGTCATCGATTGTCCGCATATTTCTTCTGATGATTTTAAGTTGTTCTAACCCTTTCCATGATTACATCTACCACTTGATAGATTTCTTCTACAAATTCGGGTCCAATGATTCTTTGTTCTCCAACTTCATTCCAAAATAAAGGAGTTCGACATTTCCTACCGTACTACAATGCCTCATAAGGTGACATCTATATAGTAGCCTGGTAACTGTTGTTATAAGTGAACTCTTGGTAATTTCTCATCCCATGCACCATTGAAATCAATCGCATAGGCTCAGAGCATATCTTCTAGAATTTAAATGGTCCGCTTCAACTTTTCGTCAGTTTGAGGATGAAATGCAGTACTGAACTTCAACTTCGTTCCCATAAATTTTTGTAGTCCTTCCCAAAACTTAGTAGTAAAGCTTGGGTCTCGATCCGATACAATACTCTTAGGTACTCCATGTAATCGGATAATATTATCCTCATATAGCTTGGCTAGCCACTCCAATGTTTACTCAGGTAGTATAGCGATGAAATAAGCTGACTTCGTAAGAGGATCGACAACCACCCAAACTGCGTCAACTGATCTAGGAGTCAATGATAAACCAGTGATGAAGTACATAGTGATACAATCCCATTTCCAAGCTAGTTCTGGTTATGGTTGTAATAAACCTGTTGGTCTTTTCCTTTCAGTCTTTACTTGCTGACAATTTAAATACTGAGACACGTACTTAGCCACATTCGCTTTCATTCCTCTCTACCAGTATAATTAATTCAAAGCATGGTACATTTTAGTACTTCCAGGGTGTACCAAATATGATGTGGAATGAGCTTCTAATATTATTCTTTGTCAAAGGTTTGAATCTTCACTTTCAGGTATACACAATCGTCTCCTTATCTTAGTACCTTATCATCATCCAGTGAAAAATCAGGATTTGACTTACCCTTCTCCAAATCTTCTTGTACCGTTCTTAGATATGGGTTCGATAATATTGCTTCCTTCACTTCGTCAGTCAACTCAGGTAGAATCTTCAATATTGTGAACATCAACAATAACTTATGGATCAGTCCTCACTCTATCAAATCTTCACATGTTTCTATAATATGCTGCTTCTCATCCCAATCCAAAATTATTGCTGTGAAGCATAAGGCAACATTTGTACTAGGTCCTTCTTCAGACTTCATTATTCTTTTCCTGCTCAAAGCATTAGCTACCACATTGGCCTTATTGAGGTGATACTGAATATTACAGTCATAATCCTTCAGGAGTTTCAAGTACCTTCTCTGCCTCATGTTTAATTCTTTTTGGGTGAAGAGATATATAAGACTCTTATGATCTGACTTAGGCTATAACTTCTCACCGTACAAGTAATGTCTCTAAGTCTTAATTGCATGAATCATCACTGCTAGTTTCAAGTCATGAGTAAGGTAATTCTTCTCATATACTTTTAGTTGTCTTGAAGTATACATGATAACTTATTCACCTCGCATCAGCACCCATCCTATTCATAATCCAGAAGCATCGGTATACAGGATAAATGGCTGCCTTGGCACTGAAATGGTCAAGATGGGAGCTGATATCAAACATTGTCTTCAATGTTTGGAAACATTCTTCACAGTTGTCGGTCTACACAAACTTTTTTCCTTTCCTAGTCAGCTTGGTAAGAGTTACGATGATTCTAGAGTAGTCCTCTATGAACCGTCGATAATAGCTAGCTAAACCCAAGAAACTTCTGATCTCTGCAACATTCTTAGGTGCTTTCCACTTCACAATGGCTTCAATCTTGCTGGATTCTACTTTAATCCCTTCTGATGACACTATGTGACCTAAGAACTGCACTTCTTTCAGTTAGAACTCACATTTCTTGAACTTGGCATAAATCTTCTCCCTTCTCAACTGTTGTAAGGCTGCTTTAAGATCCGTTGCATGAGTCACTTCATCCTTGGAATAAACCAAAATATCGTCTATGAAAACTATGATTTATGTGTCCAACATGTCAAGGAACACTCGATTTATAAGCTCTATAAAAGATGTTGGTGCATTGGTTAACCTGAAAGACATAACCAGGAACTTATAATGTTCGTATCTGGTTCTAAATGCTGTCTTTGATCTTCAACTAATGATATCCTGACAGAAGATCGATCTTGGAGAACACCTTCGCACTTCGTAGCTGGTCGAATAAATCATCTATCCCAGGTAATGGATATCAATTCCTGATCATTAGCTTATTTAATTCTCGATAGTCTATACAAAGTCTAATGCTACCGTCCTTCTTCTTAACAAATAGCACAGGCGCTCCCCATGGTGATATACATGGCTATATAAAACCCTTTTCTAATAACTCCTGTAGTTGAGTCTTCAATTCCTTTAATTTGGTAAGAGCCATCTGATAAGATGCCTTAGACACAGGTGCCAACCCTGGGAATAAGTCTATGACGAACTCAGTTGCTCGATCAAGTGGCAACCCAGGTAAATCCTCTGGGAACAAGTTCAAAAATTCCTATACAACCTCAATATCTTCCATCTCTGGAACTTGTTTGGTAGTGTCTACCGTAGATACCAAATATCCAACTCCTCCCTTCTCAAGGCATCTCTTAGCCTTCAATGTAGAGAGGATAAGCTTCCGCTTACAAGGAAGTTTAGTTCCAACAAAGTTGAATTCTGCACCATCCTTGCCCTTGAATGACAACTTCTTCTTAGTGCAAAGTAGACTCATAGAATGCTGAGATAACTAGTCCATTCCTAGGATGATGTTAAAGTCTGCCATCTCGAGCTACACTAGATTTGCATCCAAACTCCATCCATTTATAAGTATTGGCCACGGTCCATAACAATTATCTAACACAACCTTTAATCTCAAAGTATTTGATTAATAACTTGAGGTTTAAAGGTCTGAAGAGCATATTCAACTTCTTCCCAAAGGTGATGGACACAAAAGAATGGGTAGCCCCAGAGTTGAAAAGGACTCTAGGGGGTACACCAGCTATGGTTACAATACCTATAGTTTTTACCTAGGTGTAGTCTATATGCTCACATATGGTACTATAAAAGAATAGGGTCAGGTCATACCTGTGACCACATTAGGTGATGTGGAAGCGTCTTCAGAAGTCACGACATAAACCTTCCCTTGCTGTAATTTCTTCTTGGGCTTTGGGTTGTCCCTTGCATAGTGCCCCTTTTGATCATAGTTGAAGCACTTGATATTGGAAGTCACTTATCCTAGTTGAGGGAAAATTGTCTGAGTAGTCTTGGCTGCACCATTATTATTCTGAAGCCTGAATGATATAAAGGTCTTTGAGTTTTCTCCAATAAATATACCTCCATATGGCCTCTTCACACAACGGTTCTGAGTATAATAACTCTCCCTTTGGCTTGACTCCAATACACAAGCAATCTACACAGCTTCATTATATATCTTCTTCTCTAAACCCAATGCATGTTCTCGAATACTTCTCCTTAGTCCCATGACAAACTATCGGGTCTTGGTATCCTCCTCTTGCATACTAGTGGGAGAAAATAAGAATAACTCTTCATAATGTTACTGGTAATTGTCCATAGACATTTGACCTTGATACAGACTTAAAAATTCCTTCTCTATCTGATCCCTGAAGCTTCTGGGAAAATACTTCTCAAACAATGCTTATTTGAAGATAGCCCACGTCAGATGGGTGTGCTTAGTTTGAAGATTACTTTGAGTGGACTTCCACTAATGATTCACATCTCCTTTCAGCCTGAAAGTAGCACATAGCACCTTTTCTTTTTTGAAAATTGTCATCTTCAAGAAGTTCTTCTCCATTTTGTCATAATGGTTCAGATGGCTTGCCCGTGAACTCCTTCGACTTTATCTTCAAAAAATGCTCTATCAGCCTAGAGTAGTAAAGCTGATTTTGTGCATAAAATCAAAAATTGGTGGCTGATTCTAATAACTACCTTGGTTATTCACCCCTTGTTGTACTTTGACATTTTGCATTGGAGTGTGTATCACTGGTACCTACTGTGCTGTAGGCATGGTATTATTTCCAATGGGTGCTTTAGGTATGGTATTACTACCAACCGACACTATACTACTCTAATTTGTAGGTGCTAGTGCTGCATTTGTAGTTGGGGGAGCAATTTCCATGACAACTTGCATATTTACTTGCATTTAATGTAAGTCCTGCACTTGTCGTGCCGAATTCATCACAATCGTGGCCAAATCAGTTGGTGGTGCTAGCAAATCGATTGGGTTGGCCTAATTATTGACTCCTTATGGCATGATATTCTGATTCTCATTGTTTCTGGCTTGATCACATGGTTTTCATTAACATTCTCTATTCCAGGTGGTGGTGGGGCTGGGCACTGGTTGTGTCCCCTACGGCCTCCTTTACGTCTAGCCATTTAATTTTATCGACTGGGGTGGTTTCTGCATAGCCAATAGAGGTGAGATAAGTACAATAATGGCAGTTCATAAGGTTAGTCTCACAATTTATGAAAATCCCCAACACACAAAACCAAGACAAGGAATGCTGAAGAAAAAAATTTCTTTCACTGGTTGACATTGACTGGTAGTGTATCATGGGACCAGTGATGAGAACCTGATGAACCCTAGGAAAATTCCCTGGAATCACTGGTCAACTATATTGGTCGACTTACTGGTTGACATATTAGTCGAATTAGTAGACCGATGAACCTAAGTCATTTCTCCTACTTTCTCTTTTGTTTTCCTTCTGAGTTCCGACTTAACTCCCCCCCGGTGAGTTGCTACAGTACCAACCAGTCAAAAGCAAGTTTTCTTCATCAGTCAACATCTCCAAATCATCTCTAGATGTAAGTTCTCTATTCCCAATTCTCTTTGGACTATTAAACCTAGGTTTTCATCATTTTTTCTTGTTTTTCTTACATTACAATTTATTCGATCATAAAAATATTATATTGATCACTTAAGTTTGATGTTGGGCACCCAACGGACGAAAACCCTCAATAAATTTTGGGTTTCATTAGTTGGTTTGCTCAAAATTCCAAAATTTTTGGTTTTTGACTTAGAAATTGGCGGTTTTGCCCAAAATTCGATTTTGTTTTCTAAATTTCTTGAAATTTATTGCAATTTCCTATTTATTAGTATTGCAGGATGGTTTGTAACTTATGTAAGTCCTTCTGCCCATGTAGTTGGGTGAAAAGTGAGGCTTTAGACCAATTTACGCTGTTATGCTGCCAAAATTTCTGAAAATCTTTTGACTTTTCATTTGTTTCTCTTTCTTGTAGTTAACATGCCTTGTACTAAAAATCCTAGGCAATACAATGCCCATCTCTTCCGTTCAGCTGACGCCGAGGCGTAGTACCCCTTATTCTGACACAAGCATGTAAAGGGAGGATGTTTTGTCAATTTGGCCAATCCTTCATTATTCGATGTTGAGAATGCATTCAGGGCCATGGGTGGCCTCCGATGATACAATATCTTGCATGCACCTATCTAGAGCTGGTCAAGCAATTTTATTGCAACCCACAACTCGTGGGCGATGCAAAAGATATAGATAGAGGTAGAGAACTGAGGATTACAAGCTGGATGAAAGGGATACCCATCTCATATGAGCTTCTTGGCATCTCCAATGCTGGAGAGTTGGTCTACTGCACTCCAAGAAGCAGAAATTTCTTCTAGAGATGATGCGGGCCAAGATAAACTAGCAGATTCTACTAAATGATCACTTTGGGATGCAAGGGATCCATAATCACCTTGAGCCTCGAGTATACTGCAAGATTATCTAGCATAATTTCATACCCCAGAGTGGGCATTACAACACAGTATCACAGCTTACTCAGTACCTCCTATACCATATCTGCACTAGGTAGCCTGTCTGCCTACCCTACATTATCATTCGCACCATGCACCGCACTGCGTCCCTTAACCTGAAGGGTAAGCTACCCTATGATCACATGATCTCCACCATTCTCACTCACTTGCAAGTAAGCCAAGAGGGCCAGAGGTTTTATGAGGACACGATGTCATCAGACCTCGACTGGGATGCCATCTGTAGGATAGAGATGCAGAATATACAGGTCAGTGACGAAGAGCGAAATGCTCTAGAGCATCCTCAAAGTCGAGTAGCAGCGACAATAGCAGTAGCAGTACAGTGGATTTTGAGGCAGTAGTGGTAGAGGGTGACGAGGATGACAATAAGATGTGCATGGATGTAGATGCCATCCCCCCTTTACCATAGCATGCTACTAGAGCTAGCCCTTCTCATTCTACCGCCTCGATTGGTCCTTTACATCCCCCTCCCAATGACATGATGACTATGGTCCGAAAGATCCAAGCATCTCAACGTACTATGGAGCAGTGGGTACAAGAGATCCTGGATACCAAGTGGGGTTTGCCTAAAGCCCAACGAGTGATGGATGGATGAGTAGCGAACCTCGCTGAGAGTCTTCGCACTACTTAGAAGGGGGTAGCTTGGCTCCGGAGGGTCTATACAAAGGACTATGACAGAGATAGAGAGTATCCACCTCATCGTCCACCAAGTCATTGGTAGATTTCATATCCATTATAAATACATTTCTTTTAATGTTTATGTTTGCAGAGTAACTATCTGGCTTGTGGACTGTACTCTATTTTTTTTATCTGAAACACATTATGTCACTTTTATTTCAGGTCATCTATGTATATATACTTTTGTTTCACCTTTACCTAATGTGCATTATGGGGTTGCTTATTTTTCTCTAACAATACTGTGCTTATGGTAGGTTTATATTAAAGCTTTTATGTTTCATCCTAGCTCAGTTTATAGACTCTTGTGGATGTTTTCAAGTTTGATTGCCTTAGATGCTCTGATACTAAGTTGTCATACCTCAATTCCAGACAAACCAAATGTGTATGTGAACTGTCATATGAACCAACGGTTCACGCCAGGATCTTGTAAGATTGTACCAACATTCTAAACCAAATACACATATACACAGTTAGAGATAATAAAATAAATAACGGAAGTCTTACCAATAATGAACTGAGGTCTAACATGATAAGTAAATAAATATTTCAATTATCCCTAAATAATCTAAAACATAATTAAATAATCTATTACAAGTTTTCATAATCAAAATACAAATAAACTAAGAATAAAGGCATTGAAAATACTCGCATAAAGTGTTGTGATCGTCCTTCATAGTCTGCACGTTCATCGCCCCCACATGTCCATATGACGGTGCATTTATATAATCTTCAATGGTGGTACCTGCATCATAAACTAAAAATATTCGACGTCGAGGGGTGAGCATATAGCACGACTCAGTAAGTAAAACAAAACAATGTACAAACCTATGCATGCATTTATTTCATATCTTTGGTCTAGTATAAGCTTGCAAAGTGCTATGGTAAGGATAGGCAGCCATCGTACCTCCATGCACGAGAGTGTGAGCATGCCCAACGGATTACATACCACTGTCGCCCTACATCACTCACTATAAAATAGTGATAAAGCTAGAGTTCTCGGATCACACACCTCCAGAGCCCTCCTGATACTCTACACGTACCAATACTTATGCCCCTACTTGCAATGGATGTGCAGACTATAGAGGATGAACATGACACTTCGTGTGAGTGTTTCTAATGCCTTTATTCTTAATTTATTTATATTTTGATTATGGGAACCTATAATAGATTATTTAATTATATTTTAGATTATTTGGAGATAATTGAAATATTTATTTACTTATCATGTTAGACCTCAGTTGATTATTGGTAAGACTTCTGTTATTTATTTTGTTATCTCTAATTGTGTAGATGTGTATTTGGTTTAGAATGTTGGTACAATCTTACAAGATCCTGGCATGAACCGTTGGTTCATATGACAGTTCACATACACTTTTGGTTTGTCTGGAATTGAGGTATGACAACTTAGTATCAGAGCATCTAAGGCAATCAAACTTAAAAACATCCACAAGAGTCTATAAACTGAGCTAGGATGAAACATAAAAGCTTTAATATAAACCTACCATAAGCACAGTATTGTTAGAGATAGAAAATAAGCAAGACCATAATGCACATTAAGTAAAGGTGAAACAAAAGTATATATACATAGATGACCTGAAATAAAAGTGACATGATGTGTTTCAAATAAAAAAATAGAGTATAATATGAGTGTTTGAAAATACCATTTGTTAGTGGTTTTAAAATATGAGAATGAAGTATTTAATGATTGTCTCTCGTGTTCAATGATTTTCAGGCAATCCCACTATCTGATTAATTAATGGCAGGACGCAGAGTAACCAGACAAAGCCGTAACTCTATCCCACCACCACCACCTGTGGGGGAAGATAACCAGACACACCCGAAAAAACAAGGGAACATGAACACGGCATCGTCCGTCATAAATGGGCAGACAAATCCTAAAAATATGCCAGTTCCACTTACAGACTTGGCCACAGTCATAATGAACTTGGCCCAACAGCTGTAGCAAATGCAACAGGCAAAAGCTACTATACAAGCTGCCATAGGCATAACTCTTCCAGCTGCACAGACACCTCCAATGCCAGCAGGACAGGCAAGCACAGCACCAGGGGGAAGTAACACAGTACCCCACGGACCTCAGACTCCTATCATGCAGGCTTAAGTATAAAATCCTGAGATAGCTCAAGGTGGATATCAATACCAACCACCTATGTATGGAGCGTATGTCCCGCAGCAACTAGACCACTCCAGACTGGTGGAGCATTTTCTGAAACTGAAGCCCAAAGAATTTAATGGAAAGCCAGCAGATCCTTTATGGCCGGCACACTGGGTTGACGAAATGGAAAGAAATTTTATGATGATGACATTAAATGAAGAAGAAAAAGTGTTGTGTGCCACCTTTATGCTGAAAGGAGATGCACACCAATGGTGGAGGTCTACCAGGACATATTTACTAACAAAGCATGCCCAACTGACTTGGGATATTTATAAGGAGGCGTTCTTTAAGAAGTACTTTCTTAGAAGTTTCAGAGATTTTATCGAAAGAGAGTTCCTGAGTTTATATCAGTGGCAGATGACCGTGGATGCATATCAACAGCGTTATGAAGAGCTGTTCTTCTTTGCACCCACCAGTATGCAAGAGGAAAACACAAAGACCCGAAGGTTCATCATGGGACTTAGGGGAAGCATCCGTGAGCACATTCTGGGACATGAAAAGAAAATCTATAATTAAGCGGCACAAATTGCTCGAGTTATAGAATCGAGCCTAAAGGAGAGTTATTTCATGCAAAACAGAGGTATAAAAAGGCCAGCTGAAAATTCTTATAATGGAGGGAATAACAAGACATTCAAACCCTTCCGTGCTCAAGGCTATACCGCTACAACCAAGACTACTCCCACAGCTCAACATCAACAAAAGGCAACTATAGAAGGGATAAAATGTTTTAACTACAACCAAGTGGGATAGATGGTAAGGGAATGTCCTAAGCCCTAGAAGCAGCTACATCAAGGATGAGTTTACGCGGTTACATCTGAGGATGCTGCCGCATCGCCTGATGTGATCACAGGTATCGTACCTATTAATGGCATTCGCGCCAGAGTACTCTTTGATTCAGGAGCTACTCATTCCTTTATATCTGTGACTTTTGGAAAGAAGTTAAATCTACCCCTTAAATCCTTAGACTGTAAACTAGTTGTACGATCACCTATGGCATTGGAAGTGGAGTTAGAAAAAGGTTATGGACCATGTCCAGTTCTTATTGATGAAAAGACCTTGGATGTAACCTTGATCCAACTTGAAATGGCAGACTTTGACGTCATCTTGGGAATGGACTAGTTAGTTTGGCATTCTGCAAACCTATTATGTGCCGAAAAGAAGTAAACATTTAATGACAAAGAAGGAGCATAGTTCAGTTTTTTGGGAACCAAACTTCCCCATAAACAAAAGCTCATACTCTCTGCGTTAGAGGCTAAGAAGTGCCTTGAGAAAGGAGTAGTCGGGTATTTAGTATCTGTGGTCAACCTTACCAAGGAAGCACCATGAATGAAAGATATTTATGTCGTGCGTGACTTTCCAGACGTATTTTCTGAAGAACTACCAGGATTACCACCTGACCGAGCTATAGAGTTTGTTATAGATCTTATACCTGGAGCCGCACCAGTATCGAAAGCACCTTATCGAATGACTCCTACTGAACTGAAGGAATTGAAAGTGCAATACAAGAACTGCTGGACATGGGTTACATTCGCCCTAGCATATCACCATGGGGAGCGCCAATATTATTCGTGAAGAAAAAGGACGATAGCGTTCGCTTGTGTATAGACTACCGAGAACTGAATAAACTGACAATTAATAATCGCTATCCATTGCCTTGGATCGATGACCTGTTCGATCAGTTGCAAGGTGCCAAAGTGTTCTCCAAGATCGATCTTCGGTCAGGCTACCGTCAGTTAAAGATAAAAGGTGGTGATATTCCCAAGACAGCATTCAGGACCAGATATGGACATTATGAATTTTTGGTCTTGTCTTTCGGATTGACGAACGCACCGGCAACCTTTATGGAACTTCTGAATCGGGTATTCCACGATATGTTGGATACGTCGGTTATTGTATTCATTGATGATATATTAGCCTACTCCAAAGATGAGGAAACTGATGTTAAGAATCTAAACGCCGCTCTACAGCGACTACGGAAGGAAAAGCTCTACGCCAAATTTACAAAGTGTGAGTTTTGGCTAAAGGAAGTCGCTTTTCTAGGCCATGTAGTATCTGCTGAAGGAATTAAAGTGGATCCCAGCAAGATCGAGGCTATTGTAAAGTGGGAAGCACCGAAGAGCATTGTTGAAATTAGAAGTTTCTTGGGTCTAGCTGGTTATTATCGACGATTTGTGGAAGACTATTCCCGGATTGCCGTACGCCTCACCAGTTTGACAAAGAAGGGCGAAAAGTTTGTTTGGACTGATAAATGCGAGAAGAGCTTCCAAACACTGAAGGCTAGATTGATATCTGCTCCAATCTTGACCATCCCAATTCCAGGACAACCATTTATCTAGTACACCGATGCGTCAGGACTGGGATTAGGATGCGTACTTATCCAAGGAGAAAAAATAATTGCTTATGCCTCAAGACAATTGAAGACACATGAGAAGAACTATCCCACTCATGATTTGGAACTAACGGCAGTAGTACATGCTGTCAAAATATGGAGACATTAACTGTACGGGGAGAAGTTTCAGATTAAATCAAAAGGAGCTGAATATGAGACAAAGAAGATGAATGAAATTATTGAAAGACTATGACTGTGATATCCAGTACCATCCGGGGAAAGCTAATGTAGTAGCCGATGCATTGAGTAGAAAGGCAATGATAAAATCTCAGGGAGAGGTTAGAACAACTGCCACAACGTGTACTACTAGGATGGTATTCAGTCACGGTAATGAGCAGTTTGTGATAGATGCACCAGATGGATCATCCAACCAAGAGTTTATTCATCGGTTTTCAAATATGTTCGCCGCATTGAAGATTATACCAGATATAGTTGATGAAGTAAAGACAGCTATCAAATTAGACCCTTACCTAAGAACGGTACAAGAGGACATCAAAAAAGGTAGGACTAACCCTGAGTTCACCTTGGACAAAGAAAAGGTACTGAAGTACAAAGGAAGAATATGTGTACCTGAAATAGAAAGCTTGGACATTAGACACCGATTGATGAAAGAAGCCCATACCACCATCTATTCGATACATCCTAGAAGTACAAAAATGTATCATGATCTAAAGAAATTATATTGGTGGAGAGGAATGAAAGCAGATGTAGTTAAGTTCGTGTCTCAATGCCTAAATTGTCAGAAAGTAAAGGCTGAACGACAAAGACCGGCAGGACTGTTACAGCTGTTACCGGAACCAGCATAGAAATGGGACTGCATCACTATGGACTTCGTCACAGGATTACCATTGACTCCTCGAGTAGTTGACGCAGTTTGGGTGATTGTAGACTGCTTGACTAAAATAGCTTGCTTTATACCTATACGACTGCAGTATACACTGGAGAGGTTAGCTAAGCTGTACGTGGATAATATTGGGCGATTACACGGGGTACCTAAAAGCATTGTGTCCGATAGAGATCTACGATTTACTTCAAAATTTTGGGAAGGATTGCAAAAGGCTATGGGTACAACATTGAAGTTTAGTACTGCATTCCATCCACAGACAGATTGACAGTGAGAGCATACAATTTAAATTCTAGAAGATATCCTTCGAGCATGTGTAATTGATTTTAAAGGATCATGGGATGAAAAGATACCATTGATTGAGTTCGCTTATAATAATAGCTATCAGGCTACTATACAGATCTCACCCTATGAAGCACTGTATGGCAGAAAGTGTCAAACTCCTTTGTTTTGGAATGAAGTTGGGGAACGTAGTATTATTGGACCGGAATTTGTTGAAGAGACTTGTCGAGTGGTCGACATTATCAAGGAAAGAGTAAGAATAGCTCAGAATCGTCAGAAGCAATATGCACATACTGGACACCGAGACCTTGAATTCGTCGTGGGTGAAAAAGTATTCTTAAAAGTATCGCCTATGCGAGGATTGAAACGATTTGGACAGAAAGGGAATTAAGTCCGAGGTATGTCAGGCCATATGAGATTCTAGCTAAGCGTGGGAAAGTGGTTTAGCAGTTAGCACTACCACCATCTATGTCAAGTGTGCATGACGTATTTCACATTTCCTTATTGAAGAAGTATGTCAAGGATCCAATGCACGTTTTGACAATAGACTTACCTAATTTGACTGAAGATTTGACATTTTAAGTAGCACCAACTGAAATCACTAGTCGAAAGGTTCAACGACTACGCAACTGTGATATCTATTATGTTAAGGTCACCTGGGGAAGTAGAGATATGGAAGAAATCACATGGGAAGAAGAGAATGCTATGCGAAAGCAATATCCTCATTTGTTTGAATCGAAAGGTATGAACAATTTTGGGGACAAAATTTTTATAAGTAGGGGGAGTTGTAAGACCCGTATCGAACTAACCCGGTCTTACCACCTTGAACCAGGTCTACCCATCATGGTCGAGCCAAATGGATCAAGTGCATGAAGGAGATCACGATCCAGGTATTAAACTGACCCAAAAAAACAAAAATAAGGGGGAGGGTCGCACACCCAGCTAGGCAGGGTCGGACCCCCCCAATATAAAAGTCAGACCCCGCATTTTTAATCGGGGGTCGGACAATTTAGAACCAGGGGTTGATGGGATCTCCGACCCCCTCATCAACCCCCAGTCTGCCGACAGAAACCGTGAATTGAGAACTTTCCAAATTTCAATGGGATTATTTCCTAATATCAATGGGACTTATTTTAGGAGTTCCTACTCTATAAATAGGACGTCCCTAAGCCTCTTTCACTCCTTTTAGAACCCTAATTGGATTGAGAGAAGGAGAAGAGAAGAAAAGTGGAGAAGAAGATCAAAGATAAGGCTTCAGAGAAACAAGCCTAATTCTTCTCTGGTATGGATACTATCTCCATGTAATTCTATAGACCTTAGAATAGATAGTGAAGAGGGTATGATCTAGGAGAAACCCAAATCATCCATCCATGGTTAGGTTTTCATGAAAAACCATGGAGGAGATCATTAAAATCATGTAGTGAATAAACTATGGTTCTAAACCATAGAACATGTATGGAATGGATTGTATAAGTAAGCCATATGACCCAAACACGAAGGAATGGACTGTAGGATGAAAATTTAGACTAAACCCATGGGAGGTCGCACGGGGGGTCGATGGAGAATCGACCCTACCAGACCCTTACATCGACCCCAGTATTCGTAAAGTTTAGAATCTGGGTGGTAGCACCCAGGGTCGATGGAACTTCCGACCATGGCATCGATCCCCATTTAACAAGAAGCTTTTTAAAAATCAGAATTAATTCTAATTAAATTCTATCGACTTGATTAGGTCTTCTAGTGATATAATAGTGATATTTACTTGATTCTTAAAGCTTGAAAGAGAATCTACAATCAAGCAAAGGTGAGGGAACAAGACCTAAACTAATTGGTTAATAATAAAATGTTTTATTTCTTGAGTCCAATGCCATGATTGATTCTATGCGTGTATGCTTGTTATGTGCGTTCAACATGTCATCCAATATTTCTATTATTACTGTTCATGCATATTTAAATTATTCTTTATAACATGATGATGATGATGATGATGATAGGAGTAGGCATGTGAATGTATGTGTGTGGTTGGTGTGCTTGATGCGATCGAGTATCAGGGGGGTGTCATAGGCAGGGCCTCAGCACTCTAGCTCAATCTCTAACTCAAGTCTTGTCCACTGACATCGTCGTATCGCCATTACCTTAGCAGAACTATTACGTCATAGTGTATGAGGGGAGGTGGTCTCGGATTGTGTAGTCTCTGACTCTGTCGGGGGGCCTTAGCCCTATCTCTATGGACGTATTGAGGGATGCTGGGGTGAGGCCTTAGGTACACTGATTGGCATTAGGATTGGTTAGTTGCGAGCCCAGTTTGTGAGCCCTCACCAGCAGGGGCTTACGTGTTGGTATGGGTAGAGTATCAGGGGAAGTGTAATCGGCTGGGCCTCAGCACTTTAGCTCTATCTCTATTCCATGGTAGGGTGGATGGGGACGATAATAAACGTTACCTTTGGGTTGGCTTCCACACCCTGTGCATAGAGGCGAGGCGGCCATCGAACCTTCCTATAGTGCATTGTAAACTTATCTACCAGACCAAAGATATGAATTGAATGCATGCATATGTTTGTTGCATTGTTTTGTTTGCTCACTGAGCCATGATGTGTGCTCACCCTTTCGATGTTGAATATTTTTAGTTGATGATGCAGGTACCACTGTCGAAGATTATATGAGTGCTCCAGTATAAGGGCGTGTTGTTGCAATGGAAGCTGAAGACTTAGAGGATACGCATGATCCCTCATGCGAGTGCAACTCATGCGTATTTGATTAGATTTTCATTTAAATTTATTAAGGGAATGTAATTGATATTTTATTTACTTATGTCTCAGTTGATACAACATAAATTGATACTTTATCTATGATTATCATAATTAGATTTCTCAGTTCATTTACTATAAGACTTCTGCTATTGTGTATTTACTCTGATTATGGTTGTGGATGTGTATGGTTTTATTTTTAATGGACATAGCCTATTAGAGAACCTGGTTGAACCGTTGGTTTGTTAGCGGTTCATCACACCGTTCTGAATGGTGCAGAATTGGGGTGTGACATAAAACACCTTATTCCTTCACTACTTTGCTTTGGTTGCGGTGGGGTTGCTGGACTAATCTTGGATGCAGCATTAAAGCCTTAAGTATGGAAGGGCCTGAATGTCTTGGTGTTCTCCCCGTTATAAGAATTCCCGTTAGGCCTTTTGATCCCCCTATTTTGAGCAAAGTAGCTCTCTTTCTGGCTCGACTCTATCACTCGAGCAATTTGTACAGCTTCATTGTAGACTTTCTTCTCAAGTCCCAGAACATGTCACGTATGCTTCCCCTAAGTCCCATGACGAACCTTTGGGTCTTCGTATCTTCCTCTTGCATACTGATTGGCGCAAAGAAAAAAAACTCCTCATAACGCTGTTGATATGTGTCGACAGTCATCTGTCCCTGATATAAACTCAGGAATTCTCTCTCCATAGAATCTCTGATACTCCTAGGGAAGTACTTCTCAAAGAATGCCTCTTTATATATACCCCAGGTCAAGTGGGTGTGCTTAGTTAATAGATATGTCTTTGTGGACTTCCACCAGTAGTGTGCATCGCTATTCTGCATGAATGTTGCTAACAGTACGTTCTCCTCCTCGTTAACTGTCATCATCATGAAATTTCTCTCCATTTCGTCGACCCAGTGTGCTGGTCACAAAGGATCTGCTGGCTTGCCATTAAATTCTTTGGGCTTCATCTTCAGAAAACGCTCGACCAGTCTGGAGTGGTCCTGCTGATACGGAGCATAGGCCCCATACATAGGTGGTTGGTACTGATAACCACCTTGAGCTACTTCAGGGTTCTGCACTTGAGCCTGCATGACTGGTGTTTGAGGTGCATGGGGTACCGTGTTACTTCCTCCTGGTACTATGCTTGCCTATCCTGCCGACATCGGTTCATATGTGAAACTAAAAAAGCCATGCCTATGGCAGCTTGCATATTTGATTGGACCTGTTGTATTTGCTGCAGCTGTTGTGCCAAGTTCATTACCGTCGTAGCCAGATCCGTAGGTGGGGCTGGCAAGTTAGTAGGATTTGTCTGGCCATTGGCCACGGGCTGTGCGGTATTCAGATTCTCCTGTGTCTCATGATGTGTATGGCTGTCTTCCTCCACAGGTGGTGGTGGAATAGAGTTACGGCTTTGTCTGGTCACTCTTTGCCTAGCCATTTTCTGTTCTGATGGTGGTAATGTCTACAGTCAGTCATAGCACATGTGAGGCAATCAATATAAGTTGTTCTTCAATCAAACATCTAACTAACCAATATAAATATCAAATTTTTCAGATTTTTCTAACAAAATATTGTATTTCCCATCGTAGGGTCGACGGTAGGGTCGGTCATTATGCGACCCCAGGGTATGCGACCCTGAGAATCACTGTCAGCTTACCGAGAGCCTAGGGTCGATGGTAGGGTCAGTATATGTCCGACCCTAGGTCTGATCCCTAGTTCTCTGTCAGATCACCGAGAGCCTAGGGTCGATGGTAGAGTCGGTAGTTGTCCGACCCTAGGTCCGACCCCTAGTTCTCTGTCAGATCACTGAGAGGCTAGGGTCGATGGTAGGGTTTGACGTAGGGTCGCATGTTTTGGTTGAATTCTGCGACCCTACGACCCAGAATCAAGTTTTTAAACCCAATTTTGGATTCATTTCCCATTATTTCTCCTCTCTTCCAACTCAACTCGTTCCTCTGAGTTGCTACAATATCGACCCCTACCGGTTTAGTGATCATATATTCCGTTCGTGACTCCTACTCCTTCTCTTCAGGTATGCTCTCTTACTGTTTCATGTTTTTAAAGCTTTCTAACTAGGTTTTTGCCCGTTTACATCATTTTCTTCAAATTAAACTTTTTCTAACCGTAAAAATTTAATTTTTATTGGGGGCTTTTGCTATTGGTCACCCAATGGACGAAAGCCCTCAAAAATATTCGAGTTTCATCGGTTAGTTATCGAGAAACTTAAAATTCTTCAAATTCAATCTTTTGACCTAATTTTTGAGATTTTTCAAATTTATTGAAATTTCTTCAAATTCAATCTTTCAAAATTATATTTCCAACTGTATGAGCCTTGCATGATGGTTTATAACCGATGTAAGTCCTCCTGCCAAGGTGTATGGGTGAAAAGTGAGGCTTTTGACCAATTCATGCCGTTATAATGCCAAAATTTTTGGATTTTTTTTTCACCTTTATTGATCTATTTTTGTTTTCTTTGTTTTGGCAAATAATATGGCTCGTACCAAAGTTCCTAGGGCTCATGACCCAGTTTGTTTTCGCTCCAACGA
Organism: Protea cynaroides; assembly: GCA_028583415.1. Lineage (NCBI taxonomy): Eukaryota > Viridiplantae > Streptophyta > Magnoliopsida > Proteales > Proteaceae > Protea > Protea cynaroides. The sequence continues at coordinate 10,789,611 of CM053269.1, forward strand.
GGCCGAGCCTCAGTATGCTCGCTATGAGCGCAATAAGGTAGAGGGGGTTGCTATGTGGACTTGGCTAGTTTAGCCTTGTTCAACGTAGAGGGGGCATTTGGTGACATGGGCTAGCTCCCTGTGATCACTTATGACGCGTGCACCCGTCTGGATTTGGTGAGACAGTTCTATTGCAATCTCCAGGTGATGGGGGATTGCAATGACACAGAGAGGGGTAGGGAGCTCAGGATCACGAGTACGTCAAAGGGGTAGAGGTTTCCTTTGACTACCAGTAGTTGGCTATTCTTCTGGGCATATCAAATGACGGCCCTCTAGTGTACTATGCTCCCAGGGAGCCCCAATTCCTTTCCTTGGAGATGCGTGCTGAGATTGATAGTCAGCTTATCAGTGATGATCGCTGGGAGATGAAAGCAATCAACCTACGTCCAGAGCCTCGGGTGTACTGCAAGATCATCCAGCACAACTTGATACCCCAGAGTGGACACTATGAGAGGATCTCCTAGTTGACTCAATACGTACTCTACTATATCTGCACTAGGCAGCCTGTCTGCCTCCCTTATATTATCATGAGGACGAGGATCCGTGCTACACTGCCTGGTCAGATAGGCAGCCTACCCTATGGACGTCTGATCACTACTCTGCTCACCCGCCTAGGTGTTGATTTAATGGATGAGAGGATTCAAGAGAAGACCTTCTCATTGGTGCTGGACTGGGAGGCCATCTATAGGATGGGCATGCGGGATGCTCAGGTCGGTGATGATGAGAGAAACGCTTTGGTGCATCTTCATACTTGGATAGAGATGGCAGATGCTGAGGCGGCAGCACCAGCAGCAACCGGAGCAGGGGTCCATGGGGGTGATGTTGGGGATGAGGATTGGATGTACATGGATGTAGACTACATACCTCTTTCATCTCCTCTACATTCTACTGGAGCTGGTCCATCTCGGACTCCTTCACGTATGGCTGATCCTTCACGCCCACCATCTGATGATATGTTGGGATTACTACGTGAGATTAGGGAGGCTCAGTGCGTGATGGACTCGAGAGTGGAAGAGCTTCTGGATGCTCAGCGTGCGTTTGATCAGAGGATGGCTGAGTTGACAGCTAGTCTCCAGACGACCCAGACTCAGGTTACCTGGTTGACTAGAGTATATGCTGAGGACTATGATAGAGATCACGAGGCACCGCCTCCTCCATCACCTCCAACTCCATGATGTCCATTTTCTTTTTCTTTTTCTTTTTGTAATACAAAGTAACTGTCCGGGTTGCCACTTTGTATATGTATATAACGTGCTCTTGACTTGATGTGTATACAACTTGTTTCTCCTTTTATATGTGTATTATTCTCTTTCTTAATCTTTGTCTCATACAACACAGGTGCTTACAGTATGTTATTATTTTATTAAGGTTTTTAAATTTTATCCTAACTTAGTTCACGACCTTTGTAGAAGTATACTGGTTTAATAGACAGGGCCTGAGAGCTCTGATATCAAGTTGTCACACCCAAATTCCACACTATTCAGAATGTGTGATGAACCTCTAATAAACCAACGGTTCAACCAGGATCTCAAATAGGCTGTGTCCGTTTGCTTAAACCATACATATCCACGACAATAATCAGAGTCAATACACAATAGCAGAAGTCTTAAATATTAAATGAATTGAGAATCTAAATGTGATAAAATAAATAACTTAACCAATATTCTCAAAAAGACTGAAAGATAAACTTAAATAATTAATTCAAATACATTGTTTGTATAATCCAAATAAAAGTCTAATAAAAAACACAGGAGTTTCACTCGCATGTCAAATCATGCGACTCCATCATCACTTTAGCGTCCATCGCCGTTGCTTGCCCGTACACAAGAGCATTCATGTAGTCTTCAATCGTGGTGCCTGCATCATCAACTAAAATATTCGACGTCGAAAAGGGTGAGCACACATCACGGCTCAGTGAGCAAACAAAACAATGCAACAAACATATCTATGCATTTAATTCATATATCTGGTCTGGTTTATAAGTTTGTAATGTGCTATAGAATGGTTCGGAGGCCGCCTCACCTCTATACACGAGTGTGTGAAGCCGTCTAATGAATATCGACATTGCCGTCCCACATGCACCCACCATGGAAACAGTGTACCCAATGGGTATCGGCATTAAAGTACCACATGCTCCCATACCAACACGTAAGCCCCTATTGGTGAGGGCTTGCAAACTGGGCTCACAACTAACCAATCTTAATGTTAAACAGTGTATCCAAGGCCTCACCCCAGTATCCCTCAATACGTCCATAGAGATAAAGCTAAGCCCCCCCGGCAGAGTCAGAGACAACACGGTCCGAGACCACCTCCCCTGATGCCCTACGACGTAATAGCTCTGCTAAGGTAATGGCGATACGACGATGTTAGTAGACAAGACTTGAGTAGAGATAGGGCTAGAGTCTGGTGACCAGGACACAATGATATCACGTCCTCCCCCTGATGCCCCACTCGCATCAAATACACTAGCCACACATAAACATTCACATGCCTATTCCTAACATCACCATCATCATCATGTTATAAATAAAGGAATTAAATCTGCATGAACAGTAATAGCAGGAATATTAGATGCCATGTTAAATGCACAATACATACATACATGCATATAATCAATCATGGTATAGGACTCAATAAGAAAAAATAGTTTTTTTCTTATCCAATTAGTTTAGGTCTTGTTCTTTCACCTTTGATTAAGTGTAGATCCTTGTTCAAGCTTTAAGAATCATTTTTAAATCACTAGAAAAACCTAACAATTTGATAGATTCTAATTAGAATTAATTCCAACAAATTTAGACTAGCTAAAATCATAGGGTCGCAGGTAGGGTAGTACCTAGGTTCGGTTACCCAATCGACCCTAGGGGTAGGGTCGGACATGGGTTCGGTTATCAATCGACCCTATGTGCGACCACACCCTCCCTGGGACTTCGCGAGGGTATGTGATCGATCCTGAGGTCTCGTCAGTCCATTCTAATATTGTTATATGACTCATAACTATGATTTATACACACTTTCCGTTGCCTATGATGATTACTTACAAGGATTCCTCCGAAACTCATCCATGGATAGATGATTTGGGTTTCTCCTAATCCTAACTTCTTCATATTCCATTCTAGGCTCTTAACTTATGAGAAAATTAGACTCATACCTGAAATTGGCTGAGATTCAAGGATTTCTCTGAAGTTTCTCCTCTTCCTTTGTCACACCCCAATTTCGCACTGTTCAGAATGGTGTGATGAACCGCTAATAACCAACGGTTCAATCAAGATCTCGAATAAGCTATGTCTGTTTGTTAAAACCATACACTTCCACAATCATAATCAGAGTAAATACACAATAGTGGAAGTCTCAATATTAACTGAGAATCTAAATGTAATAATCATAAATAAAATATCCAAATATCTTGCATTGACTGAGACATAAGTAAATAAAATATCAAATTACATTTCCTCAATAATCCAAATAAAAATCTAATCGAAAACGCATGAGTTGCCCTCGCATGACGAGTCATGCGTCTCCACTATATCTTCTTCGTCCATCGCTGCAACATGTCCGTATGTATGAGCACTCATATAATCTTCCATAGTCATACCTCCATCATTAACTAAAAATATTCAAATTCAAAAAAGGTGAGCACACATCACGACTCAGTGAGCAAAACATAACAATGCAACAAACATATGCATGCATTCAATTCATATCTGTGGTCTGGTATATAAATTTGCAACGTACTATAGAAAGGGTCGGAGGCCGCCTCACCTCTATACACGAGTGTGTGGAGCCGCCCAATGAATTTCGGCATTGTCGTCCCAAATGCACCCACCATGGACAAGTATAAACCCAATGAAAATGGCATTGCTGTACCGGCTGCCCATACCAACACGTAAGCCCCTATTGGTGAGGGCTTGCCAACTGGGTTCGCAACTAACCAATCCTAATGTCAAACAATGTATCCAAGGCCTCACCCCAGCATCCCTCAATACAACCATAGAGATAGAGCTAGGGTCTGGTGACCAAGACACACCACAATGTCACGTCCCCCTTGATGCCCTACGTTGCATTAGTTCTGCTAAGGTAATGGCGATACGGCGATGTTAGTGGACAAGACTTGAGTAGAGATAGAGCTAGAGTCTGGTGACCAAGACACACCTCGATATCACGTCCTCCCCATGATTCCCTACTCGCATCAAATACACTAACCATACGTAAACATTTACATGCCTATTCCTAACATCACCATCATCATCAAGTTATAAACATACGAAATTAAATATGCATGAACAATAATAACAGGAATAGAAGATGACATGTTGAATGCACATCACAATCATAAAATCATAAAATCATACATGGCATTGGACTCAATAAACGAAAACAGTTTATTATTAGCCAATTAGTTTAGGTCTTGTTCCCTCACCTTTGCTTGAGTGTAGATCATCTTTCAAGCTTTAAGAATCACCTTTATATCACTAGGAAAACCTAACAAGTCGATAGATTTTAATTAGAATTAATTCCAACAGTTTTAAGCTTGCTATAAAGATAGGGTCGCAGGATGGGTTGCAGGTATCTGAGACCCCAGGGTGTAGGGTCGGTCATAGGGTCGGTTATCTATCGACCCTATGTGCGACCACAGCCTCCCTGGTCTTCCCGAGAGCATGGGGTCGATCCTATAGTCTTGTAGGTCCATTCTAAGAATGTTCTATGGCTCATAGCTATGTTTTTTACACACTTTCCATCACCTATGATGATTACCTTCATGTATTCCTTCGAAACTTATCCATGGGTAGATGATTTGGGTTTCTCCCAACCCTAACTTCTTCATGAACTATTCTTAAGATCTTACATAGTTCATGAAGAATGTATTCATACCTTAGGGTTGCTGAGATTCAGAGATTTCTCTGAATTCCTTCTCTTTAGTTGTCTTCACAAATTCTCCTTCTCTTCTTCTTCTCCTCCTTCTGTTTTTTTCCCTCACTATCAATTAGGATTTCAAAAGGAGTGAAAGAGGCTAAGGGACGTCCTATTTATAGAGGAAAACCTCCCAAAATCTGTCCCAACGAATTTAGGAAAGGTTTCCTTTGAATTAGGAAAGTTTCTTAATTTCTGGTTTCTGTCAGTCTTCCTAGGGTTGATGCTAGGGTTGCAGAATCCGTCGACCCTAGGGTCTCAAGTCATCCGACCCTAGGACCTGAAGAACATGGGTTGGATTCTGTTGAGGTGGGGATCGACCCTACCTGTTTAGGCATGCGACCCTACCCTCCATTTTACTGTTTTTGGGTCAATTTCATACCTGGTCTTGTGATTTCCTTTAAGCACTTGGTCCATGTGGCTCGACCATGATAGGTAGACCTGGTACAAGGTGGTAAGACCGGTTAGTTCGGTACAGGTCTTACAACTCCCCCCTGCTTATTAAAAATTTCATCCTCGAAATTTGTACATACCTTTCGAGTCGAAAAGATGAGGGTATTGCTTTCGCATAGCATTCTCTTCTTCCCATGTGATCTCTTCTATATCTCGACTTCTCGAGGTGACTTTGACATAGTATATGTCACGGTTACGTAGACGTTGAACCTTTTGACCTGTGAATTCAGTTGGAGCTACTTCGAATGTCAAATCATCAGTTAAGTCTAGTGGATCTACTGTCAAAACGTGCGTCGGATCTCTGACGTACTTCTTTAATAAGGAGATATGAAATACATCATGCACACTTGACATAGATGGTGGTAGTGCTAACTGATAAGCCACTTTTCCACGTTTGGCTAGAATCTCATATGGCCGGACATATCTTGGACTTAATTTCCTTTTCTGTCCAAACCGTTTCAAACCTCGCATAGGTGATACTTTCAGAAATACCTTATCACCTACGGTAAATTCAAGGTCTCGACGTCGAGTATCATCATACTATTTTTGACAATTCTGAGCCGTCCTTACTCTTTCCTTGATAATGTCAACTACTCGACATGTTTCCTCAACAAATTCTGGTCCAACAATGCTACGTTTCCCAACTTCATTCTAAAACAAAGGAGTTCGACACTTCTTACCATACAGTGCTTCATAGGGTGACATCTGTATAGTAGCCTGATAGCTGTTGTTATAAGCGATCTCGATCAATGGTAATTTTTCATCCCATCAACCTTTAAAATTGATTACACAGGCTTGGAGCATGTCTTCTAAAATCTGAATGGTACGCTCCGACTATCCGTCTGTCTGAGGATGGAATGCAGTACTAAAATTTAATGTTGTACCCATAGCCTTTTGCAATCCTTTCCAAAACTTTGAATTAAATCGTAGATCTCTGTCGGACACAATGCTTTCGGATACACCGTGTAGTCTGACAATATTGTCCACATACAACTTAGCTAACCTCTCCAGTGTATACTGATGTCGTATAGCTATGAATCGAGCTGTTTTAGTCAGGCGGTCTACAATCACCCAAACCGCGTCCACTACTCGGGGAGTCAATGGAAACCCGATGAAGAAGTCCATAGTGATGCAGTCCCATTTCCATGCTGGTTCTGGTAACGGTTGTAACAGTCCTGCAGGTCTTTGTCATTCAGCCTTCACCCTCTGACGGTTTAGGCATTGAGACACAAACTTAGCTACATCTACTTTCATTCCTCTCCACCAATATAATTTCTTTAGATCATGATACATTTTTGTACTTCTAGGATGTATCAAATAGACGGTGGTGTGGGCTTCTTTCATTAGTCGGTGTCTAATGTCTAAATGTTTTGTTTCAGCTACACATATTTTTCCTTTGTACTTCAGTACCTTTTCATCATCTAAGGTGAACTCAGGAATAGTCCTACCTTTTTCGATGTCCTCTTGTACCGTTCTCAGGTAAGGGTCTGATTTAATGGCGGCTTTCACTTCATCAATTATATCAGGTACAATCTTCAATGTTGCAAACATATTTGAAAACCGATGAATAAATCCTTGGTTGGTTGGTTCACCCGGTGCATCTATCATGAACTGCGAATTACCATCATTGAATACTCTTCCTGTAGTACACATTGCTATAGTCGTGTTAACTTCTCCTTGAGATTTTATCATTGCTTTCCTGCTCAGCGCATCAGCAACTACGTTAGCCTTTCCTGGATGATACTAGATATCACAATCATAATCTTTTAATAATTTCAGCCATCTTCTTTGTTGCATGTTCAACTCCATCTAATTAAATAGATAAGTAAGACTCTTATGATCTGATTTAATCTGAAATTTCTCTCCATAAAAATAATGTCTCCATATCTTAACAGCATGTACCACAGCCGATAATTCCAAGTCATGAGTGGGATAGTTCTTCTCATGTGTCTTCAATTGTCTTGAAGCATATGCAATTACTTGTTCTCCTTGCATAAGTACACATCCTAAACCCAATCCTGACGCATCAGTGTATAAAATAAATGGCTATCCTGGTATAGGAATAGTCAAGACAGGAGCAGATATCAATCTAGTCTTTAATGTTTGGAAACTCTTCTCACATTTATCAGTCCAAACAAACTTTTCACCCTTCTTAGTCAAGCTGGTGAGAGGTACGAAAATTCAGGAATAATCTTCCATAAATCGTCGATAATACCCAGCTAGACCGAGGAAACTTCTAATTTCTACAATGCTCTTCGGTGCTTCCCACTTCACAATGGCTTCAATCTTGCTAGGATCCACCTTAATCCCTTCAGTGGACACAACATGGCCTAGGAAGGCGACTTCATTTAGCCAAAACTCACACTTTGTAAATTTGGCGTAAAGCTTCTCTTCCCGTAACCATTGTAGAGCAGCTCTTAGATTCATAATATGAGTTTCCTTGTCCTTGGAGTAGACCAATATATCATCAATGAATACAATGACCGACGTATCCAACATATCATGGAATACCAGATTCATAAGTTCCATAAAAGTTGCTGGTGCGTTAGTTAATCCAAAAGACATGACCAAAAATTCATAATGTCCATATCTTGTCCTGAATGCTGTCTTGGGAATATCACCATCCTTAATCTTCAACTGATGGTATCCTGACCGCAGATCGATCTTGGAGAACACCTTGGCACCTTGCAACTGATCGAACAGATCCTCAATCCGAGGAAATGGGTATCGATTCTTGATTGTCAGCTTATTCAGTTCTCGATAGTCAATGTACAGTCGAACACTACTGTCCTTCTTCTTTATGAATAATACTGGCGCTCCCCATGCTGATATGCTAGGTCTGATGTAACCCTTGTCCAGTAGTTCTTATAACTGTATTTTTAATTCCTTTAATTCAGTAGGAGCCATTCGATAAGGTGCTTTAGATACTGGTGCGGCTCCAGGTATCAAATCTATAACAAACTCTGTAGCTCTGTCGGGTGGTAGTCCTGGTAGTTCTTCAGGAAATACATCTGAAAAGTCACGCACGACATCAATATCCTCCATTCATGGTGCTTCCTTGGTGAGGTCGACCACTGAGACTAGATACCCACCTCTTTTCTCGAGGCATTTTCTAGCCTTTAATGTAGAGAGGATGAGTTTTCGTTTACGGGGAAGTTTGGTTCCCGCAAAACTGAACTCTGCTCCTTCGTTGTCTTTAAATGTCAGCTTCTTTTCGGCACATAATAGGTGTGCAAAATGCTGAGCTAACCAGTCTATTCCCAAGATGACGTCAAAGTCTGTCATCTCAAGTTGAATTAAAGTTGCATCCAAAGTTTTCTCATCAATAAGAACTGAACATGGTCCATAACCTTGTTCTAACTCCACTTCTAATCCCATCGGTGATCGTACAAGCAGTTTGTAGTATAAAGATTTGAGGGGTAGATTCAGCTTCTTTCCAAATGACACAGATATAAAAGAATGAGTAGCTCTAGAATCAAAGAGTACTCTGGCGGGAATGCCATTAATAGGTACGATACCTATGATTTATTTTAATTTAGTCTACATGCTCACACAATGTAACACAAAGTGAGAAAGGTTCAAGTTATACCGGTGACCACATCAGGTGATGCGGTAGCATCGTCAGAGGTAACAACATAAACTCTCCCTTTCTATAGTTGTTTTCTGGGCTTAGTACACTCTCTTGAGATATGCCCTACTTGATTGCAGTTAAAACATCTTATTCCTTCGCCATTTGACTTTGGTTGCGGTGGGGCTGCTGAAGTGGTCTTGGCTGCAGCATTGAAGCCTTGGGTACGGAAGGGTTTGAATGCCTTGGTGTTCCCTCCATTGTAAGAATTTCCGTTCGGCCTTTTAATACCCCTGTTTTGAGAAAAATAACTCTCTTTCTGGCACGACTCTATCACGCGAGAAATTTGTACTGCTTCATTGTAGACTTTCTTCTCAAGTCCCAGGACATGTTCACGGATGCTTCCCCTGAGTCCCGTGACAAACCTTTGGGTCTTTGTGTTTTTCTCTTGCATGTTGGAGGGTGCAAAGAAGAACAGCTCCTCATAACGCTGTTGGTATGCATCCATAGTCATTTGCCCCTGATACAAACTCAGGAACTCTCTCTCCATAGAATCTCTAAAACTTTTAGCAATGTACTTCTCAAAGAATGCCTCTTTATATATACCCCAGGTCAGTTGGGTGTGCTTTGTTAGTAGGTAATTCTGTGTGGACTTCCACCAGTGGTGTGCATCACCTTTTAGCATGAATGTTGCGCACAACACTTTCTCCTCTTCATTCACCATCATCATCGTAAAATTCCTCTCCATCTCATCAATCCAGTGTGCTGGCCACAACGGATCAGCTGGCTTACCATTATACTCTTTGGGCATCATCTTCAAAAAATTCTCAATTAGTCTGGAGTGGTCTAGTTGATGAGGAACATAAGCCCCATACATAGGTGGTTGGTACTGATAACCACCTTAAGCTACTTCAGGGTTCTAAACTTGAGCCTGCATGACGGGAGTTTGAGGTGCATGAGGTACTGTGTTACTCCCCCCTGGTATTGTGCTTGCCTGTCCTACTGGCATCGGTGTCGTCTGTGCAGCTGGAAAAGCCATGCCTATGGCAGCTTGCATAGTAGCTTGTACCTATTGTATTTGCAGCAACTGTTGTGCCAAGTTCATCACGGCTGTAGCCAGGTCTGTAGGTGGAGCTGGCAGATTGGTAGGATTTGTCTGACCATTAACTATGGATGGTGCCGTGTTCAGATTCTCCTGTGTTTCAGGATGTATGTGGTTGTCTTCCCCCACAGGTGGTGGTGGTGGAATGGAGTTTCGGCTTTGCCTGGTTACTCTTCGCCCAACCATTTTTCCGTTCTGATGATGGTAGTGCCTGTAAGTAATCATAGCACATGTGAGGCAATCAATATAATTATTCTCCAGTAAGAAATCCAACTAATCCATATCATTTTCAAATTTTTCAGATCATTCTGTCAAAATTACTGTATTTTCCAGCGTAGGGTCGATGGTAGGGTCGATCCTTATGCCACCCTATGGTATGCGACCCTGAGAATCATTGTCAACTTACCGAGAGCCTAGGGTCGAATGTAGGGTTGGTATATGTCCGACCCTAGGGTCGACCCCTAGTTCTCTGTCAGATTACTGAGAGGCTAGGGTCGATGAGGGGGTCGGAGGTAGGGTCGCATGTTTTGGTCGAATTATACGACCCTATAAACCAGAATCAGGTTTTTAATCCCGATTTTGGATTCATGTCTCATTCTTTCTCCTCCTTTTCGACTCACCTCATTCCTCTGAGTTGCTACAGTGACAACCCCGACCCGTTGGTGATTCTATCATACATTCGAGACTCTCACTCCATCTCTTCAGGTGTGTGCTTTACTGTTTCATGTTTTTAAGGTTTTCTAACTAGGGTTTCGCCCATTTATTTCGTTTTCTTCAAATTAAAATTTCTCCAACCGTAAAAATTCGATTTTTATTGGGGGCATTTGTTGTTGGTCACCCAATGGACGAAATCCCTCAAAAATATTCAAGTTTCATCGGTTGGTTATTGAGAAACTTGAAAATTTTTAATTTTGACCTAATTTTTGAGATTTTTTGAATTTCTTGAAATTTCTTTGAATTCAATCTTTCTAGATTAAATTGCTAACTGTATGAACCTTGCAAGATGGTTTGCAACCTATGTAAGTCCTCCTGCCCAAGTGTATTGGTGAAAAGTGAGGCTTTTAACCAATTTATGTCGTTATAATACCGAAATTTTTGGGTTTTTCACCATTACTGAGCTATTATATGTTTTTCTTTGTTTTGGGAGCTAATATGGCTCGTATCAAAGTGCCTAGGGTTCACGACCCAGTTCATTTCCGCTCTAATGAGGCCGAGGCTCAGTATGCTCGTTACGCTTGTAAGAAGGTAGAGGGAGGTCGTCGTGTGGACTTGGCTAGTCTAGCCTTGTTCGATATGGAGAAAACATTTGGTAACATGGGCTGGCTTCCCGTGATTACCTACGATGCCTGTACCCATCCGGAACTGGTGAAACGGTTCTATTGTAATCTCCAGGTGGTGGGAGATCACAATGATACTGAGAGGGGTAGGGAGCTCAGGATCACAAGCTACGTCAAAGGAGTAGAGGTTTCCTTTGACTGCCAGCAGTTACCGGACCTCTTGGGTATATCACATGACGACCCCTTTGTATACTGTGCTCCCAGAGAGCCCCAGTTCATTTCCTTGGAGATGCGGGCTAAGATAGATCGTCAGCTTATCAGAAAGGATCGCTGGGAGATGAAAGCGATCAACCTACGTCCAGAGCCTCGGGTGTACTGTAAGATCATCCAGCATAATCTGATATCCCAGAGTGGACACTACAAGAGGATCTCCCAGTTGACCCAGTACTTACTTTACTGTATTTACACTAGGCAGTCTGTCTGCCTCCCTTATATTATTATGAGGACGATGATCTGTGCTACGGTGCCTGGTCAGGTAGGCAACCTGCCAAACGGACGCCTGATCACTACACTGCTTACCCGTTTAGGGGTTGATTTAGTAGATGAGAAGATTCAGGAGAAGACTTTCTCATCAGTGCTGGACTAGGAGGCTATCTGTAGGATGGCATGTGGGATGCTCAGGTCAGTGATGAGGAGAGGAACGCTCTGGTGCGTCCTCGTACTCGGGTGGAGGTGGTAGACACTGAGGCAGCAGCAGCAGCCGCTGGAGCAGGGGTTCATGGGGGTGATGCTGAGGATGAGGATCGTATGTACATGGATGTGGACTCCATACCTCCTCCATCACCTTTGCATTCTACTAGAGCTGGTCCATCACAGACTCCTTCACACACGGCTGGTCCTTCACTCCCACCATCTAATGATTTGATTGGATTAGTTCGTGAGATTAGGGAGGCTCAACGCACGATGGATTCGAGAGTGGGAGAGCTTCTAGATGCTCAACGTGCATCTGATCAGCGGATGACTGCGTTGACGGCTAATCTCCAGGCGACCCAGACTTTGGTAGCCTGGCTGACTAGAGTCTATGCTAAGGACTATGACAGAGATCGCGAGGCACCACCTCCCCCATCACCTCCAGCTTCATGATGTATTTTTCTTTTCTTTTGTATTACAAAGTAACTGTCCGGGTTGTGGACTGTACTCTGCTTTGGATATGTATATAAAGTGGCTTTGGCTTGATGTATATAAAGCTTGTTTCTCCCTTTATATGTGAATTGTTCTCTTTCTTAATTTTAACTCAAACAACACGGTGCTTACAGTGTGTTTTTATTACAGCTTTTAAATTTTTCCAAACTCAGTTCAAAAACTTTGTGGAATCATAATGGTTCAACAGACAGGGCCCGAGAGCTCTGATACCAAGTTGTCACACCCTAATTTCGTATTGTTCAGAATGGTGTGATGAACCGCTAATAACCAACGGTTCAACTAGGATCTCATATAGGCTGTGTCCGTTTGTTTAAATCATACACTTCCACAATCATAATCAGAGTAAATACACAATAGCGGAAGTCTTAATATTAAATGAACTGAATCTAAATGTGATAATCATAAATAAAATATCCAATTATCTTGCATTAACTGAGACATAAGTAAATAAAATATCAAATTACATTTTCTCAATAATCCAAATAAATATCTAATAAAAAACGTATGAGTTGCACTCGCATGACGAGTCATGCGTCACCATTATATCTTCTGTGTCCATCGCCGCAACATGTTCGTATGCGGGAGCACTCATATAATCTTCCACAGTCATACCTGCATCATCAACTAAAAATATTCGAATTCAAAAAGGGTGAGCACACATCACGACTCAGTGAGCAAACATAACAATGCAACAAACATATGCATGTATTCAATTCATATCTATGGTCTGGTATATAAGTTTGCAATATGCTATAGAAAGGTTCGGAGGCCGCCTCACCTTTATACACGAGTGTGTGGAGCCACCCAATGAATATCGGCATTATCATCCCACATGCACCCACCATGGACAACTACACACCCAATGAAAACGGCATTGCTGTACCGGCTGCCCATACCAACACGTAAGCCCTTATTGGCGAGGGCTTGCAAACTGGGTTCGCAACTAACCAATCCTAATGTCAAACAATGTATCCAAGGCCTCACCCCAGCATCCCTCAATACACCCATGGAGATAGAGCTAGGGTCTGGTGACCAGGACGCACCACAATGTCACGACCCCCCCCTGGATGCCCTACGATGTATTAGTTCTGCTAAGGTAATGGCGATACGACGATGTTAGTAGACAAGACTTGAGTAGAGATAGAGCTAGAGTCTGGTGACCAGGACACACCTTGATATCACGTACTCCCCCTGATGCCCTACTCGCATCAAATACATTAACCATACACAAACATTCACATGCCTATTCCTAACATCACCATCATCATCATGTTATAAACATACAAAATTAAATATGCATGACAATAATAGCAGGAATAGAAGATGACATGTTGAATGCACATTACAATCATAAAATCATAAAATCATACATGGCATTGGACTCAATAAACGAAAATATTTTATTATTAGCCAATTAGTTTAGGTCTTGTTCCCTCACCTTCGCTTGAGTGTAGATCCTTTTTCAAGCTTTAAGAATCACCTTTATATCACTAGGAAAACCTAACAAGTCGATAGATTTTAATTAGAATTAATTCCAACAGTTTTAAGCTTACTATAAAGCTAGGGTCGCAGGTATCCGAGACCCCAGGGTGTAGGGTCGGTCATAGGGCCGGTTACCTATCAACCCTATGTGCGACCACAGCCTCCCTAGACTTCCCGAGAGCATGGGGTCGTTCCTATAGTTTTGTAGGTCCATTATAAGAATGTTCTATGGCTCATAGCTATGTTTTTTACACACTTATTATCGCCTATGATGATTACCTTCATGGATTCCTTCGAAACTCATCCATGGGTAGATGATTTGGGTTTCTCCTAACCCTAACTTCTTCATAAACTATTCTTAGGATCTTACATAGTTCATGGAGAATGTATTCCTACCTTAGGGTTGCTGAGATTCAGAGGTTTCTCTGAATTCCTTCTCTTTAGTTGTCTTCTCAAATTCTCCTTCTCTTCTTCTTCTCCTCCTTCTCTTTTCTTTCCCTCACTATTAATTAGGGTTTCAAAAGGAGTGAAAGAGGCTAAGGGATGTCCTATTTATAGAGAAAAACCTCTCAAAATCTGTCCCAACGAGTTTAGGAAAGGTTCCCTTTGAATTAGGAAAGTTTCCTAATTCCTGGTTTCTGTCAGTCTTCCTAGGGTCGATGCTAGGGTCGCAGAATCCGTCGACCCTAGGGTCTCAAGTCATCCAACCCTAGGACCTGAAAACCATGGGTTGGATTCTGTTGAGGTGGGGGTCGACCCTACCTGTTTAGGCATGCGACCCTACCCTCTATTTTACTGTTTTTGGGTCAATTTCATACCTGGTCTTGTGATTTCCTTCACGCACTTGGTCCATGTGGCTCGACCAAGATAGGTAAACCTGGTACAAGGTGGTAAGACCGGTTAGTTCGGTACGGGTCTTACATCCTTAGTCTTTTCTCTAATTTTCCTTCTCTTCTTCTCTTCATTCTCCTTCTCTTTCTCTCACTTTCAATTAGGCTTCTAAAAGGAGTGAAATAGGCTAAGGGACGTCCTATTTATAGAGAAAAACCTCCCAAAATAAGTCCCATCGAGATTAGGAAAGGACTCCTTGAAATTAGGAAAATTTTCTAATTTACGGTTTCAGTCTGTCATCATAGGGTCGCAGGATCCGTCGACCCTATGGTTCTCAAGTCATCCGACCCTACGACTGAAAAGTCATGGGTTGGACTTGTATTGAGGTGGGGTCGACCCTACCTATTTAGGCATGCGACCCTATCCTCAAATTTACTATTTTTGGGTCAAATTCATACCTGGTTTTGTAATTTTCTTCACGCACTTGGTCCAATTGGCTTAACCATGATAGGTAGACCTGGTACAAGGTGGTAAGACCGTTTAGTTTGACACGGGTCTTACAAATGATCTACAATTTCTACCAAAGATGTGTAAAAACCTATAACTGCCATTAATACACCCATTAATAACACCAACAGTAACTATTATCTCTCTCCCACCTCTTTTAACAGAAAAATTCCACCAATTCTCCCTTCAAACCAGACACACAGAATAAGAAGTATTCAATAGAAAATAATCATGCCAAACAAAAGTATAGTCATCAATGAACATATAAAACCAACCAAATCCTCTTAAACAACCTCAAGGATTACAGAAAAAGAAACCACAAGATACAAAAGTGAAGAACAATAACTTAGAAACAAGATTACTCAAATATAAACCACAGAAACAAAAACAAAGTGGCAATCATTATAAACATGTTCCACGGACAACAGGTTCAATCATAAGGATGCTCAATTAAGAAGCATGGACATAATAACTAGGTTTAAAAACTAATAGCAAAAGAAGAACGAGGTTCTTTTTGTTTCCCTCCATTCATCGTTAGAAGAATAGAATCAGCTACCCATTTCATTTCTAGACATGAATTTCCTAAATGAAACAAATATTACCTACGTATTTATAGAAAGGGATTCCAGAGTAAATGAATCCAATTCTTGGAAATATAAAAAACAAAGAAGAGCAACAGCAATGAAAAACTTTTTCCAACTTATACTAACAAATGCAAAAAAAAGTACCGATCATAAATACAAATACGCCAACAAAACTACAAAAAATGTACCAATCATATATACAGATTAGAATGTCGGAATATTAATAATTCACTATACCAAAAAAAAAGAAAAAGGATTAAACAAGCAATTAAGATAAATAAACCAAAAGATGATGACAAAATATGTATATGAATGGATAAAGGTTTGACAAAGCATTCTCCTCAATTTGGCTGTCGTACCTTGCATTTGTAGTGGGTACAATTTAAAGAGTAGAGAGAGCAAGTTGCAAGCATTAACCGACTTGTGTAAGGTTCCATAAGGATATATTATCTACAAAGAGAGTACAAAAAGACACATTTATAATTTGTTGAGGCCTGGAATAGTGGGGCTTTGTAATAGCTTGGATATCTTAGATTTCTGATATTGGAAAAATCTTGAATTGTAGGTTCTCAATAGCCTCCTAAAAGATCATGGTTTCATCTGTAGATTAAATGTGTGGAACCTGAACCATGTCTCTTATTCATTAAATCCTTGTATAAAGGTCATAGTGGGTACAAGTGTTCTGAGGGTATCGCTCACTATTATGAAGAGGAAAAGAGGGAGTCAGTTGCCTTGTCTTAATCCTTGATCATTTTATAGAGACCTACAAGGTACCAGTTTCCATTAATGAAGATAGAAGACTAACCATAAGTACATTGGGCTCCACCTTCTCCATCTAAACCTAAAACCTTTCCTCATAATATAACACAAGAATTTATAGTCCACTTTTTCTTTTTTCTGCCCTTGTTTTTTTTTTTTTTTTTTTTTTGGCTTAACAAGGGACTTAAAGCTAAAAGCAAAATTTGAGTTGGAAGCAGTACCTCTTAATTTTTATAGCTAGGTAGTTCTGCACAGAATGCTTATTAGATGCAAGGAAAGAGATTTGAGTAAAACTTGATTTCATTTAGTTTTATGATCTCTACCTGTGTAACTAAGGCATACATAGGTAGTGTTACATAACCAGCAAGAAGTTGAACCATGGTGCTAATGCTGATCCTTATGACAATGTCCTCTGTTCTTTTATCAAAGCAAGACCTAAACACAAACTTGTACTGCATTTAAGTAAAACTGACCCATGTCCATGTGAAGAATACTAACCCATGTTCATGTGAAGAATACTAACATATGTCCATGTGAAGAATGCCAGTTGAAAGGAGTTTTGTACAACCCAAGATTCATTCCTTAAAATGACAATGGGGAGAAAACTAGAAACTTGTTTCACTAGGAAGGAAGTTCAGTTAGTGGTTTTTGTTGGGAGTTTATTCCCGACCACCCAATAGACTATTTGGTGGTCGGTAAGGGGCTAAAATCCCAACATTCTCCTACTCATACTGCAGACATGTGGAGACTAGAGAAGGTGATACCATGTAAATTTTCATCCTAGAAGTTCAAACTTGTAGGTGTAGAGGGATTTACCTGAAATATGATGAAATGCATAAGCTGGAAAAAATCAAGGTCGGCCAAACTAAAAGAAGTCATCACTGGGTTTAACAAGAAAAGTTCCCTTAATGATAGGACCTAATTCACCGGTTGCTAAGCACATTTTAGTTATGATAACTTGCAGCTTGTCCCCACTACCAGAAGCATCCACGACACAAAAACATATAACCAGTATTTTTTTTTTCTTCTCACAATTTTTGAGATTGTGATAATTAGGATTCTTAGATCAAATAGTTTGGCTTACCAACAAAGAAATGAAGGGCAGCCATAAGTAACTGGAGAATCCTGTAGATTTGTTCAATAAAAGTAGCCAAGTTAATTTGACTTGGGTTAATAAATCTGAACAAAAATGGTGCTCATAGCATAGAAATAAAATGGCATTACCATGTGCTTGGAAGAATATGAAAAATGAAGAGAAGAGACAAACCCCGAGACTGCAAAATAGTTAAAGCAGAGGCATGGAAGGGTGATGTCATCCACATCTAGGAACATTCGATCATCATCATCATCATCACACTCTGCAACGGCTACAACTCGACGTGGGGGATAGTTCATCACATTCCATTCCTCGTCACTGACCTGCACGTCTTCCATCTCCATTCTGCAAATGGCCTCCCAGCCAAGGTCCACAGAGACTGTCTCCTCAAAAATCTTCTCACCCTCCATGTTTACTTGAAGGGGAGTCAGGATGGTAGTGATCATACGCCCATAGGGTAGGTTGCCCTTAAGGTCGATCATCGCAGCTTGGTACATAGTGCGAATAATGATGTAGGGTAGGCATATGGGCCATCTGCTATAGTTGAAGTATAAAAAATACTGAGTAAGCTAAGAGACCATCTAGTAGTGCCCACTAGGCGAAACCAAGTTGTGCTGAACGATCTCGCAATAAACCCTAGGCTATGGACGCAGGTTGATTTCTTTCGTTTTCCAGCGATCAATCAATAAGATCTGATTGCTTATCTCAGTGTGCATCCTCATTGACAAAAGCTGGTGCTTTTTTGGGGCACAATAGACCAATGGACCATCATTGGAGACACCTAGGATGTCTAGCAACTACTGACAATTGAATGAGATAAAAACCCCTTTCTCTCAACTCGTAATCCTGAGGTCCCTACCTCTATCCAAATCCTCTGGATCACCCTCAATCTGTAGATTACAGTAAAATTGCTTCACCAGGTCCAAACGAGTAAACCCTTGGTATTGTATCACTGGGAGCCAACCCATAGTATGGAAGGCATTCTCGACATCAAAGAAGGCAAGCTGGGAAAGTCCACAAACCGACCCACTTCTACTTTCTTGGCCCGAAACCAAGGGTACTATGTCTCGGCTTCAACTGACTTGAAGCGAATGGCATCATGAACCCGAGGAACCTTTGTGCGGACCATGTTTACTGCAAGAAATACAAACTAATAAACCAATTGTTAGATATAGGAAATTTCAAAAATTTTGACATTATAATGACGTGATTTGACCAAAAGCCCCATTTTCGCCCAATTCCTTGGACTAGAGGACGTACGTCAAGGGAAACACAATTATAGATGCTAAACAATATTATACAACCAAGGAATTGAATCAATTTCAAGGAATTTCAAAGAATTTGAAATTTTGAGAAAAAGAACCCAAATTTTAGGCCAAAACATGATTTTTTGGGATTCATTCCAAACCAACTGACGAGATCTCAAATAAGTTGACGGCTTTGCTTCATATCATGCCCAATAACAAAGCTAAGAAATAAAAATGAAATTTTCACGGTCAAGTAAAATTTAATTTGATAAAAACAAGTAAAAGACAACAAAACCTAGGTCTAACAGTCCAAAGAAGAGTAAGGGATGAAGACGTTACCTTAGGAAGGAGTTAGGAAGTCGTTACTCGATAATGGATGTGAGAAAATTGAGTGGAAGCACTGTAGCAACTCAGTGGAGGCGAGTGGAGTTGGGGCTCCGTTGAAGACAAGAGAAGAAATGAGGAAAAATGACTAGGTTTTGGCTTTAAAATGCCAAAATCTGATTGTGTGGTCAAGCAAAATGACCCATATAGTCGACCACACAGTCGACCACAGATTCTTGGACTCTGCTACAGGGTTTGTATGGACGCATGAGTAGTCGCACCATGCACGACCACTTAAGGTCGACCATACAAAGAAATTTTGCTGTAAAAGCTTTGAAATTTTGGAAAAATATTTGTTTTGGGATTTTCAATATGATGCTATAATACTAACCTTAAGAACTGCTAATTTTGTATATTGTCTTACATCTATTGACTATGCAAACATTTTATCAGTCCATAATCTGAGATGGCTTGTTGTACTCGTGGAAATAGTCGTAGAGGCTGTGGCCCGACCCTACCACCACCTGAAATGGGAAATGCCAATGAAAACCCTGAAAAACAAGTGGGAAACAATGTGAACAAGAATAATATACTTCAGGACAGAAAAAATCAGGCCACTCCAACGAACCTACTAGGACCACCACCTGATCTGGCCATGGTTGTGATAAAATTTAACACAATAAGTGCAAGACTTACAGTAATCGCAGATGAATATGCAAGCTGCCTTGGGAATTGCACCTCTAGCTACAAATACCATACCAATACCTCCCAGTCAGACTATCATAGTACTGGTGGTAGCAGCATTATGCCTCCAGCACCCGTTGTTGATAACACGGTGCCCATAGCACCAGTGGGAATTAACATTGTGCCCACAGCACAGTAGATTCTAGCTATGCACACCCTAGTGTAAAATTTTAGAGTACAACAAGGGATGAACAACAAAGGAAGTTATCAGAATCAGCCACCTAGATATGGTTATTATACATGAGATCATCTTGAACACTCTAGGCTGATAGAGGAGATCATCTTGAACACTCTAGGCTGATAGAGCGTTTCTTAGAAACGAAACCGAAGGAGTTCACGGGTAAGCCTTTAGACCTATTATGGCCAGCTCATTAGATTGATGAGCTGGAGAGGAATTTCATGATGGTAACTATTTCAAAAGAAGAGAAGGTACTATATACAACTTTTATGTTAAAAGGTGATGCACATCATTTGTGGAAGTCCACTCGGAGTTATCTTCTGACCAAGCACACCTATTTGACTTGGGCTATCTTCAAAGAAGCCTTCTTTGAAAATATTTTTCCTGAAGCTTCATGGATCAGATGGAGAAGGAATTCTTAAGTTTATATCAAGGTCAAATGTCTGTAGATGCTTACCAGCAGCGTTATGAAGAGTTGTTCTTTTTTGCTCCCATTAGTATGCAAGAAAAGGATACCAAAATTGTAAGACCTGCACTCTACTAATCCAGTCTAACCATGTCATGTCAAGTCTTCCCATCATAGCTAGATCAAGTGGACCAACTATATGAAGAAACCATGAGACTAGGTAAGAAAATAGACTCAAAAACACTTAAATGTAAGTATATGGTCGACAACCTGAGCTGGTATGGTTGACCATATGATAAGGAAATAAGACCAGTCAAATGAGACGTATGGTTGATGGATTTTGTGACCGTACATCTGACCGGACGCACCCAGGTCAAACTCTAAACTTTGGAAACTTTCCAAATTAAAAGGGGGGTCTCTTTCCTATTGTTTGAGGGCTCTATATGGAGAGTTTTTCTCTATATAAGGGATGTCCCTTAGCCCTTTCTCACTCTTTTAAATCATTATCAAACCTTAAAACCTAAGAAAGAAAGAGAAAGGAAGAGAAGAAAAATGAGAATTAAAAAAGAAGGCTGAGAGAAAGAGTTTTGTAGACTCTCTACAACAAGTAAGGTATGAACCTTGTCTCGACAGCCATAAAATAACTAGAGTAGGAGTTCCTAATGCAAATTATGATACCAAACCCAATGTAAGGATTCAGCTATGGGATTTTCTAATCAAATCTCAAAGGCGATCGTGGAGGATGGATTAAAGTTCTTAGTCTGATAAAAACTAAGATTTATGGTCATAGAATGATCGTTAGGGAGAACCCCATTGATGAGCTAAAAAGAGGAACTCGTATTGGAAGTAAAAATCAGATCAAACTCGTAAGGTCATAACTATGGTTGACCATAGGGTGACCATAGAGTCGACCACAGCCATTCGAAAAATCCCAAAAAATGCGTGGTCGCAGGTGTGGTCACATATAGTGTGACCACAGGGGGTCGACTATAAGTGATATGGTCGACACAGGCATGTGACCATAGGATTAATCAGTCACCTATCAGTGGTCTGTTTCAACTTTCGACTACTGTAACTTGTCACACATGAACCCTAACTTAAATTCTTATAATTTTTAGGTTGTTAAATTGACTCAAAGAGATTTGCAAGGCCTGGAAGGAGATCAAATATCGTTAACAGGTGAGAAAACAAGACCTAAATTAATTGGTTAATAACAAGCTTCCTTTATTTTGTTGAGTCCAATGCCATGAATGATTATATGCTTGTTTGCTTCTAATGTGCATCTCACATGTTATCCAATATTACTACTATTCTTGTTCATGCATATTATTTTATTATTTTATATCTTACTATGGATGATGATAGGTAGGTATGTATTTGTGACTGTGGTTGGTGTGCTGTATGGGGAAGGGTGTTTGATCCCTAAACCTTGATTCACATTGACATCGTCATATCGCCATTACCTTAGTAGAACTATTACATCGTAGAGCATCAAGGGAGGTAGTCTCGGACTGTGTGGTCTTTGATTTTACCAGGGGGCCTTAGCTCTATCTCTATGGACGTATTGAGGGATGCTGGGGTGAGGCCTTGCATACATTTAGATGGCATTAGGATTGGTTAGTTGCGAGCCCAGTTAGTAAGCCCCGCTAGCAGGGGCTTACGTGTTGGTATGGGTAGGGCATCAAGGGAAGTGTTTGGCAGTGTATGATCCAGACACTTTAGCTCTATCTTTATTCCATGGTGGGTGCATATGGGATGGCAATTGTGTTTGATCTATTGGATGGATTTACACACCCATGTATAGAAGTGCGGGGGCCGCTAATCCTTTCTATAATATAGTTACAAACTTAGAATCAGACCAAAGATATAAAAATTAAATGCATGCATATGTTTGTGTATTGTTTTGTTTGCTCATTGAGCCATGATGTGTGCTCACTCTTTCTATGTCAAATATTTTTAATTGATGATGCAGGTGTTACTGTAGAAGACTATGTGAATGCCCTGACGTATAGACACATTGAGGTTATGGAAGTGGAAGATATGGAGAAAGTGCATGATCTGTCATGCAAATGCAATCATTGTATTTTTTTGTTAGTTTTAGTATTATTTGAATAAGGAAACATGTAATTAATTATTTACTTTATGTCTTGAGTTATTTGGAGATAATTGGATTTAAATATTTATATATCATTGTTAGACCTCAGTTCATTATTTATAAAGACTATTGCTATTTAATTGTTATCTCTGATTATTACTGTGGAATGTATTTGGTTCCCTATAGTAGGTATGACCTATACGAGATCCTAGTTAAACCATTGGTTTTTATGATAGTTCATCACACTACTGGTTAGTCTAGAATTAAGGTGTGACAACTTGGTATTAGAGCTCTCAGGCTCTACCCATTTGACCTAACTACTTCCACATGAGTCATGAACTGAGTTAGAAAAACTAAAAGTTGTAATAAAAACACACCATAAACATCTTGTTGTTTGAGACATAAACTAAGAAAGAGAATAATGCACATACTGTAAATGTGAAACAAATATATATATATATATATATATATATATATATATATATATATATATATATATATGCAAAATCAAAAATGGAAACAAAATGTATATCCGATACGAATCAAAGTATGGTCCACAAGCCAGATAGTTACTCTGTAGTATAAACAAAAGAAAAATAAAAAGAACAATCATAGAGCTAGAGGTGTAGGTAGAGGAGGTGCCTCTCAATCTTGATCATAGTCCTCGACGTACACCTTCGTGAGCCAGGCTACCTGTGTCTGGGTCGCTTAGAGACTCTCGACAAGACTCTCCACTCGCCCATCAGTAACACGCTGCGCGTCTAGGATCTCTGTAACCCACTAATATGTAGCACGCTGAGTGTCCTGAATCTCACGAAGTAGTATCATCATATCATCTAGTAGTGGGCCCGAAGGACCAGTTGATTGGGAAGTTTAAGAAAGGCCAGCTCCAGTAGAATGCTACGGAGAAGGAGGAGGTGTGGCATCCACATCCATGTACATCCGGTTATCATCCTCATCATGTCACACCCCAATTCTGGACTAACTAATGGTGAGATGAACCATAATGAAAATCAATGGTTCAAACCAGGATCTCGTATAGGCTATACCAACCATGTTAAACCAAAACATATTCCACAGTAATAATCAGAGATATTTAAGTAAATAGTGAAATTTTTATTAATAATGAACTGAGGTCTACATGATAAATAATTAACTGATCCAGTTATCTCCAATTAACCAAAACATAATTAATACATATTACAAGTATCAAAATATGAAAGTTAAACACTAAGCGTAACCACGGTGGAAACACTCGCTTGATGAGTCTTGCTCATCTTCTACTGCTTTCACATCCATAGCTGCTACATGTCTATATGTTGGCGTATTCATGTAGTCTTCAATAGTAACACCTGCAACATCAGAAACTAAAAAAAATGCGACGGTCAGCTCTCCAACTTGAGCTCAGTGAGAAAACAAAACAATGCAACAAACATATGCATGCATTCAATTCATATCTTTGGTCTGGTTTTTAGGTTTGTAATATGCTATAGAAAGGATTGGTGGTCACCGCACCTCTATACATGAGTGTGTGAATCCGTCCAATGGATCAAACACCATTGTCGTCCCACATGTACCCACCATGGAATAGAGATAGAGCTAAAGTGTTCAGATCAAACACCGCCAATATTTTCCCTGATGCCCTACCCGTACCAACACGTAAGCCCCTATTGGCGAGGGCTTGTAAACTAGCCTCGCAACTAACCAATCCTAAATGTCATCCATTGTATCCAAGGTCTCACCCCAGCATCCCTCAATACGTCCATAGAGATAGAGCTAAGGCCCTCGGCAGAGTCGAAGACTACACGGTCCGAGACTACCTCCCGTGATGCCCTACGACATAATAGTTCTGCTAAGATAATGGCAATACGATGATGTCAATGGGAAAGACTTGAATAGAGATAGAGCTAGAGTCTGGTGACCAGGATGAACCACAATGTCACGTCCTCCCCTTGATGCTTTACTCTCATCCAACACACTAACCACACACATACAATCACATGCCTATTCCTAGCATCATCATCATCATGTTATAAATAGACAAAAGTAAATATGCATGGACAGTAATAACAATAATATTGGATGACAAGTGAGATACACATTACAAGCATACAAGCATAGAATCAATCATTGCATTGGGCACAATAAAATAGAACAGCTTGTTATTAGCCAATTAGTTTAGGTCTTGTTCCCTCACCTTTGATTGATGTTTGTACCTCTCCCAAGCTTTGGAAGTCACTTTGAATCTATTAGAAACCTAAACAGTTAATGCATGTAAGTTAGGGTTCAGGTTTACAAAGTTACAGTAGTCAAAAACCTTGTTTGGTCTCAAAATATGCTTGCTGTTATTGTGAGGACAAAGATGGAAAATCTTTAGAAGTCGCCACTTAGATTTAGGTCTAGGACCTTAGAAATGCTAAATCTCACCCCAAGGTAAGACTTCGATTGACTCATGACCCTTAGATTGGAATTCTGGTCCATCAGAGATTGGATAAGCGTCAGGTTACGGTCATGGGAAGGGGTTAGGCACCCAAACCGCCCAATCAAAATCGGTCTCCTATACCTTTCCTATGCTAGACTCTATTTGTTAAGCCAAACCAAACCAAGTGGTTTGATATCATTGAACCAAATCTGTATCCATCAGATTGCCTACGTATTACGGAATTATTCGGAAAATCAGGTTCACCATCGTAGATCAGGTGTGATTAAAGTTTATGGATGTGATTTATGCTTGCGCATGATTAAGTTCATTGTTCAAGTTGAAGTTTATGCTTAAAAGGTTGAGAAAACCCTATGGGTTAGGATCTGGATAGTCCAAGTGGATTGATAGATAGTCCTAGTGGATCTAAGAATAATCCTATTTGGGTTGGAATGTGGATAACCCTATCTGGGTTGAAATGTAGATAACCCTATGTGGGTTAAAATGTGGATAAATATCCTAGTGGATCTATGGATAGTCCGAGTGGACTAAGGTGTGGATAACCCTATTTGGGTTAAAATATGGGGGATATCCTAGTGGATCTATGGATAGTCCGAGTGGACTAAGGTTTGGATAACCCTTTTTGGGTTGGAATAGGGATAGATATCCTAGTGGATCTATGGATAGTCCGACTGGACTAAATTGTGGATAACTATATCCTAGTGGATCTATGGATAGTCCGAGTGGACTAAGATTTGGATAACCCCATTTTAGGTTGAAATATGGATAGATATCCTAGTGGATCTATGGATGGTCCGAGTGGACTAGATTATGGATCCGAATTTGGATTTCTCCCAAATGGCCTACGTATCCTAGGGTTTGCCCTAGGAATCAGAATCCGCGTAGTTCGGGACTCTGGGTTGAAATGTTTGAATATCCTAGTGGATCTATGGATAGTCCGAGTGGACTAAGGCGTGGATCCGAATTTGGGATTCTCCCAAATAGCCTACATATCCTAGGGTTTGCCCTAGGAATCAGAATCCGCGTAGTTCGGGACTGGATAACCCTATTTGGGTTGGAATATGGATAGATATCATAGTGGATCTATGGATAGTCCGAGTGGACTAAAGTATGGGTAAATATCCTAGTGGATCTATGGATAGTCCGAGTGGACTAAGGTATGGATCTGAATTTGGGTTTCTCCCAAATGGCCTACGTATCCTAGGGTTTGACCTAGAAATCAGAATCCGCGTAGTTCGGACTCTGGATTGAAATGGGAGTGGATATCCTAGTAGATCTATGGATAGTCCAAGTGGACTAAGGTATGGATCCGAATTTGGGTTTCTCCCAAATGGCCTACGTATCCTAGGATTTGACCTAGGAATTAGAATCCGTGTAGTTCTCGCATGATGGGTTAAACGGACTTGGTCCAAGCTGGTCTGACTTGAGTTGATTAGGCTGGACTGACTTGAACTGAGCTGGGTTGACTGGGTTGATTGGAATTAATTGGGTTTTCTCTCCTAGTCATTTCATGGGTCATTTCCGCTGTCATCCCGTATGGAATTTTCCGATGGCCTCTATTCCAATTTTTTTACGTTCATTTTGTACAACATTAAAAATGAGGAATATAGGAACTTGAATCACCTCATTTGGAAGTAAAATGGTCAACTTATGAATTTTTGAAGTTTAAGCAGACCAATTATCGATAATTTGGCTGACCATTCTACATGAGATCCTTCGGAGGCTTCTACTGGAAATATTTTACGTCCACTTTGGAGAGCACTAAAAATGGAACATAATGAGACTGGAATCACCTGATTCGGATATGGAATGATCAAAATATGAATTTTTTAATATTAAATGACCATTTCCATATGTAATTTTGCATGGGACCCTCCGGAGATTTTTACCCGAGATTTTCCACGTCCACTTTGTAGGACATCACAAATAAAGAACAATGGCCTTGGAATCGTCTGAATCCGATGTAGAACGGAAAAGATATGAAGCTTTGAAGTTCTAACGATAATTTTGCATGCAAGCTTGCATGGGACCCACTGGTGACTTCTACCCGGGATTTTTTACGTCCACTTTGTAGAACATCATGAATGAAGAATAATGGTCTTGGAATCATCTGAATCTGATGTCGGATGATCAAGATATGATGATTTGAAATTTAAACAATCCGACTTAGGATAATTTGCATGAAGGCCCCTGGGATTATTATTTATAATAATTTCAGAAACCTCCCTTATATGTATCATCCGACTAAAATGGTCGTATCTTCCTCATTTGATATCAGAATTGAGAAATTCTGGTCTCGTTTCGAAGATAATTCTATGACCTATGCATCTATGCAGATAATAGCCCATGACCCTGCTGTGGGGATCAGTGGAGAATCACAAATCTTTGGGTTAAAGGTCAGAAACCTGCCATATTGGTTCACTTATGCCGAGGGTGGCAAAAATGGGGTGCTTACAGATGCCCCTCTTTAGCCGAGATTGTTATCAGTTGAAGGCTAAAGATAAAAGAACCACATTTTTGGGGTATGAGTGATATTGTTTATTGGGCTGCACTTAGGGTAATTCTTCCTAAATTGCCTGCGTATTCTAAGGGTGTCCTAGAAATCAAGCCTAGAACGTAGTTCGATGGCAAGAAGGTTTGCTCTTCTTGGAAGATTGGTGAGTGCTCTTCTTGTATGAAGCTAGGCTATGAATACAAGGCTCATTTGTAGGTTGGGAACCTCTTCTTGCTCAGGTGACTCATGATGCAAGGTACTTGCGGGCTTGAACCCGGCTTGATCCATTTATAGGCTGATAAACCTCTTCTTGTACGAAGCTAGGCTGTGAATACAAGGCTCATTTGTAGGTTGGGAACGTCTTCTTGCTGAGGTGACTCATGATGCAAGGTATGTGCGGGCTTGGACCCGACTTGATCCATTTGTAGGCTAATAAACCTCTTCTTGTATGGAGCTAGGCTGTGAATACAAGGCTCATTTGTAGGTTGGGAACCTCTTCTTGCTGAGGTGGAACTCAATGCAAGGTATGTACGGGCTTGGACCCGGCTTTATCCATTTGTAGGCTGATAAACCTCTTCTTGTATGGAGCTAGGCTGTGAATACAATGCTCATTTGTAGGTTGGGAACCTCTTCTTGGTAAGGTGGAACTCAATGCAAGGTATGTGCGGGCTTGGACCCGGCTTTATCCATTTGTAGGCTGATAAACCTCTTCTTGTATGGAGCTAGGCTGTGAATATAAGGCTGATTGCATGAGCTTGGGCTCGGATTTGATTTGTTTGGATGGAAGACTTGATGTCTTCTCTTTGATTGAATTGAGGCTCTTTTGATTGAGATTCTGAGATTGTTTTTTCTAAATAAGCTAGGGCTCTGCATTTGATTCACTTATAGGCTGAGATTGAATTGATCTTTGAATGAGCTAGGGCTCTGCATTCAGTTATAGGCTGAGATTGACTTGATCTTTGAATGAGCTAGGGCTCTGCATTCACTTATAGGCTGAGATTGACTTAATCTTTGAATGAGCTAGGGCTCTACATTTGATTCACTAATAATCTGAGATTGATTTGATCTTTGGATGAGCTAGGGCTCTACATTTGATTTACTTATAGACTGAGATTGATTTGAAATTTGGATGAGCTAGGGCTTTGCATTTGATTCACTAATAATCTGAGATTGATTTGATCTTTGGATGAGCTAGGGCTCTACATTTGATTCTGTAATGAGTAAGAACTCAGAATGTCACTTTTAGGGTGAGGAATTTGCTATTGATTCTGAAATGAGCAAGAACTCAGAAGGTCACTTATAGGGTGATACTGAATGACTCATCTTGGCAGTTCCTACCAGCTTTGGACCTTCGGGATTGAAAATAGGAATATCCTTCTTGGAATCTCTATGGCTATGAACCTTTAGGATGCTTGAAAGTGACCCATATAGGAAGGCTTTGTTGACTTTGAACCGTTAGGGTTGGAATCTGACCCATCTTGGAAGTCTATTGACTTTGAACCTATAGAGTGCTGGACATATTTGAAATGATGGTGAATTCCTTGGCAGTTTTCCAAGATTTTTTACCCCTGCTTTGTTAGTGAAGGCATAAAACATGACATCAATGGAAATGGTGTCATGGACTTCGCTGGCATGATACCTAGATTTGAAATTTGCCATTTATGACCTAGTATTGAAAGTTTGACTCAATTTCAGCACGGTAGTGATGACTTGGTTGCTCCCTTGGAAAGGTTCCATGTAATTTCTTCAGCCAACATTGATGTTGTTGGATTTTGGATTGAAAGAAACTCTAGTGAGGATTTTGGACAAGAATGAGGGGACCTTGACAGTCTTTAACCAAAGTGACTTTATTGATTGACCATGGTGTTAAACTGTCAAGGGACATCTGGTCAACTAAGTTCTTTGATTGTGCATTATGGTAGAACAAATTGGTAGAATAGCCAAGCGGCGATGAAATGTGACATGGGTTTGACCCTCAATCTAGGCTCATGAAAAGCTCAGGGCATTGCAACATTGTTGTGCCAATTTTGAAAGATGAATGAACCATGGCCCCAAAGTAGGCACGAGGAGCAAAGGATTCGAAGTGTTCCTTCAGAGAATTTGGTTACCAAATCCTAACAGGTGATCGACCACATTTGATTTTCTTCATCAACAGGATTGGGAGAACTGAGAAATTGGCAAAAACCAACTTGGATGGACCTACTTATGTTGACTATGAAAGTAGTGACTTCAGACTAGACAATGTATCCTTGATGTAATGCTCATGATCAAGTTCGATTCCTCTACATAGGGTATATCTATGCCCCAATGTTTGCATGTTGTGACAGACCGCTACTATAGAAGGAAATGGGAAATCTAACAGAGTTAGAACAAGGTTGAATCTGGATTGCATTTAGAATTTGACCATGCTTCTGAGGTCAAGGGAAGATTGACAGATTGATTGCAGAAAATGATTCCTTAGATAAATCCTTGTTGAATCTTGAAAAATGAGGGAGTTGATGATGAATTTGGCTACATCCGTAACCAGGCCATGAGAATTTGCTCTCTCCCTAACATGACCAAAGGATTTGAAGATAGAATTTTGTTGAAAGGCAATGCTACGGAGCCCAACAGATGATGGTTTGTTCAACTCCTCCGAGTATGATTCACTAGAGAGCAAGAGGGGTTCCTTTCCTTATGGAGGGTAGACTGGTATGACACTTGTCTATATGAACCACTGAATTTTTCTATGAAGGGCCAATGAGGGCAATGCCTTAAGGTTGCATCAGGTTGCCTATCCCCACTGAGGTATTATGGGTTGCCCATTGAGGTTTCTCGGATTGCCTTTCCCTGCTGAGGTTTCTTTTCTTCCCTTTATTATTTTTTTCATTTTCTTTTTTTTTTTGCAAACCCCATCTTGGGTTGAATAAGGAGTCCTGAAATGGTGAGGATATTGCCAAAATTATGGTCCTATCCAATGGTTTGAAACCCTTAGGGGAAATCTGAATGGCATGACCTTCTTGACAAATGGGTAGTCTTGCCCCACTGTTTAAGTTGACACTTACACGTATTGATAGGCGGACAGCTATTTGAATCATCACTAAAAGTGATCTTAGGGAAATGCAGTCTCACACCATGATTAAAAATGGTGCCAAATTATGTTTTCCTTTCTTGGAGATGTTCAGATGGAACACGTGTCCCAATAAGCTATATCGAGATTCTGAATCAGTCGCGATCATATCTGGGCCTGAAACCTTTAGGTTTGTTGACAAGTATTGATGTTGAAGGTCCAAGAGGACTGATGTGAAACTGTCCACATGGGTCTACCATTGGGAGAGTGTTTGGTTATTTATGTAGAATGGGTTTATCTTACCGAGAAGATCCCATTTTATTGGCTTGAGAAATGAAGGGCTCATAGGAATCTTGGGAAGCCGTCGGATGTAATGAACGACAGATGAGAGTTCCAGCCAGATTCATGAATTTGTACATAAAATGATGACATGATCATGAGATACAATGCCATAAAAATTGATAATCAAAAGAAGGGCTTGTGATAGAGACTCCTTGGAAAGCCGTCAGATTGATAGACGGGAGAGAGAGTCTAATGTCGATGAGAAATGTTTCTCTGATGATGAAGAAGTGATGAGATCATCTCCTATAAAGGCGGGATGTAATTGGCCAAAATCAAAAGTCCGGTCCAACATGTTGTAAATCTCGACGAATGATCGAACTTGCTATCAGGCTTTGGTTGGAACTATCATCCTCTTGAAGTGAGAGGGACAATTGGCTTACTGTCAAGCTCCAATGCCATTCAACATCTTACTATTTTCTATTCTTCTCTTTTTTTTTTCTTTTTTTCTATTTTCTTTTCTTTTTTTTTTTTTAGATGTGAAGGCCACATAATGCAGTGCTTCGCTTGATCGTAAAATTGAATCCTGACTTTCAATATTGGATTTGAATCTTCTTCTTCCAAACATTTCCAATCAGATAGAACGTCTTTGCCCCCTGATCTTCTGTAAACTGTATGAGCATTTATGACTGCTCATATGGTATCTGATTTTATCTGAACGGTGAATCCGTATGCTGTTCTCTAAAACTTACTCATCACCTTCTGTCTGATGTGACTACCTCCCATTATTGATGTAGATAAAACAAAGGCTTGAATTTCTATTTTTTTTTTTTTTGGATATTCCAATGACCTCATTCTTTGATTTTGAGATTGATCATTCATCATGTATCGCTTGCTTGCAGATGATGTACTTTGTAAGAACTTTGGTATTTCTATCTTTTTGGTGGCACATCTGTCCTCCACTCATTTGTACTGATTGGCTGACCTGTTGATATGATCTGTTACTAACTAGTGCTTTCCTTGGAATCTTTTCATTGGTAGAACAAATGGAAGCTTCTCCAATACATGTTTCTTGAGAGTACTCTTGTGTCTCCCGATTGATCATTTAAAGCTTTCCAAGACAGGTTGGACCTTTCTTTCTCAAGAGGCCAGGTGGCGTAGAAGTTCAAGAGACGGCTCATCATTTCAGTCACCTTCAGAGTTAGAATTGACACGTAGAATAGGAGGATGTATGAAACTGGGAGGAAATGTATGGAAGAGACAAGGCACAGAGTTTGAAATCCCAAACAGGGTGATTTCTTTTACTTGCAGGGTAGATTGGACTGAACTTGTCATCAAGCATATCAATTTTGGACCCAAACATGGATGACCTATCGAATACCGATAATAGAAAGTTGAAACAGCTAGTTCGTCCAAGCGGCTCCAGTTGGGAATAATGCCTTCGATGACCACCTTCAGTCGTTATGGGAATAAATCTTCCTTCATACCTCTAACAGCAAGACTCATCATGCCCTTCTATCAATAGGTGCAAGATGCCTACCTTTCAGGGTTCCATACAATTCTTACCTTTTTTTTTCAGTTTGGAACCCATTCATAACCGGACTATTGCTTTTTAAGCTCAAGGTTACATGGCTCAAGCCCCAGTTTGGGGTTCAATGGATTCATCAATGGACCGCTTCTAGTTGAGTTCAAAATTATTCTAGCTTATGCCCCAGCTTGGGGAGCAAGGGGTATCGCCATTGCACTATACCATTTTGAGTCCAAGATTGGACTAATTTATGCCTTGGCTTGGGGGTTCAATGGATTTCTTCATTAGACCACTCTCAATTTGGGTTTAAGGTTAATTTGTTTCGTGCCCCAGTTTATGGATTAAGGGTTTCATCATTGGACCATTCCCTAGCTGTGATTCTGGTTCCTATCCTAGCCTGGGGCGTATCGGATCGCATCTTTGGTGAACCCTACTACTCGGGAAAATTCCATTCCCTCTCTTTGAACAATGAGAAATATGAGGACAACTCTTTGGATTCTAGCATTTCCTTGGCCAATGGGGCAGAAATGCCCGAGATGGGACTACACTATCATAGCTAAAGGTTCATGATTTCTTGATGACTCCAGAATCTGGAATTGATCTTTACTGACAAGCAATGAGGAATGCTTCTCATTCACCATTCCTGACAGCTATCCTAACTTGTAGCACTGGGCTATGATAGACATGGATCGGGCTCTAATTAATAGAGCCAGAGATTGATTTTGAATCGGTCTCCGATTGATAGAGACAAGATTGACTTTGAATTGGTCTCTGATTGATAGAGATCAAGATTGACTTAGAATTGGTCTTTGATTGATAGAGATCAAGATTGACTTTGAATTGGTCTCTGATTGATAGAGATCAAGATTGATTTTGAATTGGTCTCTGATTGATAGAGATCAATATCGACTTTGAATTGATCTCTGATTGATAGAGATCAATTAGAGATCAAGATTGACTTTGAATTGATCTATGATTGATAGAGATCAAGATTGAGTTTGAATTGATCTCTGATTTATAGAGATCAAAATTGACAGTCATGGACTGGGCTCTAGTTGCTAGAGGCAAGGATTGCTTGAGTTGGCTCCGATTGATAGAGGCCAAGGATGACAATCATGGATTGGACTCTAATTGCTAGATATGATGGATTGATTGAAATTCCCTTTGATTCCTTTATAAAGTGGAACATAGACCAAAGGTAATGATTGAACAGGCCTAAAGGCTAACTCATGTCACACCCAAATTCCGCACTGTTCAGAATGGTGTGATGAACCGTTAAATAACCAACGGTTCAACCAGGATCTCGAATAGGCTATCCCCGTTTTACCCAAAATTTCCACACATCCATAATCATAATCAGAGTAATACACAATAGCGGAAAATTTATAAATAAATGAACTGAGAACTAAGATGATACCATTAATTAAATAGTAAATTATTCCGTTTCCAACTTGAGACATACTTATGTAAATATCAAATACATGTCTTTATAAATCCAAAGAAACCTATAAAATAGCTAATCAAATACACATGAGTCACACTCGCAAGAGGTGTCATGTATATACTCTTCAACTCCAGCTTCCATTGCTGCGATATTCCCATACGCAGACGCGTTCATATAATCTTCGACTGTGTAACCTGCATCATCAACTAAAAATATTCGACGTCGAGGGGTGAGCACACAACACGGCTCAGTGAGTAGCCAAAACAATGCAACAATACATATGCATGCAAAAAAATCAATTTATATCTTTGGTCTGGTTTATAGTTTGCAATGCACAATAGAAAGGTTGGGTGGTCAAAGGTTAACGTTTATTGACCCTGCCTCTATACACAGGGTGTGGAAACCCGCCCGAAGGTTAACGTTTATCGTCGTCCCCATCCACCCTACCATAACATTATACAACAAAGGATAACGTTTATTGCTATATAATGCTATACCAACACGTAAGCCCCTGTTAGCGAGGGCTTGCAAACTGGGCTCGCTACTAACCAATCCTAATGCCAAACAAGTGTATCCAAGGCCTCACCCCAAAGATCCCTCGGAATGCCCATAGAGATAGAGCTAAGGCCCCCCGGTAGAGTCGAAACTACAAGGACCGAGACCACCCTCCCGATACTCTACGACATAATAGTTCCGCTAAGGTAATGGCGATACGACGATGTCAAT
The DNA here is from genome assembly GCA_028583415.1 of Protea cynaroides. Classification (NCBI taxonomy): domain Eukaryota; kingdom Viridiplantae; phylum Streptophyta; class Magnoliopsida; order Proteales; family Proteaceae; genus Protea; species Protea cynaroides. The sequence goes on from CM053269.1 coordinate 10,824,374, forward strand.
GTACAAGACATGAGTTAGAGATAGAGCTAAAGTGCTGAGACCCGCCAAAGGTTAACGTTTATTGACGTTCTCATCACACCTCCCCTGATACTCGCTCGCATCAAGCACATCAACTACACACATACAAGCACATGTCTATTCCTATCATCATCATCATCATCATGTATAAACAATAAAAAAAATATGCATGAACAAATAATAGAAATATTGGATGGCATGCTGTATGCACATTACAAACATATTCGCATAGAATCAAAGATAGCATAGGACTCAAGAAATAGAAAACAGTTTATTATTAACCAATTTAGTTTGGAGTTAAGGTTCCTCACCTTAGCTTGTTATAAGATATTTCCCAAGCTTTAAAATCACCGTTACAATGTTATTAGATTGCTAGCAGACCTAACAAAGCCGATAAAATTTAATTAGAATTAATTCCAGAATTAAAAACCATTTTGTCAACTGAGGGTCGATGCTAGGGTCGATGGGTCTATCGACCCTCCCCTCTTTCTAGACTTCCCGAATGCTGAGGGTCAATGGTCAGAAACACCTAGGGTCGGATGGTCTATCGACCCTCGGTGCGACCCTCGATGCACTCTGGTCCAATTTCCACTTTTAAATCCACTCTTCGTGTTTGGGGTCCTATGGCTTGCTTCCTACATTCATTCAACAGTCATTCCATGGTCTAGAACCATGTATAATCCATCTAAATAGTTTTCGTGCATCCTCCTATGGTTTTCCATGAAAACCTAACCATGGATGGATGGTTTGGGTTTCTCCGAAATCACATTCTCATCAATAACTACCCTAAGGTCTGTAGAAACTCATAGAATTAGTATCCATACCTGAGAAGATTAATCTTTCTCTGTAACTCTTCTCCTTTTTGCTAGGTTCTCTTTCTTGCCTCTCTTCTTCCTCTTTTCCTTCTCCTCTCTTTATCTCAATTCAATTAGGGTTGTGAAAGGAGTGAAAGTGTCTTAAGGACGTCCTTTAAATAGACTAGGAACATCCTAAATAAGTCCCATTGAGATTTGGAAAGAATCCCAATCGAAAAATATAGAAATTTCCTAATTTCTATATTCGTCAGAAACCGAGGGTCGATGGGAGGGTCGATGATCCCGTCGACCCTAGGGTCTTAAGCTGTCCGACCCTCCCTTAAAATCTAAGGGTTTGACATTCTGTTTTGGGAGGTCCGACCCTACTTGGCTGGGTATGCGACCCTCCCCTAAAATTAAGTGTTTTTGGGTCGATTTTATACTTGGGATCTCGATCTCCATCACGCCCTTGGTCCACTTGACTCGACCATGATGGGTAAACCTGGTTCAAGGTGGTAAGATCGGGTTAGTTTGACACGGGTCTTACAACTCCCCCCAACTTATAAAAATTTCATCCTCGAAATTGTACGTACCTTCTGAATCAAACAAGTGAGGGTTTTGCTTTCGCATAGCATTCTCTTCTTCCCATGTTACTTCTTCCATGTCTCTACTTTTCCATGTGACCTTAACATAGTAGATATCTCTGTTGCATAGACGTTGAACCTTTCGACTGGTGATTTCTGTTGGTGTTACTTCGAATGTCAAATCATCAGTCAATTCTGGCAAATCTACTGTCAACACATGCGTCGAATCCTTGACATACTTCTTCAATAGAGAAATGTGAAATACGTCGTGCACACTTGACATAGATGGTGGTAATGCCAACTGATAAACTACTTTTCCATGCTTAGCTAGAATTTCGTATGGCCCGACATATCTTGGACTTAATTTTCCTTTCTGTCCGAATCTCTTCAATCCTCTCATAGGCGATACTTTCAAAAGTACTTTATCACCTACGGTGAACTCTAGATCTCTTCGTCGAGTATCTGCATATTGCTTTTGACGGTTCTGAGCTGTTTTCACTCTCTCCTTGATGATGTCGACCACTCGACAAGTCTCTTCAACAAATTCCGGTCCAACAATACTACGTCCTCCAACTTCATTCCAAAACAAGGGAGTTCGACACTTCCTGCCATACAGTGCTTCATAAGGTGACATCTGTATAGTAGCCTGATAGCGGTTGTTATAGGCGAACTCGATCAATGGTAACTTTTCGTCCCATGATCCTTTGAAATCAATCACACATGCTCGTAGCATATCTTCTAGGATCTGGATTGTACGCTCTGACTGTCCATCTGTCTGTGGGTGGAATGCAGTACTGAACTTCAATGTTGTACCCATAGCCTTTTGCAGTCCTTCCCAAAATTTGGAAGTAAATCGTGGATCTCTATCGGACACAATGCTTCCTAGAACACCATGTAACCGAATAATATTATCCACATACAACTTTGCTAACCTTTCCAGTGTATATTGGGGTCGTATCGGTATGAAGCGAGCTGTCTTAGTCAAACGGTCCACAATCACCCAAACTGCATCAACTACTCGAGGAGTCAATGGTAGTCCTGTGACGAAGTCCATAGTGATGCAGTCCCATTTCCATGCTGGTTCCGGTAATGGCTGTAACAGTCCTGCGGGTCTTTGTCGTTTTGCCTTTACTTTTTGACAATTTAGGCATTGAGACACGAACTTGGCTACATCTGCTTTCATTCCCCTCCACCAATACAGTTTCTTTAGATCATGATACATTTTTGTGCTTCCAGGATGTATCGAGTAGATGGTGGTGTGGGCTTCCTTCATCAGTCAGTGTCTAATGTCTACATTTTCTGTTTCGGATACACATATTCTTCCTTTGTATTTCAATACTTTTTCTTCGTCCAAGGTGAACTCAAGGTTAGTCCTACCTTTCTCAATATCTTCTTGTACTGTTCTCAGATAAGGATCTGCTTTGATAGCTGTCTTCACTTCATCCACTATATCCGGTATAATCTTCAAAGCCGCGAACATATTCGAAAACCGATGAATAAACCCTTGGTTGGCTGATCCATCCGTTGTATCTATCACATACCGCTCGTTGCCGTGATTGAATACCATTCCGATAGTACACATTGCTGCAGTTGTGCTAGTTTCTCCTTCAAATTTTATCATTGCTTTTCTGCTCAATGCATCTGCTACTACGTTCACTTTTCCCGGATGATACTGGATATCACAATCATAGTTTTCAATAGTTCCAGCCATCTTCTTTGTCTCATATTCAACTCCTTCTGATTAAATAAATAAGTAAGACTTTTATGGTCCGACTTAATCTGGAATTTCTCTACGTATAGGTAATGTCTCCATATCTTGGCAGCATGTACTACTGCCGCTAACTCCAAATCATGAGTGGGGTAATTTTTCTCATGTACCTTCAACTGTCTCGAGGCATACGCAATTACTTGCTCTCCTTGCATAAGCACACATCCTAGCCCCAATCCCGATGCATCAGTGTATAAGGTAAATGTTTGTCGTGGAACGGGAATGGTCAAAATTGGGGAGGATATCAATATGGTCTTTAGTGTTTGAAAACTCTTTTCACACTTATCCGTCCATACAAATTTTTCTCCTTTCTTGGTCAAACTGGTGAGAGGTACAGCAATCCGAGAATAGTCTTCTATGAATCTCCGATAATATCCAGCTAGACCCAGAAAACTTCTAATTTTGGAAACACTCTTTGGTGCTTCCCACTTCACAATAGCCTCGATCTTACTGGGGTCCACTTTGATTCCTTCTGCTGATACTACATGGCCTAGAAAGGCGACTTCACTTAGCCAAAACTCACACTTCAAAAATTTGGCGTATAACTTCTCTTTCCTTAAACGCTGTAGGGCTGCGTTTAGGTTCTTGACATGGGTTTCCTTGTCTTTGGAGTATACCAATATGTCATCAATAAATACTATAACCGACGTATCCAACATATCGTGGAAAACTCGGTTCATAAGTTCCATGAATGTTGCCGGTGCATTAGTTAATCCGAAGGACATCACTAAGAACTCATAATGTCCGTATCTTGTCCTGAAAGCTGTCTTCGGAATGTCACCTTCTTTAATCTTCAGCTGATGATAGCCTGATCGAAGATCGACCTTTGAAAATACCTTCGCTCCTTGTAACTGATCGAACAAGTCATCGATCCTGGGTAGTGGATATCGATTCTTGATTGTCAGCTTATTCAACTCTCGATAGTCGATACATAATCGAACACTACCATCCTTCTTCTTTACGAACAACACCGGTGCTCCCCATGGAGATATACTGGGTTTAATATAACCCTTATCCAGCAGTTCTTGTAATTGCACTTTTAATTCCTTCAGTTCAGTAGGAGCTATTCTATAAGGTGCTTTTGATACCGGTGCAGCTCCAGGTATCAGGTCTATTACAAACTCCGTGACACGGTCGGGCGGTAATCCGGGTAGTTCCTCCGGAAATACATCTGGGTAATCCCGCACGACGTCAATATCTTCCATTCGTGGCGCGTCCTTGGTTAGGTCGACCACTGATACTAGATATCCGACGGCTCCCTTTTCAAGGCACTTCTTAGCCTTTAATGCTGAGAGTATGAGCTTGCGTCTCGTGGGAAGTTTGGTTCCCGAGAAACTGAATTCTGCTCCTTCTTTGTCTTTGAACGTTAGCTTCTTCTCAGCGCATAACAAATTTGCAGAATGCCGAGCTAACCAGTCCATTCCCAAGATGACGTCAAAGTCTGTCATCTCAAGTTGTATTAAAGTTGCATCTAAGGTTTTCTCGCCAATGAGAACTGGACATGGCCCATAACCTTTCTCTAATTCCACTTCTAATCCCATCGGTGACCATACAAGTAACTTGTAGTCTAATGTTTTGATGGGTAAATTGGTCTTCTTTCCAAACGACACAGATATAAATGAATGCGTAGCTCCTGAATCAAAGAGTACTCTGGCTGGTACGCCATTGATAGGTACAATACCTGTGATCCGTTTTTACTTAGTCTACATGCTCAATCAATGAAATTATAATCTTAAAAGTTTCGGTCATACCTGTGACCACATCGGGCGATGCGGATGCATCCTCTGATGTAACAGCATATACCCGTCCTTGATGTAACTGCTTCTTGGGTTTTGGACATTCTCTTGCCATATGCCCTGGTTGGTTGCAGTTATAACACTTCGGGGCTTCAGAATTTGGCTTTGGCTATGGTTGAGCTGCGGAAGTAGACTTTGGTGCAGTAGCAAAAATCTAAGGACGAAAAGGTTTATATGTCCTATTATTGCCTCCGTTATACGAATTCCCAGCTGGCCTTTTGATGCCTTTGTTTTGAGTGAAATAACTCTCTTTCTGGCTCGATTCAATTACTCGAGCAATCTGGACAGCTTCGTTGTAAATCTTCTTCTCTAAGCCCAGAACGTTTTCTCTTATGCTTCCTCTTAGTCCCGCGACGAACCTACGGGTTTTTGTATCTTCTTCTTGCATGCTAGCCGGTGCGAAGAAAAACAGTTCTTCGTAGCGCTGTTGATATGCGTCTACGGTCATCTTCCCTTGGTACAGACTCAAGAACCCTTTCTCCATTGAATCTCTGAAGCTCCTTGGGAAATATTTCTCGAAGAACGCTTCTTTATATATAGCCCATGTTAGTAGGGCGTGCTTGGTCAATAAGTACGTCTTTGTAGATTTCCACCAATGGTGTGCGTCGCCTTTGAGCATGAAGGTGGCGCATAGTACTTTCTCTTCCTCGGTAATAGTCATGATAAGGAAGTTCCTTTCCATTTCGTCTATCCAGTGTGCTGGCCACAGTGGATCAGACGGCTTGCCGTTGAATTCTCTCGGTTTCATTTTCAAAAATCTCTCCACTAGCCGGGAGTGATCCAGTTGATTTTGGTATGCCCCAAACATAGGGGGTGGATACTGATAGTTCCCTTGGGCTGCTTCTGGGACTTGCACTGAAATTGGTACAGCCGGTTGTTGAGGTGTCTGTTGAGCTGGGTGATTACCCACTGGTGCTGCACTAGCTTGCCCAGTGGTGCATGGTTGCAGCCTGAGTGGCTTGAAACATAACTCCCATTGCAACCTGCATTTGAGCTTGTGCGTGTTGCATTTGCTGTAGCTGTTGTGCCAGATTCATAACCACAGTTGCTAGCTCCGATGGTGGGGGTGGCAAATTTGTAGGGTTTGCTGGTTCTGGATTACCCTGTGCATGGTTATTCTCTTGACTAGTCTCCTCCACTGGTGGTGGTGGTGGGACTGTATTTCGGGTCTGTCGGGTAACTCTATGTCCAGACATAATTACTTTCGGTGATTGTTGGTGCCTGAAAATCGTCAAGGTAGGTTAGAATTCATTTATATCTCATGTAGGCACACTAACCGAAGGCACACTAACCGATAAGAAATTTCAAATTCTAACTCATTTTATAAAAACAATACTGTCTTTTCTATGCAGGGTCGATGGTGAGGGTCGCTGGTATGTCCGACCCTGGGTATTCGACCCTGGGAATAACCTGTTCTTCTCGAGAGCTGAGGGTCGATGCGAGGGTCAATGGGTGTCCGACCCTGAGTCCGACCCTCGATTTTCTGTCAGATTCCCGAGAGCCGAGGGTCGATGGGAGGGTCGATCCGAGGGTCGATGGTACCAGTCGAATTGTCCGACCCTCGGACCAAAAATCAGATTTTTAAGATCCGATTCTGGGTTATTTCTCACTATTCCTCCTCCGTTTCGACTCGTCTCCACTCTCTGAGTTGCTACAGTGCTACTCCACTGTTCTTGGTCGGTTTAACTCCGGGTTTCGACGCCCACGTCATCCCTACAGGTATATCCTCTCACCTTTACCTGTTTTTAGGTTTTCATTTCTAGGTTTTTGCCCATTTAGCTCGTATTTTCCAAATTAAACTTTTTCCAACCGTAAAAATTCGATTTTTATTGGGGGCTTTTGTTATTGGGGTCTTGAGAAACAAAAGCCCTCAAAAATTTTTGAGTTTCATCTGTTGGTTATCGAGAAACTTAAAATTTTTTCTTTTTACCCTAATTTATCAAAAAAATTTATTTTTCTTGAATTTCTTCAAATTGAGCTTCGTCAGTTAAAATCTCCTACTGTATGTGGGTCGTAGGACATATTTTAACCTACGTAAGTTCTCATGCCCACTTATATGGTGAGAAATGGGGCTTCATTTTTAATTTTTTGGATTTTGATCCTATTAACTCCTTGCTTCCTTTCTTTTTCTTATTTTGCAGATACTGTGGCCCGTACCAAAGTACCTAGAGTGCGCGATCCACTTCGCTTCCGTTCGAATGAAGCCGAGGCACAGTATGCAGACTATGCCCGTAAGAAGGTTGAAGGGGGTTACATGGTGAACTTGGCTGAGCTAGCCTTGTTCAATGTAGAGGGAGCATTCGGTGATATGGGGTGGCTCCCTATCATCACATACGACGCGTGCACATGTCCCGACTTGGTACGCCAGTTCTATTGTAATCTCCAGGTGGTGGGGAATTACAATGATGTCGAGCGTGGTCAGGAGTTGCGCATTACTAGTTACGTCAAAGGGGTGCACATCTCCTTTGATTATCGGCAGCTGGCCGATCTGTTGGGCATTCCCTTTGATGGCCCCATGGTGTACTGTGCGCCGGGAGAGCCACAGTTTGTTGAGATGGAGATGAGGGCAGAGATCGACAACCAGTTGCTCCATCCTGATAGATGGCAAATGAGAGCTTGCTACTTGCGTCCAGCTCCATGGGTCTTCTGCAAGATTATCCAGCATAATCTGATTCCGCAAAGTGGGCACTATGAGAGGGTGTCTCAGCTGACCCAGTTCTTGATCTACTGCATCTGCACTCGTCAACCGGTCTGCCTTCCCTACATCATCATGCGGACGATGATTAGTGCCACATTGTCCGGTCATAGGGGTAATCTACCCTATGGACGCATGATTACAGTGCTACTGACCCGTCTGGGGGTGGATCTGGTAGATGAGAAGATCCAGGAGAAGACCTTCTCGTTGCCTCTAGATTGGGAGGCTATCTGCAAGATGGGGCTGCGAGATGCGGAGGTTAGCGATGAGGAGAGGAACGCGATGGTGTGCCCTCACACTCGGGTTGAGATGGCTGATGCTGAGGCTGCTGCAAGGGCTCGTGGGGATCCGGTCGATGATGACGATCGTATGTATATGGATGTCGACACGATACCCCCGCCATCACCCACACAGGCAGATAGGGCTGGTACTTCTGCTGCGGCGGCCTCGGTACTGGAGACCGGTCCTTCTCATGGGGCTGTTCCTTTACCCCCACCAGCTGATGACGTGCTGAGTATGTTTCACGAGATTAGAGAGGCTCAGCGCGCATCGGATCTGAGGATAGGGGAGCTCCTAGACGCCCGGCCCGGACCCGATCGGAGGGTGGCTGATCTCACAGACTAGTCCGCGGGCGACTCGCACCAGGTGGCATAGTTGACTAGGGTCTATGCCGAGGACTATGACAGAGACCGTGAGGCACCGCCTCCTCCTTCGCCTCCAGCTTCTTGATTGTACTTTTATTTTTTTCTTGTCTTGTACTACAGAGTAACTGTCCGGGTTGTGGACTGTACTCTGTTTTCGTTATGTCTATGCATTTGTCTTTCTCTCTCATTGTATGTAACTTGTTTCCCCTTTAATAGATGTATTATTCTCTTGTTAATTTGGTCTCAATCAACATAGGTGCTTATGGTTTGTTTGTATTAAAGCTTTTAATTTATCCTATCTCAGTTCACAATGGTCTTGTATGTATGTTAGTTTTGGCAGGCAAGGCCTGAGAAGCTCTGATACCAAGTTGTCACACCCCAATTCCGCACTGTTCAGAATGGTGTGATGAACCGTTAAATAACCAACGGTTCAACCAGGATCTCGAATAGGCTATCTCCGTTTTACCCAAACTTTCCACACATCCATAATCATAATCAGAGTAATACACAATAGCAGAAAATTTATAAATAAATGAACTGAGAACTAAGATGATACCATTAATTAAATAGTAAATTATTCTGTTTCCAACTGAGACATACTTATGTAAATATCAAATACATGTCTTTATAAATCCAAAGAAACCTATAAAATAGCTAATCAAATACACATGAGTCACACTCGCAAGAGGTGTCATGTATATACTCTTCAACTCCAGCTTCCATTGCTGCGATATTCCCGTACGCAGATGCGTTCATATAATCTTCGACTGTGTAACCTGCATCATCAACTAAAAATATTCGACGTCGAGGGGTGAGCACACAACACGGCTCAGTGAGTAGCCAAAACAATGCAACAATACATATGCATGCAAAAAAAATCAATTTATATCTTTGGTCTGGTTTATAGTTTGCAATGCGCAATAGAAATGTTGGGTGGTCAAAGGTTAACGTTTATTGACACTGCCTCTATACACAGGGTGTGGAAGCCAACCCGAAGGTTAACGTTTATCATCGTCCCCATCCACCCTACCATAACATTATACAACAAAGGTTAACGTTTATTGCTATATAATGCTATACCAACACGTAAGCCCCTGTTAGCGAGGGCTTGCAAACTGGGCTCGCTACTAACCAATCCTAATGCCAAACAGTGTATCCAAGGCCTCACCCCAGCATCCCTCAGAATGCCCATAGAGATAGAGCTAAGGCCCCCCGGTAGAGTCAGAGACTACAAGGACCGAGACCACCTCCCCTGAAACTCTACGACATAATAGTTCTACTAAGGTAATGGCGATACGACGATGTCAATGCACAAGACTTGAGTTAGAGATACAGCTAAAGTGCTGAAACCGGCCAAAGGTTAACGTTTATTGACGTTCTCATCACACCTCCCCTGATACTCGCTCGCATCAAGCACATCAACCACACACATACAAGCACATGCCTATTCCTATCATCATCATCATCATCATGTATAAACAATAAAATAAATATGCATGAACAAATAATAGAAATATTGGATGGCATGCTGTATGCACATTACAAACATATTCGCATAGAATCAAATATAGCATAGGACTCAAGAAATAGAAAACAGTTTATTATTAACCAATTTAGTTTGGAGTTAAGGTTCCTCACCTTAGCTTGTTATAAGATATTTCCCAAGCTTTAAAATCACCGTTACTGTCATGGGAAGGGGTTAGGCACCCAAACCGCCCGATCAAAATCGGTCTCCTATACCTTTCCTATGCTAGACTCTATTTGTTAAGCCAAATCAAACCAAGTGGTTTGATATCATTGAACCGAATCTCTATCCATCAGATTGCCTACGTATTATGGAATTATTCGGAAAATCAGGTTCACCATCGTAGTTCAGGTGTGATTAAAGTTTATGGATGTGATTTATGCTTGTGCCTGATTAAGTTCATTGTTTAAGTTAAAGTTTATGCTTGAAAGGTTGAGAAAACCCTATGGGTTAGGATCTGGATAGTCCAAGTGGATTGATAGATAGTCCTAGTGGATCTAAGAATAATCCTATTTGGGTTGGAATGTGGATAACCCTATCTGGGTTGAAATGTAGATAACCCTATGTGGGTTAAAATGTGGATAAATATCCTAGTGGATCTATGGATAGTCCGAGTGGACTAATGTGTGGATAACCCTATTTGGGTTAAAATATGGGGGATATCCTAGTGGATCTATGGATAGTCCGAGTGGACTAAGGTTTGGATAACCCTTTTTGGGTTGGAATAGGGATAGATATCCTAGTGGATCTATGGATAGTCCGACTGGACTAAATTGTGGATAAATATATCCTAGTGGATCTATGGATAGTCCGAGTGGACTAAGATTTGGATAACCCCATTTTAGGTTGAAATATGGATAGATATCCTAGTGGATCTATGGATAGTCCGAGTGGACTAAATTATGGATCCGAATTTGGATTTCTCCCAAATGGCCTACGTATCCTAGGGTTTGCCCTAGGAATCAGAATCCGCGTAGTTCGGGACTCTGGGTTGAAATGTTTGAATATCCTAGTGGATCTATGGATAGTCCGAGTGGACTAAGGCGTGGATCCGAATTTGGGATTCTCCCAAATAGCCTACATATCCTAGGGTTTGCCCTAGGAATCAGAATCCACGTAGTTCGGGACTGGATAACCCTATTTGGGTTGGAATATGGATAGATATCATAGTGGATCTATGGATAGTCCGAGTGGACTAAAGTATGGGTAAATATCCTAGTGGATCTATGGATAGTCCGAGTGGACTAAGGTATGGATCCGAATTTGGGTTTCTCCCAAATGGCCTACGTATCCTAGGGTTTGACCTAGAAATCAGAATCCGCGTAGTTCGGGCTCTGGATTGAAATGGGAGTGGATATCCTAGTAGATCTATGGATAGTCCAAGTGGACTAAGGTATGGATCCGAATTTGGGTTTCTCCCAAATGGCCTACGTATCCTAGGATTTGACCTAGGAATTAGAATCCGCGTAGTTCTCGCATGATGGGTTAAACGGACTTGGTCCAGGCTGGTCTGACTTGAGTTGATTAGGCTGGACTGACTTGAACTGAGCTGGGTTGACTGGGTTGATTGGAATTAATTGGGTTTTCTCTCCTAGTCATTTCATGGGTCATTTCCGCTGTCATCCCGTATGGAATTTTCCGATGGCCTCTATTCCAGTTTTTTCCGTTCATTTTGTACAACATTAAAAATGAGGAATATAGGAACTTGAATCACCTCATTTGGAAGTAAAATGGTCAACTTATGAATTTTTGAAGTTTAAGCAGACCAATTATCGATAATTTGGCTGACCATTCTACATGAGATCCTTCGGAGGCTTCTACTGGAAATATTTTACGTCCACTTTGGAGAGCACTAAAAATGGAACATAATGAGACTGGAATCACCTGATTCGGATATGGAATGATCAAAATATGAATTTTTTAATATTAAATGACCATTTCCATATGTAATTTTGCATGGGACCCTCCGGAGATTTTTACCCGAGATTTTCCACGTCCACTTTGTAGGACATCACAAATGAAGAACAATGGCCTTGGAATCGTCTGAATCCGATGTAGAACGGAAAAGATATGAAGCTTTGAAGTTCTAACGATAATTTTGCATGCAAGCTTGCATGGGACCCACTGGTGACTTCTACCCGGGATTTTTTACGTCCACTTTGTAGAACATCATGAATAAAGAATAATAGTCTTGGAATCATCTGAATCTGATGTCGGATGATCAAGATATGATGATTTGAAATTCAAACAATCCGACTTAGGATAATTTGCATAAAGGCCCCTGGGATTATTATTTATAATAATTTCAGAAACCTCCCTTATATGTATCATCCGACTAAAATGGTCGTATCTTCCTCATTTGATATCAGAATTGAGCAATTCTGGTCTCGTTTCGAAGATAATTCTATGACCTATGCATCTATGCAGATAATAGCCCATGACCCTGCTGTGGAGATCAGTGGAGAATCACAAATCTTTGGGTTAAAGGTCAAAAACCTGCCATATTGGTTCACTTATGCCGAAGGTGGCAAAAATGGGGTGCTTACAGTTATCGTGTGGTCGGATGTGTGGTTGGACCTGTGGTCTTAATATATGAGACCACACACTGTATAGTCAAACCCTGTGGTCACATTTTATGTGACCACACCCTGTGACCACACCTTTCCTGGAAGCTTCCCAAATTGCTGTGGTCGATTCTCTGGTCACCCTGTGGTCTACCATAGGCTGCGACCACATGATGTTTGGTCAATTTTTCATCTTTAATCGAAATTCTTCCTGAGTTAATTCCTTGGCTCATTACTTGGGTTCATCCTATGATTATCCTATGGCCATTATTTATAGTTTCTCATTAACCATTATCCCTAACCTATTTCTCTTATGGTTTTCATTAGAAATTTCATAACAGAAATCGTTACATTAGATTCAACACATCAACTTGATAAAAGAAACCTATCCTATCTGATCTAGCTTACAGAGTCAAGTCCATACCTTAAGCTTGCTGTAGGGAACTAGAACCTTCTCTTGCAAAACCTTCCTCTCAGCCATCTTCTCCAAATCTCCTTCTTCTCCTTCTCTTTCTCTCTCTTTTTTCCTCTTAGGTTTAGAGTTTCAATTTGGGTTCTAAAAGAGTGAGAGAGGCTCAAGGACGTCTCTTATATAGAGGAAAACCTCCATATAGAGTCCCACTTTAATTAAGAAAGAGTTCCCTTAAGTTTTGGAAAGTTTCGTAGGTTCAGCATCGTGTGGTCGCATGTGTGGTCGCAGAATCCGTCGACCACATGTCGTGTGGTCTCATGTTGTATGGTCTCATGTACGACCACACCCCTCAAAACTGCCACCACACGTCTAAAATTTATTGGTTTTTAGTTTTTGACTGGTTGCTTCCACACAACTTAACCAGTTAACCACACCAACTAAATTAACTTGTTGCTTATCTTGTGGCATGTGGTTATTTTGTGGTTTCTTCATACAATTGGTTCACTTGAGCCGGTTATGATGGTAAGACCATTCACGACAAGAGAACGTAAGGTTAGACCAGGTTCGTGGCATGCGGGTCTTACACATCATCACTCTCTGATGCCTTTGCTACTACCGTCGCTGTCGCCTCTGCATCTGCCATCTCTTCCCAATTAAGAGGATGTCTCATGGCATTCTTCTCGTTGTCACTAACCTGTATTTATCTCATCCCCATTCTACAGATGGCAGGCCAGTCGAGGTCAGTTGAAAAGGTGTCCTCATAGATCCTCTCATCCTCTAAGTTCACCTGTAGGCTAGAGAGTCAAGTGGTGATCAATCATCCATAGGGTAGGTTACCCCTCAAACCAGGCGTTGTGGCTCTGTGCATAGTCCGGATGATAATGTATGGGAGACAGATAGGCTGTCTTGTGCAGAGACAGTAAAGCAGGAACTGAGTCAATTGCAAGACCATCTCATAATGCCCACTTTGAGGGATAAGATTATGTTGGATAATCTTGCAGTATACCTGTGGCTTAGGACAGAGATTGACTGCCTTCATCTCCCAACGGTCATCATGAAGAATTTGGTTGCACACCTCTACGCGCATCATATCTGATAAGAACTTGGGTTCTTTAGGAGCACAGTATACCAATGGACCAGCGTTTAAGATACCTAGAAGATCTACCAACTGGTGGGTGTTGAAAGAAATAGGAACCCCTTTCACCCAACTGGTGATTTGAAGCTCTCTCCCACTGTTTATGTCCTTTGGGTCACCTTCCAGCTAAAGATTGCAATAAAAATGTTTGACCAATTCTGGTCTAGTACAACCCTCATACTGGTTTATAGGAAGCCAGCCCATCTTACTAAATGGCCGCTCTACATCAAATAGGGGTAAGCTGGGCAGGTTGACAAACCGACCCACCTCAACCTTCTTTCGATGGAACCATGGGTATTGTGCCTTAGCTTCAGCAGAACGGAAGCAAGTTTCATCATATGTTCTAGGCATCTTGGTTCAGGCCATATTAGCTACAAGAAATATAAAGAAGGAAAATAAGTTGGAAAAATTAAAAAAATTAGGTAGCATAATGGCGTAAAATGGGTAAAAGCCTCACTTTTCACCTAAACAATGGGCAGGAGGACTTACACTGGTCACAAACCATCCTACAATGATCAAACAATAGAAATTCAACCAATTAAAAAAATTAAAGAAATTTCAAAATTAGGAAAAATCCCCAATTTTTAGGTCAAAAGTCAAATTTTCACTCGTTTGATAAAACCAACCGATGAAACCCAAATTTTCTTTAGGGATTTCATCCATTCGGTGGCCAATAGCAAAACCCCCTAATAAGAATTTGATTTTTACGGTCAAATAAAGTTTAATTAGGAGAACACCCTACAAATGGTGAAAACCTAGGTATAAAAGCTTAAAAGAAAGAGAAGAGTAGAGAACAAACCTGGAAGAGGGGAATGGAAGTTGTCGACCGATGGAGAAACCACCCAAGTTGTGTGGTTGACACTGTAGCAACTCAGTTGTGGCGAGACGAGTTGAGACCGTAAGAAGGCAAAGGAGGATGAAAAAGAAAGGTTTCGAAATCAGGTTAAAAATCTGATTTTTGGATCGTGTGGTCGCATAGTTCGTCCAAAATAGTCGACCACACGATCGACCACATGATCGACCACAGGGTCTCAGGAAGTTGCCAGGGTTTGTACGGTCTACCCATGCGACCATACGATTGATTGTTGCTTGTTTTAGTTCTTTAAACCTAATGCTTCGAAAATTCTTTCTTCTATTGTGGGACTAACAAGATACCACTATTCTACCTTGTCTCACATGTTTTTGCCCTTTCAGTCACCATTCTATCCAAGAGATGAAATGACAGGGCATAAATCAAGTAGAAAGGGATGGAACACAAGCCCACCTCTACCACCACCTTCAGAGGTCAATGCCAATGAAAACCAAGAAGGACAAGAAGAGGGTAATGGGAACCAAAATGTTACACCTCAGGAAGTTCACACCCAAGCCAATCCAACTAATTTACTAGTACCACCAACAGACTTGGCCACTGTTGTGATGAATTTGGCGTATGTACACCAGTTGCATCAGATGCAAACAAACATGCAAGCTGCCTTGGGGATTACACCACCAGATGCAAATACCACACCAATACCTCCTGGTAGCAGCGTTGTGCCTCCCACACCCATTGTCAAAAATACGATGCCCATTGCACCGGTAGAAAACAACACAATACCCATAGTACAATAGACTCCAGCGATGCATACCCCATTAGAATCTTAGAGTACAACAAGGGACTAATAACCAGGGAAGCTACCATAACCAGTTACCAGTATATGGATATTATGAGCAGAATCAGCTTGACCACTCTAGGCTGATAGAGTGATTCTAAAGATGAAACCAAAGGAGTTCACAGGTAAGCTGTCAGATCCATTGTGGCCAACTCACTGGATTGATGAGATGGAAATAAATTTCATGATGATGACTATATAGAAGAAGAAAAGGTAATATGTGCAACATTCATGCTGAAAGGAGATGCACACCACTGGTGGAAATCTACTCAAGGTTATCTGTTGACCAAGCATACTCGGTTGACCTGGGCAAATTCTAAAGAAGCTTTTTTGGGGAAATATTTTTCCAAGAGTTTCAGGGACCAGATGGAGAAAAATTTTTGAGCCTATACTAGGGTCAGATGACCATCGACACTTATCAGCAGCATTATGAAGAGTTGTTCTTCTTTGCTCCCGCCAGTATGCATGAAGAAGATACTAAAACCCGTAGGTTCCTCATGGGACTTAGGAAAAGCATCCGAGAGCATGTGTTGGGACTGAAAAAGAAGATATACAATGAAGCTCTGCAAATAGCACGAGTTTTGGAGTCTAGTCATAGGGAGAGCTGCTTCACTCAAAATAGAGGTATAAAGAGGCCTAACGAAAACTCATTTAATGGAGGGAATTCAAAGACCTTCAAGCCATTCCATACTCAAGGCTACAATACAGCAGTCAAGACTACTCCAACGGCTCAATCTCACCAAAAGCAAAGTAATACTGGAGTCAAATGCTTTAACTGCGATCAAGTAGGGCATTATTCAAGGGACTACCCTAAGCCAAGGAAACAGCTATAGCAAGGAAAGGCGTACGCAATCACTTCTGAAGACATTTTCACATCATCTGATGTGGTCACAAGTATAGCTCAACCTTATGCTTTAGCATGACTTGTGCGAGCATATAGACTAATTCAGGTAAAACCACAGGTATCGTACCTATAGCCGATATACCAGCCAGAGTACTTTTGGACTCTAGAGCCACCCACTCATTTGCATATGTGTCTTTTAAAAAGAAACTAAATAGACCCCTCAGACCACTAGACTACAAGTTATTTGTAAGACCCGCACTCCACTAACTTGGTTTCACCATGTTGTGCAAGGTCTTCTCATCATTCCTGGACCAAGTGGATCGAGCGTGTGAAGATAGATCACAAACCAGGTATAAAAATCGACTCAACACCCAAAACTATATACATATGATTGTATATTATAGTAATAATGAAGATCACAAATCCAGGACCCCACGCTGGATGATTTCGACCCTACGGTCGACGGGTTTTGCAACCGTAGCCATCAACGGTGAAACCCTAGATCAGACTCTGAGTTTTGGAACTTTCCTAAACTAAGGGATTTCTTTCCTAATTGAAAGAGGACTATATGGAGAGTTTTCCTCTATATAAAGGGCATCCCTCAGCCCTTTTTCACTCTTTTAGAATATTATTAATCCCTAAAGAAAGAAAAAGAAGAGAAGGAGAAGAAGAAAAAGCTAAGGAAAGGAATTTGCTGAGAAGAGATTGGCTATCTATCATAGGCAAAGGTATGAACCTAATCCCTGGAGATGTAAACACTATGGAATAAGACTTCTATGGAAAATAAGCAATATCAACCTATTATGATCCATGCGATTTCCTTGAGAAAATCCCAAGGAGAACCATGAGGAGAGAGTTTGATGATTAGGATTGATAAAAAAACTACTAATGATGGCCATAGAATGACCTTAGAACAAACCCAATTGAAGAGTAGAGGAATTGACCTAGGATGAACTCGAATTGTAGGTAGTTTATGACCAGAAATCTCAAGGTCACAGCTACGATCGACCATAGCCTGACCAGCATGACTAGAGGATCGACCATAAGCATTCGAGAAGATTCAGGAATCATATGGTCGCAGCTACTGTTGCACCATATGCGACCTTAGGGTATCGATCGTAGGCAGTGAAGTCGATACAGTATGAGACCATAGGACCAATCAGACACCTATTAGTGCTCTGTTTTGATTTTTTACTACTGTAACATGTTACATATAAACCCTAACTTAAATTCATATAACTTTTAGGTTGTTAAATCAATTCAAAGAGAATTTCAAGGCTTGGAAGGAGATCGAGTATTGCTAACAAGTGAGGTAACAAGACCTAAACTAATTGATTAATAACAAACTGTTTATTTTTATTGAGTCCAATGCCATGATTGATTCTATGCTTGTATGCTTGTATGTGCATCTCACATGTCATCCAATATTTTTGCTACTACAATTCATGCATATTTAATTCTGTTTATTTATAACATGATGATGATGATGATGCTATGAATAGACATGTGAATGTATGTGTGTGGTTTGTGTGTTGGATGCGAGTGGAGCGTCAGGGGGAGGACATGGCATGGTGGTCTTTGACCTCATCATCAGACTCTAGCTCTATCCCTACTCAAGTCTTGCCCACTAGCATCATCATATCGCCATTACCTTAGCAGAACTATTACGACGTAGGGCATCAGGGGAGGTGGTCTCGGACCATGTGGTCTCTAACTCTGCCGGGGGGCCTTAGCTCTATCACTATGGAAGTATTGAGGGATGCTGATGTGAGGCCTTGGATACACTATTTTGCATTAGGATTGGTTAGTTGCGAGCCCAGTTTGCAAGCCCTCGCCAATAGGGGCTTACGTGTTGGTATGCGTAGGTCATCAGGGGAAGTGTTGACGGTGTTTGATCCGAACACTTTAGCTCTATCTCTATTCCATGGTGGGTACATGTGAGATGGCAATGGTATTTTATCCATTGGGTAGATTCACACACTCGTGTATTGAGGTACGGGGGCCACCAAACCTTTCTATAGCACATTGCAAACTTAATAACCCGACCAAAGATATGAATTGAATGCATGCATAAGTTTGTTGCACTGTTTTGTTTGCTCACTGAGCCGTGATGTTTGCTCACCCTTTCGACATCGAATATTTTTAGTTGATGATGCAGGTCCTATTGTTGAAGAATATATGAATGCGTCGACGTATGGACACGTTTCTCTATGGACATAGAAGTTGTTGAAGATGCGCATGATTCATCATGCAAGTGCAACTAGTGTATCTTTTATTAGTTTAGTTATATTTAATTAATGGAACATGTAATGGATTGTTTACTTTTGTGTCTTGAGTTTTGGAGATAATTGGATTAATTATTTATTATCATTGTTAGACACTCAGTTCATTATCTGTAAAACTTTCGCTTATTTGTTTATTACCTCTGATTATTATCGTGGAATGTGTGTGTGATTTGATATGATGGGTATGACTTATACGAGATCCTAATTGAACCATTGGTTTATTGGTGGTTTATCACACTAATCTGGTTAGACCAGAATTGGGGTGTGACATTATTAGTACAGTCACCTATGAGATTAAAAGTAGAATTAGACCAGGGTTATGGACCATGTCTAATTCTAATAAATGGACAAAAGTTGGATGCAAACCTAGTGTAGCTCGAGATGGCAGACTTCGATGTCATCTTAATGATGGACTGATTATCCCAGCATTCCTCGAGTTTGCTTTATACAGAAAAGAAGATATCATTCAAGGACAAGGAAGGAGCAAAATTCAGTTTTACGGGAACCAAACTTTCCCGTAAGAGAAAACTCATTCTTTCTACATTAAAGGCTAGGAAATGCCTCGAGAAAGGAGGAGTTGGGTACCTAGTGTTTGTGGTTGACCTCACCAAAGAAACACCTCGAATGAAAGACATTGAAGTTATATGTGAATTTTCGGATGTATTTTCTAAGGATTTACCAGGATTGCTGCCAGATCGAGCAACAGAGTTTGTTATAGACCTTATACTTGGAGCTGCACCTGTATCTAAGGCACCTTATCGAATGGCTCCTACTGAATTACAGGAACTGAAGGTTCAACTACATAAGTTACTTATAAGACCCGCACTCTACTAACTTGGTCTAACCGTATCATGCTAGGTCTTCCCATCATTCCTGGACCAAGTAGACCGACCGTGTGAAGTTAGACCACAAACTAGGTATGAGAATCGAGTTAAAAACACTAAAAACATACCTAAGGTCGTATGCTTGGGTAGTTATGGTCGACCATAAGGAAGGGAACCAAAAATTTCAAATCCAGAATCCCACGGTCGATGAATTTAACCTTACGGTCGACGGTTTATGCGACCGTATGATCGATCGTGAGAAACCCAGATCAGACTCTGAGTATTGGAAACTTTCCTAAACTCAAGGATTGCTTTCCAAATTGAAAGAGGACTCTATATGGAAAGTTTTACTCTATCTAAAGGACGTCCCTTAGCCCTTTTTCACTCTTTTAGAGCATTAGTAAACCCTAGAAAAAGGGAAGGAAGAGAAGGAAGAGAAGGAGAAGAAGAAAAAGCTAAGGAGAAGAGTTTGCTGAGAAGGGATTGACTCTCTATCACATGCAAAGGTATGCAACAAATCTCTGGTGATGTAAACTCTAAGGAATAAGACTTTTATGGAAGGTAAG
Source organism: Protea cynaroides (assembly GCA_028583415.1). Classification (NCBI taxonomy): domain Eukaryota; kingdom Viridiplantae; phylum Streptophyta; class Magnoliopsida; order Proteales; family Proteaceae; genus Protea; species Protea cynaroides. The sequence goes on from CM053269.1 coordinate 10,844,477, forward strand.
CCATATCAATCTATTATGATCTATGTGATTTCCTTGAAAAAATCCCAAGGAGAACCATGAGGAGTGAATTTGATGATTAGATTTGATAAGAAATTACTAAAGATGGACATAGGATGACCTTAGGATAAACCCCATTGAAGAACAGAAGAATTTACCTAGGAAGAACTCGAATTTCAAGTAGACTGTGACCAGAAATCTCAAGGTCGCAGCTACGATCGACCATAGCATGACCAGTATAACCAGAGGATCGACCATAGGCATTCGGGAAGACTTTAGAAATCATATGATCGCAGCTACGATCGCACCATATGCGATTATAAGGTATCAACGGTAGACAGTAAGGTCGATCAGCATGAAACCATAGGACCAATCAGGCACCTATCAGTGCTGTTTCAATTTTTGACTACTGTAACATGTCACATATGAACCCTAAATTAAATTCATATAACTTTTAGGTTGTTAATTCAATTCAAAGAGAATTTCAAGGCTTGAAAGGACATCGAGAATTGCTAACAGGTGAGGGAACAAGACCTAAACTAATTGGATAATAACAAACTATTTATTTTTATTTAGTCCAATGCCATGATTGATTTTATGCTTGTAATGTGCATCTCACATGTCATCCAATATTCCTACTATTACTGTATATACAAATTTAATTCTGTTTATTTGTAACAAGATGATGATGATGATGATGATGCTAGGAATAGGCATGTGAATGTATGTGTGTAGTTGGTGTGCTGGATGCGAGTCAAGCATCAGGAGGAGGACGTGGCATGGTGGTTTTCGACCTCATCACCAGACTCTAGCTCTATCTCCACTCAAGTCTTGCATACTAACATCATCGTATTGCCATTACCTTAGTAGAACTATTACATTGTAAGGCATCAGGGGAGGTGGTCTCGGACCATGTGATCTTTGACTCTACCAGGGGGCCTTAGCTCTATCTCTATGGACGTATGGAGGGATGCTGAGGTGAGGCATTGGATACATTGTTTGGCATTAGAATTGGTTAGTTGCGAGCTCAGTTTGCAAGCCCTTGCCAAAAGGGGCTTACGTGTTGGTATAAGTAGGGCATCGGGGAAAGTGTTATGCGGTGTTTGATCTGGATATTTTAGCTCTATCTCTATTCCATGATGGGTGCATGTGGGATGGCAATGGTGTTTGATCCATTGGATGGATTTACACACTCATGTATAGAAGTGCAATGGCTACCAAACCTTTCTATAGCACATTGTAAACTTATAAATCAGACCAAAGATATGAATTGAATGCATGCATATGTTTGTTGCATTGTTTTGTTTGCTCACTGAGCCGTAATGTGTGCTCACCCTTTCGACGTCGAATATTTTTAGTTGATGATGCAGGTCCTACCATTGACAATTATATGAATGCGCCGATGTATGGACACGTTGCTGCGATGGACGTAGAAGCTGAAGAAGATGCGCTTGATCCATCATGCGAGTGCAACCAATGTGTTTTTGCCTAGGTTTAGTTATAGTTTAAACATCAGATATGTAATTGATTATTTATTTTATATCCTATGATTTTGAGATAATTGGATTAAATATTTATTTATCACTGTTAGACTCTCAGTTCATTATCTGTAAGACTTTCGCTTATTTGTTTATTACCTCTGATTATTAATGTGGAATGTGTGTATGGTTTGATATGGTGGGTACGACCTATGCGAGATCGTAGGTGAACCATTGGTTTATTGGTGGTTCATCACACTATTTTGGTTAGACCAGAATTAGGGTGTGACAACTTGGTATTAGAGCACTCAGGTTCTACCCATTGACCTAACTACTTCCACATGAGTCATGAACTGAGTTAGGATAAATTTAAAAGCTGTAATAAGAACACATCATAAGCACTTGTGTTAAATGAGATATAAACTTAGAAAGAGAATAATGCACATATGTAAAGGAAAAACCAATTTTATATATATATATATATATATATATATATATATATATATATATATATATGGAAACAAGACAAATGTACATCAAATTTAGAGTACAGTCCACAATCCGGACAGTTACTTTGTAGTATAAAGGGAAAACGATAAAAATAGCAATCATGGAGCTGCAGGTGCTGGAGGAGGAGGAGCCTCACGATCTCTATCGTAGTCCTCAGCATATACTCTCGTGAGCTAGGCCACCTGAGTCTGAGTCGCTCAGAGACTAGCTGCCAGATCCGCTACCCGCTGGTCTATAGAGCGCTGGGCATTCAGAAGCTCTCCTACTCTCCAATCAGTCAAGTGTTGAGCCTCTCTAATCTCACGTAACAGCCCCATCATATCATCTGGTGGTGGGCGTGAAGGGCCAGCTCTAGTAGAATGTAGTTGCAATGGAGGAGGGATGGCATCCACATCCATGTACATTCGATCATCATCCTCCTCATCACCACCCTCGGGTGCCTCTATTGCTACCTCTGCCGCTGCTACTGCTGCCGCCTCTGCGTCTGTTGCCGCTACCTAAGTGAGAGGATGTCTCATAGCATTCCTCTCATCATCACTGACCTGTATCCCTCGCATTCCCATCCTGCTGATGGCCTCCCAGTCAACGTCAGCTGAGAAGCTATCCTCAATGATACTCTTATCTACTAGGTCCACTGTAGACGAGAAAGCAAGGTGGAGATCAGCCGCCCATAGGGCAAGTTGCCTCTCGAGTCAGGCAATGTAGCTCGGTGTATGGTCCGGAGAATAATGTACGGGAGGCAGACAGACTACCTTGTACAGATACAGTACAGTAGGTACTGAGTCAGCTGAGAGATCATCTCACACCCTAGGAATCAGATTATGCTCGATAATCTTGTAGTAGACACGTAGCTCTGGATGCAGGTTGACTGCTTTTACCTCCCAGCTATCATCCCAAAGAATTTGACTATTGATCTCTGCACGCATCTGTGTAGAAAGAAACTATGGCTCTCTGGGTGCACAGTAAACCAACTACCCATCATTGGAGATACCTAGGAGATCAGCCAACTCCTGATAGCTGAAAGAAATCAGAACCCCTTTCACCTAGCTGGTAATCCGAAGCTCTCTGCCCCTCTCTACATCTAAGTCACCCTCCACCTGAAGGTGACAGTAGAACTGCTTAACCAGGTCTGGGCGAGTGCAATCTTCGTATAGGATCACTAAAAGCCAGCCCATATCACCAAATGCCCTCTCCACATCAAACAGGGCCAAGTGGGCTAAGTTCACACATCTATCCCCATCAACCTTATTTCGGTCAAACCAAGGGTATCGTGCTTCTTCTTCTACAGACCTGAAGCGAAGTGGGTCATGAACTCGAGGAACCTTGGTGCGAACCATGATAGCTGTAAGAAAAGAAAACAAGAAACAAGTTAGAAAAATTTGGAAAAAATTTATAGCATAACGACGTAAAATGAGAAAAAAGCCTCACTTTTTACCCAAACATTTGGCAGGAGGACTTATGTAGGTCCCAAACCATCCTGCAATGCATATCCAATAGGAAATTTTAACTAGGTAGGTCGAATTTGAAAATTTTTGATAATTGGGCAAAAACCCCAAAATTTAGGTCAAAAATGGAAATTTTGAAATTTTTACCAAACCAACCGATGAAACTCAAATATTCTTGAGGGCTTTCATCCATTGTCTGGACAATAGCAAAAGCCCCCAATAAAAATCAAATTTTTACAGTTAGAAAAATATTAATTCGAAGAAAACCCTACAAATGACAAAAGCCCAAGGTATGAAAGCTTAAAAATGAAAGAGAGTAGAGAACATAACATATGGAAGGGAATGTAGGTCATAGATCGAAGGAAAAATCACCATATATGTATGGTCGACACTATAGCAACTCACTGGAGGCGAGTTGAGTAGAGACCGTAGGAGGAAGAAGAAGAAATGAGAGGGAAACTCTCAAAAATAGGTTTTTAAAACTGATTTTGGATCTTACGGTCACACAATTAGACCAAAACCATCGACCGTAGCATCGACCATATGATCGACCATAGGGTCTCGGTAAGTTACCAGGGATGTGATGGTCGCACCTATGGTTGCACCACATGCGACCGTAGGCCATCGACCGTATGACCTACTATTGTCTGCATTTTGATTCTATTTGAACTTTTGCCTGCTGATTTTGTTTTTCTCTCGTCTTCCATTATGACACTAACCCAATACTACCATCATATCTTGTCTCACATGTACAGCCTTTCCAAGTACCATTCAACCAAGAGTTTAAATGGCTGGATGCGGAGTAAGTAGAAGGAGACAAAATGCAAAGCCATCTCCACCACCTATGGAGACTAATGATAATGAAGGTCAATAAGGACAGGAAGGTAATATTGGAACTCAAAATGCTACACCTCAGAATATGCACACCCAAGACAATCCAACCAACCTACCTGCACCACCTACAGATTTGACTACTGCGGTGATGAATTTAGCACAACAATTGCAGCAAATACAACAAGTACAAGCCGACATGCAAGCTACTAGGGGAATGGCTTTCCCAGCTGCAAACACGACACCTCTACCTGCAGGACAAGCTAGTACTGCACCTGGTGGTAGCAACACCGTACCCCGAGTACTGCAAACGCCAGCAATATAAGGCCAAGTGTAAAACCCTAAAGTACCACAAGGCGGGTATAACCAAGGAAATTATCAGTATCAGCCGCCTATGTATGGAGTATATGCACAGTATCAGATTGATCACTCCAGATTGATCGAGCATTTTTTTAAGTTGAAGCTGAAGGAATTTACAAGTAAGCCATCAGATTCGTTATGGCCAGCTCATTAGATCAATGAGATGGAAAGAAACTTTATGATGATGACTATAAATGAAGAAGAGAAGGTGTTATGTGCCACCTTTATGCTGAAAGGTGATGCGCACCATTGGTAGAAATCTACTCGGAGTTATCTGTTGACCAAGCATGCCCAACTGACCTAGGCTATCTATAAATAAGCTTTCTTCGAGAAGTATTTTCCAAGGAGTTTCAGTGATCAAATGGAAAAGGATTTTCTGAGTCTGTATCAGGGACAGATGATTGTAGATGCATATCAATAGCATTATGAAGAACTATTTTTCTTTGCTCCCTCTAGCATGTAGGAGGAAAATACCAAAACTCGAAGGTTCGTCATGGGACTTAGGGGAAGCATCCGTGAGCATGTATTGGGACTAAAAAAGAAGATACATAATGAAGCTATACAGATTGCTCGAGTACTAGAATCGAGCCAGAGTACTAGGGAAAGTTATTTTGCTCAGAATAGAGGTATTAAAAGGCCTAATGGAAATTCATACAACAGAGGGAACTCAAAGACATTCAAACCCTTCCGTACTCAAGGCTTCAATGCTGCAGCCAAGACTACTCCGGTAGCCCAACCTCAACAGAAGCAAAGTAGTAAAGGAGTTAAATGCTTTAACTATAATCAAGTAGGAAATTAGTCAAGGGAGTGTCATAAGCCAAGGAAGCAGCTATAGCAAGGAAAGATTTATGCAATTACATCTGAGGATGCTGCCTCATCACCTGATGTGGTCATAGGTATGACCTGAACCTTTCATTTTGTACTACCTTGTGTGAGCATGTAGACTAAATTAAATCAAATCACAGGTATCATACCTATTAATGGCATACCCGTCAGAGTACTCTTTGACTCTGGAGCTACTCATTCTTTTATATCTGTGTCATTTGGAATGATGTTAAATCTATCCCTCAGACCTTTAGACTGCAAACTACTTGTAGGATCACCTACGGGATTAGAAGTGGAACTAGACAAGGGTTATGGACCATGTCCAGTTCTTATCTGTGAGAAGATTTTGGATGCAACCTTAATTCAACTCGAGATGGCAGACTTTGACATTATCTTGGGAATGGATTGGTTAGCTCGGCACTTTGCAAACCTATTATGTGCAGAAAAGAAATTGACATTTAAAGACAAGGAAAGAATAGAGTTTAGTTTTGCGGGAACTAAACTTTCCCATAAATGAAAACTCATTCTCTCTACATTGAAGGCTAGAACTCGAGAAAGGAGGAATTGGGTATCTAGTATCCGTGGTTGACCTCACCAAGGAAGCACCACAAATGGAGGATATTGAAGTTGTGTGTAATTTTCAGATGTATTTCCTGAGGAACTACCAGGACTACCATCTGACAGAGCGATAGAGTTCGTTATAGATCTTATGCTCTGAGCCGCACCAGTATCAAAAGCACTTTATCGAATGACTCCTACTGAACTTAAGGAACTGAAAGTACAATTACAAGAATTACTAGACAAGAGTTATATTAGACCCAGCATATCACCATGGGGAGCGCCAGTATTATTCGTGAAAAAGAAGGATGATAGCATTTGACTATGTATAGATTATCGAGAATTGAATAAGCTTACAATCAAGAATCGGTACCCGTTGCCTTAGATCGATGATTTGTTTGATCAGTTGCAAGGTGCCAAGGTGTTCTCCAAGATTGATATTCGGTCAGGATACCATCAGCTAAAGATTAAGGAATGTGATATTCCAAAGACAGCATTTAGAACAAGATATGGACATTATGAATTTTTAATCATGTCTTTTGGATTAACTAACGCACCCGTAACTTTTATGAAACTCATGAATCGGGTATTCCATGATATGTTGGATACATCAGTCATTGTATTTATTGACGACATACTAGTCTACTCCAAGGACAAAGAAACTCATGTCACAAATCTAAGAGTTGCTCTGCAGCGACTAAGAAAAGAGAAACTTTACGCCAAATTTACAAAGTGTGAGTTATGGCTAAATGAAGTCACTTTCTTAGGTCATGTTGTATCCATTGAAGGAATTAAAAGCAAGATTGAAGCCATTGTGAAATGGGAAGCACCTAAGAATGTTGCAAAAATTAAGTTTCCTAGGTTTAGCTGGTTATTATCGACGATTCATGGAAGATTACTCTAGAATCGCCGTACCTCTCACCAGTCTGACAAAGAAAGGAGAAAAGTTTGTTTGGACCGATAAATGTGAAGAGTGTTTTCAAACATTTAAGACTAGATTGATATCAACGCCCATTTTGACTATTCCGATCCTAGGACAACCATTTACCTTGTACACTGATGCGTCTGGGTTAGGTTTAGGATGTGTGCTTATGCAAGGAGAACAAGTAATTGCGTATTCCTCAAGACAATTGAAGACACATGAGAAAAACTATCCCACTCATGACTTGGAATTAGCAGTAGTAGTACATGATGTTAAGATATGGAGACATTATTTGTATGGAGAGAAATTTCAGATTAAATCATATCATAAGAGTCTCACTCATCTTTTTAATCAGAGGGAGTTGAACATGAGACAAAGAAGATGGCTGAAATTATGAAATTATTGAAGGATTATGATTATGATATCTAGTATCATCCAGGAAAAGCTAATGTAGTTGCTGACGCACTGAGCAGGAAAACTATGACAGAATCCCAAGAAGAAATTAGTACAAATACTATGGCATGTGTTACAGAGAGAGTATTTAATTACGGCAAAGAGCAATTCATGATTGATATTCTGAATGAATCAACTGACCAAGGGTTTATTCATCTTTTCTCAAACATGTTTGCTACATTGAAGATTGTACCTGATCTATTAGACGAAGTGAAAACCGCTATTAAATCAGACACTTATCTGGGAACGGTGCAAGAAGACCTCGAAAAAGGTAGGACTACTCCTGAGTTCACCTTGGACATTGAAAAGGTATTAAAATACAAAGGAAGGGTATGTGTTCTTAAAAATGAAGACTTGGATATTAGACACAGACTAATGAAGGAAGCTCACACCACCGGTTATTCGGTACATCCTAGAAGTACAAAGATGTATCATGATCTGAAGAAACTATATTGGTGGAGAGGAATAAAAGCGGATGTAGCTAAATTTGTGTCTCAATGCTTGAATTGTCAGCAAGTCAAGGTTGAAAGGCAAAGACCTGCAGGATTGTTGTAGCCACTGCCAAAACCAGCATGGAAATGGGACTGCATCACTATGGACTTCGTCACCGGGTTACCATTGACTCCCCGAGTAGTTGACGCGGTCTGGGTGATTGTGGGTCGTTTAACCAAGACAGCTCATTTCATAGTTATACGACCTCAGTATACCCTAGAGAGGTTAGCTAAGCTTTATGTAGATAATATTGTCAGATTACATGGTGTACCTGAAAGCATTGTGTCTGATAGAGACCCACGCTTTACCTCAAAGTTTTGGAAAGGATTACAGAAGGCTATGGGTACAACATTGAAGTTTAGTACTGCATTCCATCCTCAGACAGAAGGACAGTCGGAGCATACTATTCAGATTTTAGAAGACATGCTTCGAGCTTGTGTTATTGATTTCAAAGGATCATGAGATGAGAAATTACCATTGATTGAGTTCGCTTATAACAACACCTATCAAGCAATTATACAGATGTCACCCTATGAAGCACTGTATGGTAAGAAATGTCGAACTCCTTTGTTTTGGAATGAAGTTGGAGAACGGAGTATTGTTGGACCAGAGTTTGTTGAAGAGACTTGTCGAGTAGTCAACATTATCAAGGAAATAGTCTGAATTATAAGACTCGTATCGAACTAACCCGGTCTTAACACCTTGAACCAGGTCTACCCATCATGGTCGAGCCAAATGGATCAAGTGCGTGAAGGAGATCACGATCCTAGGTATTAAACTGACCCAAACACACTAAAATAAGGGGGAGGGTCGCATACCCAGCAAGGCAGGGTCGGACCCCCCCAGTATAAAAGTCAGACCCAGAGTTTTTAACCGGGGGTCGGACATTTTAGAACCAGGGGTCGACGGGATCTCCGACCCCCTCATCGACCCCCAGTCTGCCGATAGAAACCGTGAATTAGGAACTTTCTAAATTTCAATGGGATTCTTTTCTAATCTCAATGGGACTTATTTTGGGAGTTTCTACTCTATAAATAGGACGTCCCTAAGCCTCTTTCACTCCTTTTAGAACCCTAATTGGATTGAGAGAAAGAGAAGAGAAAGAGAAGAGAAGAAAGTGGAGAAGAAGATTAAAGAGAAGGCTTCAGAAAAACAAGCCTAATTGTCAGGTATGGATACTATCTCCATATAATTCTACAGACCCTAGAATAGATAGTGAAGAGGGAATGATCTAGGAAAAACCCAAATCATCCATCCATGGTTAGGTTTTCATGAAAAACCATGGGGGAGATCATAAAAATCATGTAAGTGAATAAACTACGGTTTTAGACCATAGAACATGTGTGGAATGGATTGTAGAAGCAAGCCATAGGACCCCAAACACGAAGGAATGGACTGTAGGATGAAAATTTGACTAAACCCACAGGGGGTCGCACGGGGGTCGATGGCCAATCGACCCTACCAGACCTTGACAATCAACCCCCAGTGTTCGAGAAGTCCAGAATCTGGGTGGTAGCACCCAGGGTCGATGGAACCTCCGACCCTGGCATCGACCTCCAGTTAACAGCATGCTTTTTAAAATCAGAATTAATTATAATTAAATTCTATTGACATGATTAGGTCTTTCAGTGATATAATATTGATATTTAGTTGATTCTTCAAGCTTGAAAGAGGATCTACGATCAAGCAAAGGTGACGGAACAAGACCTAAACTAATTGGTTAATAATAAACTATTTTATTCTTGTGTCCAATGCCATGATTGATTCCATGCGTGTATGCTTGTTATGTGCATTCAATATGTCATCCAATATTTCTATTATTACTGTTCATGCATATTTAAATTACTGTTTATAACATGATGATGATGATGATGATAGGAATAGGCATGTGGATGTATGTGTGTGGTTGGTGTGCTTGATGCGAGCGAGTATCAGGGGGGGTGTCATAGGCCGGACCTCAGCACTCTAGCTCTATCTCTAACTCAAGTCTTGTCCACTGACATCATTGTATCACCATTATCTTAGCAGAACTATTACGTCGTAGGATATGAGGGGAGGTGGTCTCGGACCGTGTAGTCTCTGACTCTACCGGGGGGCCTTAGCCCTATCTCTATGGACGTATTGAGGGATGCTGGGGTAATGAATTAGATACACTGATTGGCATTAGGATTGGTTAGTTGCGAGCCCAGTTTGTGAGCCCTCGCCAGCAGGGGCTTACGTGTTGGTATGGGCAACTGGTACAACAATAAACGTAACCTTTACGTGTACATTGTCCATGGTGGGTGCATGTGGGACGACAATGAACGTTACCTTTGGATGGCTTTACACACTCGTGTATAGAGGTGCGGCGTCAATAAATTTAACCTTTGGCCTCTTATCCCTTCTATAGCATATTGTAAACTTATTTACCTGACCAAAGATATGAATTGAATGCATGCATATGTTTGTTGCATTGTTTTGTTTGCTCACTGAGCCATGATGTGTGCTCACCCTCTCGACGTCGAATATTTTTAGTTGATGATGCAGGTACTACGGTTGAAGATTATATGAGTGCTTCGGTGTACGCGTGTGTTGCTGCAATGGAAGCCGAAGACTTAGTGGATATGCATGACTCCTTATGCGAGTACAACTCATGCGTATTCGATTAGATTTTTCATTTGAATTATTAAAGGAATGTAATTGATATTTTATTATCTATGTCTCAGTTGATATAACAATAACTTGATATTTTAATTATTATTGTTACAGTTAGAGTTCTCAGTTCATTTACTATAAGGCTTCTGCTATTATGTATTTATTCTGATTATGGTTGTGGATGTGTATGTTATTATTTTTAATGGATATAGCCTATTAGAGATCCTAGTTGAACCATTGGTTTGTGAGCGATTTATCATACCGTTCGGAATGGTGTAGAATTGGGGTGTGACATGAATAGCTATGAACCGTCAGAAGCAATATGCAGATAATCGACGCAGAGATCTCGAATTTACCATAAGTGTTAAGGTATTTTTGAAAATACCTCCTATGCGTGGTTTGAAAACATTTGGATAGAAGGAAAAGCTATGTCCCAGATATATTGGACCTTATGAAGTTTTGGATAGACGTGGAAAAGTAGCATATTAGTTAGCACTACCACCTTCCATGTCAAGTGTGCATGATGTATTTCATATCTCATTACTGAAGAAGTACGTCAGAGATCCAACAACATGTTAACAACGGATCCACAGGATTTGACGGAAGATTTGACGTTCAAAGTGGTAACTTTTGAGATCACTAGCCGGAAGGTGTAACATCTTTGCAATCGCGACATTTACTTTACTTGGAGAAGCCAAAATGTAGAAGAAGTTACATGGGAAGAAGAGAACGCTATGTGGAAGCAATATCCTCACCTATTCGACTCTGAAGGTATGTGTAAATTTTGAGGTTGAAATTTATATAAGAGGGGGGAGTTGTAAGACCCGCACGCCACTAAATTGGTCTAACCGTGTCGTGCCAGGTCTTTCCATCATTCCTGGACCAAGTGGACCGAGCGTGTGAAGATAGACCACAAACTAGGTATGAGAATCGAGTTAAAAACACTAAAAACATACCTAAGGTTGCATGCCTGGGTAGGTATGGTCGATCATAAGGAAGGGAACCAAAAATCTCAAATCCAGAATCCCACGGCCGATGAATTTGACCTTACGATCGACGGTTTATGCGATCGTATGATCGACCGTGAGATACCCAAATCAAACTCCGAGTTTTGGAAACTTTCCTAAACTTAGGGATTGCTTTCTTAATTGAAAGAGGACTCTATATGGAGAGTTTTACTCTATATAAAGGACGTCCCTTAGTCCTTTTCACTCTTTTAGAACATTAGTAAACCTTAGATTAAGAGAAGGAAGAAAAAGCTACGGAGAAGAGTTTGCTGAGAAGGGATTGACTCTCTATCACAGACAAAGGTATGAAATGAATCTCTAGAGATGTAAACTCTATGGAATAAGACTTCTATGGAGGATAGGCCATATCAACCTATTATGATCTATGTGATTTCCTTGAGAAAATCCCAAGGAACTACGAGGAGTGAATTTGATGATTAGGGTTAATAAGAAATTACTAATGATGGCCATAGGATGATCTTAGGATAAACCCCATTGAAGAATATAAGAATTTACCCAGGAGGAACTCGAATTTTAGGTAGACTATGACCATAAATCTCAAGGTCGCAGTTACAATCGACCATAGCATGACCAGTATGACTAGAGGATTGACCATAGGCATTCAGGAAGATTTCAGAAATCATATGGTCGCAGCTACGGTCGCACCATATGCGACTGTAGGGTATCAACCGTAGACAGCAAGGTCGATACAACATGAGACTATACGACCAATCAGGCACCTATCAGTGCTCTGTTTTGATTTTTGACTACTGTAACATGTCACATATGAACCCTAACTTAAATTCATGTAACTTTTAGGTCGTTAAATCAATTCAAAGAGAATTTTAAGGCTTGGAAAGACATCGAGAATTGCTACAGGTGAGGGAACAAGACCTAATCTAATTGGAAAATAACAAACTATTTATTTTTATTGAGTCCAATGCCATGATTGATTCTATGCTTGTATGCTTGTAATGTGCATCTCACATGTCATCTAATATTCCTGCTATTACTGTTCATACATATTTTATTCTGTTTGTTTATAACTTGATGATGATGATGATGCTAGGAATAAGCATGTAAATGTATGTGTGTGGTTGGTGTGTTGGATGCGAGTCGAGCATCAGGGGGAGGACGTGGCATGGTGGTCTTTGACCTCGTCACCAGACTCTAGCTCTTTCTCTACTCAAATCTTGCCCACTAACATCGTCGAATCGCCATTACCTTAGCATAACTATTATGTCGTAGGGCATCAGGGGAGGTGGTCTCGGACCATGTGGTCTCTAACTCTGTCGGGGGGCTTAGCTCTATCTCTATGGACGTATTGAGAGATGTTGCGGTGAGGCCTTGGATACATTATTTGGAATTAGGATTGGTTAGTTGCGAGCCCAGTTTGCAAGCCCTCGTCAATAAGGGCTTACGTGTTGGTATGGGTAGGGCATCAGGGGAAGTGTTATGCGGTGTTTGATCCAGACACTTTAGCTCTACCTCTATTCCATGATAGGTGCATGTGGGATGGCATGGTGTTTGATCCATTGGACGGATTTACACACTCGTGTATAGAGGTGCGGTAGCCACCAAACCTTTCTATAGCACATTGCAAACTTATAAACCAAACCAAATATATGAATTGAATGCATGCATATGTTTGTTGCATTGTTTTGTTTGCTCACTGAGCCATGATGTTTGCTCACCCTTTCGAAGTCGAATATTTTTAGTTGATGATGTAGGTCCTACCATTGAAGATTATATGAATGCGCCGATGTATGGACACGTTGTTGTGATGGATGTAGAAGCTGAAGAAGATGCCCATGGTTCATCATGCGAGTGCAACCAATGTATTTTTGCTTAGGTTTAGTTACAGTTTGAACATCGGATATGTAATTGATTATTTATTTTTATGTCTTGTGGTTTTGAGATAATTGGATTAAATATTTATTTATCACTGTTAGACTCTCAGTTCATTATCTATAAGACTTCCGTTTATTTGTTTATTACCTCTGATTATTAATGTGGAATGTGTGTGTCGTTTGATATGGTGGGTACGACCTATGCGAGATCCTGAACGGTTCATTGGTGGTTCATCACACCATTTTGGTTAAACCTGAATTGGGGTGTGACATTACTGGATAAGGGTTATATCCAACCTAGAATATCACCATGGGGAGCGCCAATGTAGTTCGTAAAAAAGAAGGACGATAGCGTTCGATTTTGTATAGACTACCGAGAATTGAACAAACTTGTAAAGATCGTATTTTTTCCATCCTCGGCTTGCAAAAGTCTAAGTGAACCCAATGGCCATGTTTGTGAGTCTTGATTCAAAGTTTGGATTTGGTTAAAACTTCAAGGTGATTTTTGATGGGGCCCTACAGTAAGATCATGGGCTGCACCTACATGGATGGGTAAGTCATAGATTTATCTTTAAAATGAGACCAAAATCGCTCAATTCTGATGTTAAACGAAGGAGATACTGCTAGTTTAGTCCAGAGACAAGATTAGGGACATTTTTGGAAAATAATAATAAATGTCTAGGGGCCTGCATGCAAATTATTGTAAGTTTGATAATTCAAACGTCATCTCCTGATATCTTGCTCATCCGACATCCAAATTAGATGATTTAAGCATCATTATTCTTCATTTTTGGTGCTCTACAAAGTGGACATGGAAATTTTGGGACAATGGTCTCTGAAGGGCCCCATGCAAAATTGCAAGCTGAAATGACCATTTAATCTTCAAAAATTCAGATTTGGGTCACCCCACATCCAAATCAGTTGATTATAGTTCCAGTGTGTTCCATTTTTTATTCTTTACAGTGTTGACGTAGAATATTTGAGATGGGGATCGCTAGAGAATCCCATGAGGAATTACAGTCAGAATGGGCTCATAAAATGATAGAGAGAGAAAAACCAATCTTGGCCCAAACCTAGTTAATTCAAGCCAGTCTTAGCCCCAACCTAGTCAATCTAGTCCAGCTCAATCCATCCAGATCAGCCCAGACATAATTGGTCCAACCCATGTACACGTATATATATATATATATATATATATATATATATATATATATATATATATATATATTGCATATTATATATTATATGATTATGCATATATGTATATAATATTTATTTATATGTGGGATGTGTGTGTGCTGGCCGTGGGATCCCATTAAGAAATAAGCAGAAGAGAAAGAAAAGAATACTGAAAGAAGGTACCGAGAAGAATATGGAGGAAAGAGGAGAATCGGCCAAAGATTGGAAAAAAATAAAGAAAAGGAATGAGTTCAACCATCCGAGAGAAGGATTAGGAAAGAAAGTTAGGGAATAGGAAGAATGGAAAGAAAAAATAAAAAAGAAAATAAAAGGAAATTCAAGAGTGAGAGAATAGGGTTTAGGAGGTAGAGATATGGAATGAAGGGTGGAAAAAGATTTGGGGGGTGGGGGGAGTTATTGAGAGAAGAGAGGATCCGATGAGAGAGATCCAGAGTGGGGAGAAAAACGCAAGGAGATGGAGAATAGAAAAGAAAATGAGAGAAGAGAGAACCGTAGCCAGAGAGGGAAAAATATTGAGAGAGAAATCAGAGAAGAGAAAGGGCAGAATCGAGAGAGCACTAGTGAGAGAGGAAGAGAGTAAAGGAAAGAAAGAAAGGCAGACCAAAAAGGAAAACTAAGGATGAAGAAGAAAAAGAAGAAAAAGAAGAAGAAGAAAAAGAAGAAGAAGAAAAAGAAGAAGAAGAAGAAGAAGAAGAAGAAGAAGAAGAAAGAGAGGTTGAACAAGAGAAGGAGAAGGATTGGAGAGGGAAAAGAAGAGGAAGGCAGAGAAGACCAGCACTATCAGGTGAGCTCTCACTACCCCCTTATTATCATATTATTTATTTTTTAAGCTTCAACAACCATTCCAACACCTGCAACTTCATCGCCCTTGCTACACATACCACCACCATCTACCGCCTAATACCATCTCACCCCTATTGTTACCATCTCCCTAAGACACCCTGCTGCAACCTAACTTCCATACACCCTAGTCTGCCATTCTCATCATAGATCACCACCTCCAGCCAGCCATCATTTATCCCATTGCATATTTGATTACCTGTCACCACCCACTTACACCTCATAAACCCATTTAAACCCATTCATCCCATCACTGAATCTACTACCCACTTGACTACCTCCTTTAAACCTGCAAACCGCTCCACCTAGTGTCTCCCTTGCAACCAACTAGACGACAATTCCCCCCGCGATCATCCTTGACCTGTAGAGCACCCAACAGGCACCGAACTCTGCTGCCACCTGGTGTTCACTTCACTCACTTCCCAACTCATATTCGTAGGCCACCACTACTCACAAATCCCACTAAAACCTCAGCAAGCCTCATGACACCTATCCACTTTCATCGACTACTACTTGTTCCCCACATGACACTCTACCTCTTTTATACATCCCTACACCTAGCCACTGACCTGCAAACCTCCATAGTTGAATCCAATTCTAGCTAGCACATCTACATCTGTCAAACCCACTTCATACACCTCACAACAACTTCCACTCACTAAAATCCTACTCCCAACCTAGCACCATTACACCTAGCCTTCCATCTTATTTGTTTAAACCACCAAGACCCACTTTCTCCCAACAATAGTCTGATACACTTTCACTTGTACAACTCCACCAACATACCCATATGTCAACACCTCTGTAAGCACCCCATTTTTTCCATCCCCAGTTGAACAAAGTCTTACTAGAGTGTAGACAACAAAATGGGAGAGATGAGAGAAAGTTTAGAAGGTACAGGGGAGGCGAATGAAACTCTCTCAGAAGTGATGGTCAATCACCCCCGACATGTTCTCTATAACGTTTTGAGAACAACTGAGATGATCCCCAATGTCTAGGAGCCTAAGCGAAACCATATGGCAAGTTGGTGAATCCCAATGCAAGGTTTGAATTTTTGGTTATAACTTTAAGATGATTTTTAGTGGGCCCCACAACAAGGTCATGGGCTGCAACCTACATTGATGCTTACGTCTTGTGAAATACCTTCAAAATGAGACTAGAATTGCTCAATTCCAATGTCAAACGAAGAAGATATGGCAATTTTTAGTCTAGGAATAAGAAGGGTATTTTTTAGAAATTAATAATAATCATCCAAGGGCCTGCATGAAAATTATGGTAAGTTTAATTATTTAAACTTCATCTTCTCATATCTTGTTCATTTTACATCCAAATGAGGAGATTCAAGCTCTAGTATTTCTCATTTTTAGTGTTCTACAAAATGGACGAGAAGAATTTTAAGCAGAAGTCTCCGAGGCATCCCATGCAGAATTGCAGTTGAAAGGACTCATGAAATGATAGAAAACCCAATTAACCCAGTCAACCCAAGTCAATTTAGTATAGTCAATTTTGAGCGGACCACTCAGTTCACTCAAACTAGTTCAGACAATCCAATCCAACATGGTGCAGCTCAAACCTACAGACCAACTCGATGTGGCTGCGTATGCTTGTGCATCATACATTAATTATATAATATATATATATATATATGTGCATCATACATATAATATATATATAATATATATATATATATATATATATATATATATATATATATACTATATTCTTAATTTTCCATAAATACATGGGCCTGTACAGGAAAAGAGACATGAGCTGGCTGTGGTTTGATTATAGGATAGAAGGAAATCTAAGATGGAATCTGAGAAAGAAAGAAATAAAAAAAATAATAATATGGAAGGAAACAAAATGAGAGAAATCCGATTAAGATAGAATGGAAAGAATCGAGAGAGAGTCGGTGGGGGGAAAATATGGAAAGGAATAAGAAAGAGAATAGGGAAGGATCCGAGAGAGAGGATGAGACGATGAAAGAGAGTGACTAAGAAAGAAAGAATCGAGGGTAGCGATTTGACCAGCCATGAGAATAGGCAGAAATCAAAATAAAAAAAAAAAGAAAATCTGTAATGAAACATTGAGAGAGAAAATAGAATAATGAAGAGAACAAAAGGAAAGAAGATGATGGGTGGACCAGCAGATATTAGAGAGAATTGGAAAGAGGGGGGAAGGCCGACTAGAAAAAGAAATTGAGAAAAAAAATCAAAAAAAAAGAAAAAAAAAAAAGGAGAGTTCGAGAAAACTCAAGGAAAAAAAAGGGAAATGAGCAGTAGATGGAGAAAAAAGAAAGAAATAGAGGGAGAGTTGATAGAGAGGAGAGGAACTCAGAGAGAGGGGCGTGAGACTAGAGAAAACCAGAATCGAAAAAAGGAAAAAATAAAAAGAGGGAGAGAGATCCATAGAGAAGAAGAAGCGGGAGGAGAGACAACAGCAGATGAGATTCTGAGAAGAGAGAACATAAGAAGAAAGAAGAGGGAAAAACAGAACCGAGAAGAAGAAGAAGAAGAAGAAAAAGAAGAAGAAGAGGAAGAAGAAAGGAACAAGAAGAATCTACCTGCACATTCCAGGTAAGCCACCCCTCTCTCCCTTATTCTTTTTTTCGTTTTCTTTGGTGGTACCCTGCTGCAAGCCACCTATTTCTGCGATCTTGCTGACCTACAAAACCAACTCACCACAACTTCTCCATTAAACCATTCTGCAACTATTACACCTCCATTAAACCCCCAACCAGACATACCTTCTGCAAATCCATCCCAACAGCTCTAAACCTTCCATTGACTACCAACCACCTGCTGCTACCCAGTCTGAGAACCAGCCACCTGTATCAACCCAGCCCCAATGATGCGCTACCCTCCTACATGCATATCTCCTCCAACCCCCACTTGTTCAACACCCAACTATTAAACCACTCTCAAATGCTCCCCAACACCAGTCCCACTCCATGCAACTCCACCTTCAAACCATTGATCCCCTTACAATCCTTTGATTTCTAATATGGATTTACAACTCTTTGATCCAACCCTCAATCTTGACCACTTTTGGTCCAATGTTGAATCTGATAATGAGTAAAGTTTATGTGAATCTGATATTGAATTTTATGTGAATAAAAGTTCATATCGATTGATGAATTTAATGTGTTTTAATCGTACCATGCTTGAATGTCATTTTATCAATCCCAATGGATGCTTATTTTTTTTTGAAATTGGTCTAACCATGGCTGGAGAATTTATGAAAATTATAAGCATTTGATTCTGAATGAATGTTATGTGATGAAATATGCCATGATTTTGAAATTTAACGTGTTTGATCTGACTATGATTTGGATTTTAATATGATGAAATTGATCCGATCATATATGGAATTTGAATGGAATTGATCCGATCATATATGGAAATTAAAGAAATTGATCCAATTATGGAATTGTGATGAAATGAAATTGATCCAATTATGGAATTCTGATGAAATTGATCCCGGAATTTTGATGAAATTAGGACCACTAATCTTGGAACTTTGATTGGACCAATGATCATGGAACTTTGATTGGACCATTAATCTCTAAATTTATGAGACTAGATTGGGATCATTGATCTTGGAGTTCTGATTTGATCCGTTTAACATAATTTACCTTAATTTGAGTAATATGAACCGTTGGATTGTCATCAAAAGGGATCTTAATCAATCTGAAAGGTTAGATTATCATGGTAAGTAATTTGAATAGTTAGATTATCTTTGGGAGTGATTGGAATAAATTTGAATAGTTGGATTATCATCAGGAATGATTTAAACCATTAGATTATCTTCATATTGTGTTTTAAAATAATTTGGGCCATTAGATTGACATCATGAGTGATATAAATGAATTTGGACTATCGGATTGTCTTGATGATTGATGTAAATGAATCTGAATGGTTAGATTATAATTTGATATGAGATTCGAGCCATTGATCTTGGCTATTTTGATGAGATATAAGTCACTGATCGTAATGATAATTTGATGTGAGATTTGAGCCATTGATCTTGGCTGTTTTGATGAAATATGGGCATTGATCATGATTATCATGTTTTGAAGAGATAAATTGAATCCAAACCATTGATCAATGATCTGATCTTGAGATATTGAGAGATTCACATTAGATCCCAACCATAGATCTAGAGAATTCCATCTGAGACATACTGAGACATTAATTTGATTAAGAATGAAACATTTGATATATGTCTATCCTTTTGATACTCACATGCTTGTTGCCATATTAATTCATATGCTTTATTGCTAAATTTGAGATGATATATGTTGTTACTTATAATATTTGAATGATATTTATTGTTGTCAATAACTTATTTTCTGTAACACTCTAGTCGAACTACCATGTCTGTACACCTAGAAGACATATTAAGTGCAGGGATATGCATGTAGGCACCCACATTCACGGGAAGGGTAAGAATGAAAATGATAAATTTTAATCAAGAGATATGAAGCCTAGCCCAAAAAATGCCAAATTAAGGTTTCAGGTCAAGGGTAGCTTAGGACGATCCCTACCTCTTAGCTCATTTTCCTCTAGGATACAAAGAACTAAATAGGTGTGAAGTGAATCGAAACATAGAGCATTTAGGTTCCACACCTTGATATTGAAAGAATAACACGAATGAATTGAATCCGTATTTCTAAACTACGCGAATCTTGATTCTTAAGACAGAACCCTAAGATACATAGGTAGTTTGAGAAGATTCTCAAATATGGTTCCATACCCTGATCATGAAAAGCATACATCAATGATTGAATCCGCATTCTGAACTATGCGGATCTAGATTCTTAGGGTAGTACCCTAAGATACGTAGGCAGTTATGAGAGATTCCCAAACACGAACTCAAACCCTTGCACCTTGAGAGTATCATACCCTTGTTCCTTGAGAGTATCATACCCTTGCTCCTTGAGAGTATCATATCCTTGCTCCTTGAGAGTATTAAACCCTTTGCTCCTTGAGAGTATTAAACCCTTGAACCTTGAGAGTGTTAAATCCTTTTCTCCTTGAGAGTATTAAACCCTTGCTCCTTGAGAGTATGCTCGTTGAGAGTATTAAACCTTTTTCTCCTTGGGAGTATTAAACCCCTTGCTCCCTGAGAGTATCAACCCCCTTGCTCCTTGAGAGTATCAAACCCCTTGCTCATTGAGAGTATTAAACCCTTGCTCCTTGAGAGTATTTACCCCTTTGCTCCTTGAGAGTATTTACCCCTTTTCTTCTTGAGAGTTGACTTATCATTGCCCCTTGACAGCATTTGTCCCTCTTTGCTCCTTGAGAGTATCAATCCAAAAAAAAATAATGAACTACGTTGTACCTGATTTTCAGGACCTCTGAAATATGTAGGCAACTTGGAGGACCTCTCCAAATACGGTACCACATCATAGTATCCTTAGGTCTTCCACATCCATATCCATATCCATATCCATATCCATATTCATATCCACATTCACTTCAACTCACATTAAGCTATCTTTAGATTCAATCTCAATCATCATCAAGCATAAATCTCAACTTGAACAATTGAATCTAATGAAGCTTAAGCATAAACAACATCCATAAACCTTAATCACATTCCGTTCAGACTACGTTATGGACTTGATTTCTACAATTAGAATACGTAGGCAATTTGAGATGTCTTGGACGTCTCAGATTCAGTCCATCTCCGAACCATCTTCGCTTCGATTCACTATATATTATTTTTCTTGTTTATTTATTTTTCAGAACATGTTTGGATAAACCCTAGGTTAGAAGAATTTAGACACTTGGCATAGGATCCCTTATGAGCCTTAGTTATCATCCATTGACCATGAACAGTCAAAACCATAGAGTCTAAGGAAAGTAAAATCACATAGGATGTCTATTTTTGGATCGGATAGCTTTGGGTGCCTAACACTTTTTCAAAGTGTACCTTGAATGCTTACCCATTCTTTGATAGATCAAAGCCAATATATTGGGTCTAATGAGTCAATAAAAGTCTTTTCTTATGATGAGACTACATTTTATAGGTCTTAGACCTTAATTTAGGTGGCGACTCCGTATCATTACTGTCCATCAGAGATGGGTGGATATCATTTTGTCCTCACAGTAGCGACTCTACTGGGGATTCTATGTTCAGACTGTAAATTCACTTTCCTACATTGTTTGATTGACATTGGATGCTAGATCTAGGGCTACTATTATTTATGTTTGTAAATATTGTTTTGGGGGGTATGGATTCAGTCACACATGATGCCATTAGTCAACACGGATCCTCATGCAGATGGGATCACCTGCTAGACGAAAAGCACAACCTTGACACGTACCTTGTAAAAGTCTCTACCAATGAGAGCCTCTGGTGATTATATCTTGGGTCTGCCTGAGAAGGCATCATACTACTCTAGGTCCTGATATTTTGTGAAATGGTATATCAAAAGGAATTGAAGGGCCCATAATTCACCGTGTAGACGGGATAGGCTACTCTTCCTCGTCAAGGTAGCCTTTCCGGTCTTAACCCAGTTTGAGCCACATGTTTGTTATTTTTTGTCCATCCCTAAACTAACATGGTAATCAAAATTCTGCCCATTTTTACTCTAGATTTGTTGACATGTTAGAATCCACACAATGAGGATCTTGAACTCTCACTTCATGGGAGCAAGAGAAATGTATAAACCAGTCCCACGTTATAGTGGACGGCCATTGTACAATCTCTATCAATGAGCACAGAGTATTGGATCCATTATTATTAATGCATGAACTTTAAAAACAAGTAGAAATTCCTCGTCACGACATAGGTGTTGTGTTCGAGCTGTTATTTATTGGTTTGTTCAGTCATGAACCACTTTTGCTACCCGTATGAAAGCTAGAAATAAGTATATCAGTTTCAATCTCTTTGAATTTGACAAACCAAGTGGTCGAACCTTGTTGCCTAATGAACTATTTGGGTCATGAAGCCCAAGACTAATCACGGGGTCAGTCAAAGCAACCAAATTGATCCAAATAATTCTTGTTTAACGGGTTTCATAAGGAAGCTAACATTTGTTTGGTCGAGTCAGCTTTGTTTGTGCATGTAACTTCTTATTCCATTTTCCTACCATCTTAGAGTCTTAATCCTTGTCAGTTTTGGTTTTTTTCTGGTATAGAGTTTAGGAGTTAGCCTAAACCGTAACTATTTTTACCTCGTGGATAAGGGATCCCCTTACTGGGAGGTTGTCTAATGTTCCATACTTGAACCAGTTAGTCCTGCCTCAACCACAATAACTGAACCAATGGTTGATGGATCAAACCAAGTTCCAAGCACTACAGAGGCCAGAATTGAGAGGATAGTAAATATCATAGAGACGATGGTTATCATGATTCAGAGCCTACAGATGCAACTGCAATCCCAATCATTAACCATCGAGAAAATGAATGCGGCACCCCTACAAGGATTAAGTAGTCCTTATCAAGCTATGCTAGAAATCCCCTTAGATCCCACATTAAAAAAACATAAATGAGATTGTGTATTAGAAACCATTGGTCATCCAGAGAGCCCCCATGATCCAAAGGCCAAGAGAGGAGGCTAATCCTTACAGAGATAGATTGAACCGATCGAAGGAATTACTGAGAGCTATGAAGGCATGGGATGATCAGATAATCCATCAAGGAGCATTCCCCCTTAATGAATTAGTAAATCGATCAGTGGGATAACTTGTCAACATTAATGCTCGTCCATTAATCTCAAAGAATCCGAGCAACACCCCTACCTCACAAAGGTTGGGGAACAAAAGGCAATTCATGGAATTAGGTATGACCAGAAATAAATTTCTAGGTTGGTACAGGCTGGAAAGCTGAAGGTACTTACACCTCGTCCACTGCCATATCCACTTTTGTCAAAATTTGAATGGATTTTTTCTGCAAGTATCATAATCAATATTTTCACCACACTGAAAATTGTGAGGCTCTGAGGCATGTTATACAAGATCTGGTAGATGCGGAAAAATTGAGATCCGACCAAGATAAGCATCTGTGGCAAACAACCCCCTTCCCATTCACACTGTTAACTTTATCGAATGGGGAGAAGTGTGTTCAAACAAAAGTGTTCAGATGGAATCAGTCCAAGCTAAAAGTAGAGGAAGCATCACATTTGGTGATGAAGGGAACATGGTCTCAATCCAAGAAGTGAGGTATGAGCATGGGGTAAACTTTCCAAAAATCTTACAGCATACAATGGTGATTGGATAGACTGATAAAGGGATAGAAGGAAGTCTGCCACAAGATATTAGTCTTGGAGGATTCCACATTAGCAACATCATGGCAACCACATAACCAAATCCCCCAGATTTAGACTGGGGTATGTTCTTATCGCCGAGATTTGAAATTGATAGACGAGAAATAGAGAAGAGTCAATGATGCATTTCGGAGGCTCGAGAGGAGAAAATATAGGAGTAGCGGTATGAGTCCAATAAAGGCAGCAGATAGGAGTCACGAAAAATGGCAACCATAGAGGATGAATGAGTAGATCTCTCAAGCACAGTATAGAGGTATATATGAGGATGAGCAGATCAACCCATAATTTAAGACTCTCAATGGATACTTTGTCAAAGAAGGAGAGGACATTACATTTTACGGATTCCTTGAACCGTGGCTAGATAGAAACCTCTAGAGACAAGTATCTGGTTTTGAGATATTCTTTGACTGCACAATTGACTGGATGGAGCTGGAAGAGATCAAGAGTCAGAGGCTGAGCGAGGAGCAAAAATTAGAGGTGGAGACAATCGACATCGGTAATCTGTTCGACAGGGACCAAGTTCTGATGCTCACAGGAGACAATCAAGATGGAGATCCTAATGTGCAACCACTTATCCTCCCCATCAATGGAATGATCCCAAACTATCCTTTGTCTATCCGAAAGGGTTGTCATGTAATCAGTATAGTATGGCCATGTCTGGGCCCAAAGTCTTTAAGTCCTTAGGTAGGTTTAAGTCTTTTGATAGCGTTGAGTCTGTTCCATTAGGAACCTCTTCTTTCGTACCTCTATTTCCAAGCATTAATAAAGAAAGTTTTTCCAATTATACCGCGTGTACTTCTTCTAATTCCTCTTCTTCTAACTCTAACTTTGATAATGATGAGAATGATGAACCACCTCCTAAAATCTTACAATCCATCAAAGCCTTGGAAGAGAATAAAGCCCACCCTGTTGGCGAGGACTTCAAGACGATCAATCTTGGCACAGATGAGCAGCCACAAGAGATCAAGATTGGCATGACCTTGACAGAAAAAGAGACTGACTAGTTGATGAAGTTATTGAAGGAATTCCAAGAGGTGTTCACAAGGTCTTACCAAGATATGCCGAGCATAGATCCAGAAGTGATGCAACACGAGATACCTCTAATTCCCAATGCAAAGCCACACAAGCAGAAGTTGAGATGGCTAAGGACTGAATGGACTTTAAAAGTCAAAGAGGATATAATGAAACAGTTTGACGCTGGATTCTTAGAAGTATCAAAGTACCCAGAATGGCTAGCTAATGTGGTCATAGTACCTAAGAAGGATGGTAGGCTGAGAGTGTGTGTGGATTGCAGGAATCTAAATAAGACCAGCCCCAAGGATGATTTTTCACTACCAAAGATAGACATCTTAGTTGATAACATAGCCAATCATGTACTTTTGTCTTTCATGGATGAATTCTCAGGGTATAACCAGACCAAGATGGCACTAGAAGACAAAGAGAACACTACCTTTACAATAGACTGGGGTACCTATGGTTACACGGTAATGCCATTTGGACTAAAGAATACAAGAGCAACCTATCAAAGGATGGCTACAATAGTGTTGCATGATCTGATTCACAAGGAAGTTAAAGTATATGTGGATGATATGATTGTGAAATTACTTATCAGAGAGGACCATATTACAGCTCTAAGGAAATTCTTAGAGAGGATCAACCAATACAAGATTAGGCTTAACCCTCAGAAGTATGCATTTGGAGTAACAGTAGGAAAAATACTAGGCTTCATGGTTAGTCAAAGGGGGATTGAAATAGACCCGGCCAAGATAAAAGCCATATCAGAGATACCGCCTCCCAAAATAGAGAAAGAGATAGGAAATTTTTTGGGAAGGCTCCAGTACATCAATCTATTTATCGCACACCTTACGACAACATGCGATCCGATCTTTAAGTTATTAAGGAAGAATCAACCCAAGGAGTGGAACCCTTGGTGTCAGTTGGCTTTTGATAAGATCAAGACTTATCTATCAAATGCACCAGTATTGGCTCCACCTGTTC
The DNA here is from genome assembly GCA_028583415.1 of Protea cynaroides. Classification (NCBI taxonomy): domain Eukaryota; kingdom Viridiplantae; phylum Streptophyta; class Magnoliopsida; order Proteales; family Proteaceae; genus Protea; species Protea cynaroides. Next base: position 10,870,151 of record CM053269.1, read on the forward strand.
CTGGAAGGCCATTGCTTATTTACTTATCAGTGTTGGAAGATTCCATGGGGTCAATGATAGCCTAACATGATGACTATGGATGTATAGAAAAAGTAATATATTACTTGAGCAAGAAATTTATAGGCTACGAGTTAAACTCTACACCCTTGGAGAAGACATGTGTGGCTTTAGTCTAGGTAACTAAAAAGTTGAGACATTACATGTTATCGTATCTTGTCATACTCATTTCAAGGATGGACCCATTGAAGTACCTATTTGAGAAGCCAGCATTGACTGGAAGACTGGCTCAGTAGCTACTATTGTTGTCCGAATTTGATATTACATATGTCACACAAAAATCAATCAAGGGAAGTGCAATTACAGAGCATTTGTTTGCTCACCCAGTCAGGAATAATCTCAAAAACTTAGAAGATGTATTTCCCAATGAAGAGGTTCACATGGCCGAAGAGGAAAAAAAGAAGATACATGGATGATGTTCTTTGATGGAGCCACCAACCATACAGGGTGTTGACCTGGGGTATTACTTATAGATCCAGAAGGGGAATTCATACCATTCTCACTCCGATTAGAGTTTGAGTGTACAAACAATACTATAGAATATGAAGCTTGCATCATGGGGCTCAAAGCTACTCTTGCAAGAGGCATCAAGAAGTTAAGTGTATGGGGATTCGTCCATCATCATCTACCAAGTTAGAGGGAATTGGAAAACCAAGGTTGAAAACTTGATACCTTATCAACAGCATGCAATTAGTCTGGCTCAGAGCTTCATAGAGATAGAGTTTGACTATTCCCCAAGGGACATAAACAAATACGCTGACGCCTTAGTCACATTGACTTCAATGATCAGTGGTGATCCTATCAAACGCACAAGACCCTTGATGATAGAAAAAAAAAGGCAATCGATATATGCAGAAGTAGATGCATTGACTGTAGATGGAAGACCCTGGTTTGCACCCATTGTGGACTTTATTAAAGAAGGCAAATACCCTGCAGACCCTACAATAGGAGAGAAGAAGAAACTGAGATGATATGCTTCACAGTTCACCCTTTTGCGAAGATATCCTATACAAGAGATCATATGATGGGGTACAACTGGTCTGTGTCGATGAAGAGCAAGCACAAACTCTCATTGAGCAGATACATCAAGGAGTTTGTAGACTGCACATGAATGCTAGGATGCTTGCAAAGAAAATCATGAGAATGGGGTATTATTGGAACACAATGGAAACAGATTGCACGGAGTTCATGAAGAAGTGCTATAAATGCCAGATCTTTGCCATCCTGATACATGTACCGCCTACAGAATTGCACACTCTCAGTTCACCTTGGTCATTCTCAACTTGGGGTATAGATGTGATAGAAAAGATTCATCCAAAAAATCAAATGGACATGAGTTCATCTTAGTAGCCATCAACTATTTTACCAAGTGGGTAGAAGCTCAGTCATTTGCTAAACTCATGGCAAATAAGGTAGCCAAGTTCCGTCAAGAGCATATCATCGCTCTAATCTTTGATATAGGTCAACACTTTAGAGGAAAGGTACAAGAGTTGTGTAAGAAGTTTAACATCCAAAGGCACCGTCTTCTCCTTCTAGGTCTGACTCCGACCCCAAAACCTGAGGTGAATTTGGCAAGGGGAAGTCAAATTTCGAGGTTGCAACCAATGCTTGACAAAACCGATCCTTTCTTTCATTTGTGGGATCATTCTATACACTGTCAGGAGGTCTCCCACGAGACGTCACCTATAATCTCCCTGCCCTCGCCAAAGAAGCTTCAGTGCTTACCTTACGAGTGAAGAATTTCAAGTGACTCGGAACACCCTTGGAACCTTCCTCCCCTTATCATCCACAGATAAATGGAGCAGTTTAGGCCACCGACAAGAATGTCAAGGTCATCCTCCAAAAAATGACAAAACTCATGGTGACTGGGCAAACAGGCTGCCATATGCATTATGGGCATACAGGACATCTATAAGGACATCTACTGGAGCAACGCCTTACTCTTTAGTATATGGTATGGAAGCAGTACTCCTAGCAAAAATGGAAGTGCCACCATTAGGAATCTTAATGGAGTCCAAAATCCCTGAAGCCGAATGGCTTCGATCCCATTATGAACAGTTGAACCTCATTGATGAAAGCAGAATGAAAGCGGCTGACAATGCAAAGAAGTACCAACAAAGAATGGCCACCACTTTTAATAAGAAGGTTCGTATTCGTCACTTGGCAGTGGGAGATCTAATACTGAAGGAGAAAAGAGTGCCTATCTATGACCCCAAGGGTAAATTTTTTCCAAACTGGAGTGGATCATTTATAGTGAAAGAAATCCTACCAGGAAAGGTAGTTCGGTTGACAGATCTGGATTGTCACACCCCAATTCTATACCAACCAGAATGGTGTGATGACCCATCTATGATCCAACGGTTCAACCAGGATCTCAAATAGATTGTGTCCTTTTTGCTTAAACCATACACATTCACAACCATAATCAAAGTAAATAAATAATAGCGGAAGTCTTTAATATTAAGGAACTGAGTATCTAACAGTGATATCATAAATAATGTATCCAATTATCTCAAATAACTGAAGACATAAAATAAATAATTTAATCAATTATATCTTTTGAATAATCCAACAAATATATCTAATCAAAGACGCAAGAGTTGCACTCGCACGATGAATCATGCAACTCCATCATAGTTTCCATATCCATCGCCGCAACATGTCCGTACACTAGAGCATTCACATAATCTTTTATAGTAGGACCTGCATCATCAACTAAAAACATGCGATGTCGAAAGGGTGAGCACACATCATGGCTAAGTGAGCAAACAAAATAATGCAACAAACATATGCATGCATTCAATTCATATCTTTGGTCTGGTTCATAAGTTTGGAATGTGCAATAGAAAGGATAGGTGGCCACCGCACCTCTATACACGAGTGTGTGAAGCCACCCAATAGATCAAACACCATCCCCGTCCCACATGCACCCATCATGGAATAGAGATAGAGCTAAAGTGCCCAGATCAAACACAATATGACACTTCCCCTGATGCCCTTCCCATACCAACACGTAAGCCCCTATTGGCAAGGGCTTGTAAACTGGACTCGCAACTAACCAATTCTAATGTCAAACAATGTATCCAAGGCCTCACCCCAGCATCCCTCAATACATCCATAGAGATAGAGCTAAGGCCCCCCGGCAGAGTCAGAGACTACACCGTCTGAGACCACCTCCCCTGATGCCCTACGACCTAATAGTTCTACTAAGGTAATAGCGATACGACGATGTCAGTGGACAAGACTTGAGTAAAGATAGACCTAGAATCTAGTTACTAGGATGAACCACAGTGTCACGTCCTCCCCCTGATGCTCTACTCACATCAAGTACACTAACCACACACATACATTCACATGTCTATTCCTAGCATTATCATCAACATCATGTTATAAACAAACGGAATTAAATATGCATGAGCAGTAATAATAAAAATATTAGATGACATGTGAGATGCACAATACACGCATACAAGCATAGAATCATTCATGACATTGGACTCAAAAAATAAAAACAATTTATTATTAGCCAATTAATTTAGGTCTTCTTCCCTTACCTTTGGTTGATAGTAGATCCTCGTTCAAGCTTTGTAAATCTATTTTAAACCACTTGAAAACCTAACAAATTTATAAATTTTAAATTAAAATTAATTCCCATGAATTTAGACTAACAGAAACTGAGGGGTCGCAGGTATGGCAACACCTGTGGTCTCAGTTTCTGCGTCCACAGGGTGTGCGGTCGCAGGGTGTAATTGCATATCCTGCGACCACACATGCGACCTCACCCTCCCTGGAAACTTCCCGAGTGCATGTGGTCGAATATGTGTGTCTCATGTGGTCGCACATCATCCGACCACACGTGCGACCACACGTGTGATGATCGACTTTTTCATCCTCAACTCCATTTCTTCATGTTTGGATCCCTTGTCTTATCATCATGGCCCTTCCTATGATTGTTCTATGGATCAGAACTATTTTTTTATACACAATCCATTGTCCACATAATTTCCTCCCATGGATTCTCTTGAAATTTATCCATGGATTGATGATTTGGGATTCACCTAAATCCTATCTCTTTCATGAACTATTCTAGGCTCTCAATTTAACATGGGGAATGTTTTCATACCTTATGCTTGTTGAAGATTCAGAGTTTTCTCTGAATTTTCTTCCTCCTTAGTCTTCCTCTTCAATTCTCCTTCTCTTCCTTCTCTTCTCTTTCTCCCACTTTCAGTTTGAGTTCTGAAAGGGTGAAAGAGGCTAAGAGACGTCCTATTTATAGAAGAAAACCCGCCATAATAAGCCCGACTAAATTTAGGAAAGAACCCCCTTCGGATTAAGAAGGTTTCTTAAACTCGGTTCTATCTGGAATCAGTGTGGTCGGAGGTGAGGTCGTAGAACCCGTCGACCACACCCTCTGAAACTTACGACCACACGACCTAATTCATGTGGATGCATTATTTTTTGGTGTGGTCGATCACACCTATTTAGGTATGTGACCACACGCTCATAATTGACTATTTTTGGGTTAAATTTCATACATGGTCTTATGGTTTCTTCATGCACTTGGTCCACTTGGCCTGGCCCTGATAGGAAGACCTGATACAAGGTGGTAAGACCGGTTAGTTCGATACGGGTCTTACATGGATGGTGAAGAGTTACAATACCTGATGACTAACCTTGATCAGGTGAAACAATATCATGTCTAGCCTCTGCACTCTTCCAAAAAAAATTGGAGAATGCAGTTGCTCTTTCACTCTTAGAAGCCTACAATGAAACGACATTTTGAGGACTTTACAATAGATTGGGTTGGATTCTCCAAAGAGGCTACTACATTCCGCCACTCAAGAATGGTTTCATCATCTCGTCATAATTAAAGGAAGAACTTTCTACTTTCTAGTTAACTTCTTTCATCCTTTCATCTATCCAATGGATTTTCCAAGAGTTGCATATCAAGCCCATCTTTCACATCTTTTGATATCGATCCTAGTGGGCATGTCAATTTGAAATCAATGATAATGATAAATCAGGCTGGAACTCTTATCTGTTGTTCATTACATTCAATGGCGTCCAAAGATTCTAAAGAGTTCTTCCTTCTCAAGCCCATAAAATGGTATCTTTTCGGAGGGATCGAGCATTCTCATAAACAACCAAAAGATCCTCCTGATGGGAAACTCATCTGGATAGCTTCTTGTCAGCCGAGTTTGACCTTTGTCCTCGCTCACCTATTTTTGATTTAAAAACTTAGGGCCAGGCAAGGTCATGCATATTCACATATTTTATGCACAACTCACTAAGGTTTTCAATGTGTCTAACAATTACAGTGTAAGAAAATTCTAATGATTTCCCTACTAATTTTGTTGTAGGTCGAGATTTTCTATAGGTTGATTTTGGTGAGCACTCTAAGGCTTTTACTTGTCAAACAGAAAGGTGAAGATGGATAGAGCATTAAAGAATTGGAGTTGGTGTATGGAATTTACTAAAAATCATTCATTCTTAGAGAAGATTCACTTGGACGTCCACTTCCAAATGATGACAGTAAAATTGTGCCCAAGTTTTCTAAAAGCAGCTATTCAGTGTTGGGATCCAATAGCTCATGTATTCAAGTTTGGTGAAGCTGAATTATGCCCTACTATTGAAGAATTCAAAGCATGTCTCCTTTATCTTCCAAAAAGAAAGATGTTTAGACCATCCCCTAAGAGAGATTATAAGCAGAGAATAAGAGACTTCCTCGACTGAATGAAGAAAAAGCAAGACTATTCGTACAAGACCAAAGATTAAAATTACAACCCATGATAGATACCTATGCATGGAAAGACCTACATGTGATGAAGCAAAAACATGGAGGAGACGAGTCTATCTATATTGCATCATTGCTCAAACATTACTGTAGAGTCAAAAAGCTACAGGATCTTCTATCATTATTAATCTCATCGGACATGCAGAGAGTCAAGGAGACATTGTACCTACTGTGTTAGTAGAGACTCTGAGAGGACTAGATCTTGTAGCAAATCTCCAAGGCAAATGTCGCTTAGAGAAGTTCAATGGTTCATTATACTTGCTTCAAATCTGGTTAGTTGAAAGGTTAGGTCTGGTAGAGAAACTTGGAGAAGTCTTGACCGTTACCATCTAGTAAAGAGGGCAAGATCCTACTGTATATCAAGTTGACATAGATTGGCTTTCACGTCTTAAGCAAATGACCATTTCAAGCATCATATGGAACTATAGTTGGTGGAATACAAAGAAAGTTGTCACACACCCCAGGTAGTGCAGATGTCCAAATCATGGGATTGACATACACTTCATTTTATTCACCTGCAGGGCTATTCCATCAATATGGAGCGTTGAGAAATATCAACAAGAAGGGAGCAGGTTTTTAAGCACCTAAAGAATTAGATCATGACCTGGTTGAGGCTATTGCTAGTGGATGGGATAAGCGGACTCTTCAGAGGATTCTTTAGGTTTATCCAGATGTGTTTGAACACTCATTTAGTATTTTGATCTAGTCATTTTCTTTAAAGCTATGTAATCAGACAAAGTTCATGATCCAATGAAAACCATTTCAATTTCTAGTTGTCCTTCCTAATTTCATTTCAAGTATGCATCCTTTACTAGTTTCTATTTTCCATGGTGTTTATAAAAGATGAGTGGTTTGGATTGATGGTCTTACATCTTTTAATTTTCGTCTCTCCAATATGAGAGGCAAAAATACGGTTCTCTTATCTTTAGTCACAATTGATACAATCTCGGCTAAAGAGGGCTATCTGTAAGCACCCCATTTTTCCCATCCCCAATTGAACAAAGTCTTATTGGAGTGTAGACAACAAAGTGAGAGAGATGAGAGAAAGTTTAGAAAGTACAGGGGAGGTGATTAACACATTTTATGTGTGAATTTAGGGTATAAAGTATGCATCACTTATTCTATTTATGATGTTTTTTGGGTATTTAATGTTGATTTTATGTCTGTAGGGTGTAGGTGAAAAAATAGAGAAATTTAAGCTTGAAAAGACTATTTTATAAATTTTTGGTGTTCTTGTCCAGTTAACTCACCTAGTCAACTCAGTAGCCGGGGCCATAGGGATGAATTTTATAAGGAGAGCCACGAATTTTGTGTATAAGATCAACCTTGGACCAAGTCAAATAATAGCCCAATCTCATGTGAAAGATTCTATTTTCTTGAGAAAATATTCCTTACTTATTAGGAATCAAATTTACAAGATTGGCATGGCATGGAAGAATGGAAAGCACCAATAGATTATAAAAGTTTTCAAGAAGAGATAATGATGCTAAAGATATGATGAGTTAGTACAAGATTTTTTCTACTAAAAAATCATCCACATAAAATGAAACTACAAGATTGAAATTTGGTTACCAAAATTATCTCCACAAAATCTCTTCTAATCTAATTGTAAAGATTGATTGTGATATTTACTAACTTGTATATATATGTGATGCTCAGTAATAGAAAAATCATCCAAGAAGTCTATTTTAATTTTTTTTTTTTAGTTTTGAAGATTTATGAGAGAGTTTGAGTTTTAGTTTCTTCTTTTCAAGTTGTGTTCTTCTTACTTAATTTATTTATTTGTTTTTTTTTAAGTTTTAATTTCAGTTATAGAACTCTGTAGTAGGGTAGATAAAAATAGGTTGTACCCCATTACTAATTTAATTTAGGGGAAAAGGCTCCCTTTGTAATCATTTGCACATCGCCTTGGAGTGACAACAAGACGACGAGCAACGATAGATGAATCTTCCAACAAGATAATTTTTTCTTACATTCTTTTACTTTTAATTTCGTTCCCTTCTTGCAATAGATCTGTGTTACTTTATGATTAGTGGTTTTGTAAATCTTCATACCGTTATGATGGTTATTATTATTATTATTGCTTGATTAATTTTTATTTGAAGTGATTAGGGTGTTAATTCAATCAAATCTCTTTGGTACGCTTTGCCTTATTTAAAGTTAGGATAATAGCGATTCCTTCCTGAGATCGACCCGTTATTGCACGATATTGTGCACTTGCGGTTACATACACAATTAATTTACATCAAGTTTTTTGACGTCATTGTCGGGGAGGCTAGCCGTTATTTTTTCTATTTTAAATAGTTCAATGTGATTATTTTTTTTTTAAAAGTACAAAAAAAATTCATTGAGTCTGAAGTGATTTAAAAAAAAAGAAAAAAAAAGCGAAGAGAAAAATGAAAAAAAATTTCGTTGTCTTTCATGCCTTTCATTGCACCTCCGATCCGTTAGATTGGAACAGTACAATCGACAGTCCAATCCTGATCATGATGTGGTGTTAAGGGATGCTGGCTATCGAATTATCAAGATGAATAACGACCAATAGCTTCGGCGGTAACGACGTTGTTTTTCAAGGTGATTGCGGATATGACCGGTCTCTAAGCCATTGATCGTCAGGAGGTTTGCATTGACCTTGATTCAAGAAAATCCAGCTTTTCGCATCGAATTTAGAGGAAAAAGAAAGAGAAAATTTTATCAATTGAAATGGTTTTGTACATGAATGTGTGGACTCGTGATTCTAGCAATCGTCTAGTAAGAGTCCCATCATTTACAATGGTTGAAACAAATATGACACTTAAGGATAGGTTCTACCCTGGTAGGGCAGCACAACCCTCATGTTTTCAATTATCGGCTGCCACAGGAAATAACTATGAATTGAAAACTCAATTCATTACCATGCTTCCCCATTTTCATGGGTTATCTTTAGAGGATGCATACTTATTCCTCCGTGAGTATGAGGAGGTGTGTGCCCTCATTAAGATGCAACAACTCAGTGATGATGCTGTCAAATTGAGGTGCATCACTTTTTCACTCAAGGATAGAGCTAAAAATGGCTTTATGGTCTTCCCACGAATTCCATTACTTCATGGGATAAATTTACTGTGTTATTCCTTAAAAACTTTTTTTCCTCTTCACAAGATGAATAAACTTCAAGGGGATATAATGCGGTTTAAACAAGAGCCAAATGAGTCTTTTTCATGACTCATGGAGAAGTTCCAAAGCCTACTTCAAGAGTGCCCTCACCATGGTATGAAACATGACAACTTTGTCAAATTATCTACGAGGGGATAGACTTTCCTACAAAGCAAATGCTTGAGTCTATGTGTCCTCAAGGATTCATTTCCTATGAGGATGCTAACGATGCATGGAATTTTTTAGCGGATCTCACCAAAAAAACATGAGAGTAGGAGTCTGTGTAGGAGACAGATCGCACCCAAAAAAGTAAAGGTTACTTTGTTGATGGCATAGTAGCTAAGGAGGCACACTTAGATAGCCTTATCAAAAGGATAGAAACTTTAGTTCCCAGAGACCTTGTCCAAAAGCAAGTCCTAATGTGCAATTGGTGTCAAACTCCTGGACACACAATGGAGGAATGCCCTTCACAGGAAAATTCTCAGAATGCTAATATAAGTGCACTGTACAATCCATATAGCAACACTTACAATCCAAGATGAAAAAATCATTCAAATTTCTTTTGGAACCAAGTAAACCGTGTAGACCCACCTAATTTCCAAATCAAGGTCCTCCCGATTACACCAGGCCATATGCTCCTCTAAACCCAATTTTGTTCTCCAAGGTAATTTTCAACAACCCCCTAGGTTTTCTAACATGGGTGAGCCGGCCAGACTCAGTGAGTTGGAGAAGAACGTGGCAGCTCTTATGGCAGGACATACTAGTATGGAGAGGACACTCACCCAATTGGTTACCTTGATGTGTGAAAAGAATAAGGGTATTCTTCCCAGGAAAACAGAGACCAACCTATGCTATCACCTATAACCAAATAGGTCAAACCCTCAAGTGAATGGCATAAATAATCAATCAGGACCCTCCAAACAATGTAATGCAGTCCATGCATTATGGAGTGGCCAAGAGTACCTATGGGATGAAGCACCAAAGAACAAACCCACAGTTGCTCCCATTAATGTTCCCTAATATGAGGTAACTACTGAGCCTCTTTCTTCAGGTTTGTCTGATTTACCTGAAAGACCCAAAGAGACTGTCCCAGATAGAATTTTTACTCCACCAGCCCCATTCCCTAATAGGTTGGTAAACCAAAAGAAGACTGCTTTAGTTGATAAAATTTTAGAGGTCTTCAAACAGGTAGAATTGAACATCCCACTTTTGGATGCAATTGACCAAATCTCAATTTATGCAAAAGTTTTTAAAGACTTATGCACACAAAAATGGATTAGTCAAATTCCCAAAAAGGTATTCTTGGCTACACATTTAAGTTCTCGTCTGAACCATCCTGTGGTAGTCAAATACAAGGACCCTGGCTGTCCTACCATCTTTAGCATCATAGGTAACACCTTTATTGATCACGCTCTACTAGACTTAGGTGCAAGTGTAAATCTTCTATCTTATCATGTTTACCAACAATTAGGATTGAGAAAGTTGAAACCAACATCCATCTCGCTTCAACTAGTTGATCGTCCTGTAAAGACTCCTAAAGGAATGGTAGAGGATGTTTTATTGAAGGTAAGGCTTGTTGATTTCATTGTTTTAAAAACACATCTTGTCTCCAATATGGATCAAATCCCTATCATTTTAAGGAGACCATTTTTAGCTACACGCAATGCATTGATAAATTATAGGAACGGTCTTATGAAACTATCATTTGGCAACCAAACTATTGATTTAAATGTATTTAGGTTGGGTAAGCAACCAAATGAGGAAGTACATATGCTCCAAGAATTCCCTGACCATGTAGAGACCACTTTTGACATTGACTTTGATTCAAAATTCTTATAGTATATGGAAGAGTTGGGAGGAGTAGAGGACACTTTCTCATCAGAGGATGGAGTATCCACACACTTATGGAATCTCTAGGACCTCTATCTACTTCTACTCCTAAGCCCTCAATGGTTGAACCACCTAGCTTAGAATTAAAGGAGTTACCATCCACTTTGAAGTCTGCCTTCCTAGGACCTGACTAGACTCTTCCTATTATTATTGCATCTGATTTTACTTCTAGTCAGGAAGAAGAGTTAGTCATACTCTTACAAATTCACAAGGAAGCCTTAGGTTGGACTGTGGCTGACATCAAAGGTATTAGTCCGTCTATTGTTCAGCATCATATACACCTTATGGAAGGTACCAACCCCTCAAGGGAACCTCAGAGATGGGCAAATCCTATGATGAACAAAGCCATTAAGAAAGAAATTTTAAAGCACTTAGATCATGGGATCATATATCCCATATCTGATAGTGAGTGGGTAAGTCCGGTACATGTGGTACCAAAGAAGTCAGGAGTCACTACAGTTTCTAATGCTGACAATGAATTGATTCCGACCTGTATCCAAACAGGGTGGAGAGTGTGCATAGACTACAGAAAGCTGAATACGGCAACGTGAAAGGATCACTTTCCTTTGCCTTTCATTGACCAAATATTAGAGAGGTTGGCCGGACATGAATACTATTACTTCTTAGATGGATACTCCGGTTACAATCAAATCCCCATTGCCTTAGATGACCAAAACAAAACCACTTTCACATGCCCCTACGGAACCTATGCTTACCGTCGCATGCCTTTGAGCTATGCAGTGCCCCTGCCACATTCCAAAGGTGCATGATGAGCATCTTCTCGGATATGGTAGAGCAATATTTAGAAGTATTCATGGATGATTTTTCTATGCATGGATCTACTTTTTCTGAGTGCCTACATAATCTTTCCTTAGTTCTTACCGAGTGTACAGAGAAAGATTTAGTTTTAAATTGGGAGAAATGCCACTTCATGGTAAAACAAGGCATAGTGTTGGGTCACATCATTTCCAAAGAGGGGATCATGGTTGACAAACCCAAGGTAGAATTGATTGAAAAGCTACCTATTCCCAAATCTGTTAAGGACATTCGCTTTTTTCTAGGACATGCCGGTTTCTATCGGAGGTTTATTAAGGATTTTAGTCAGATTGCTCGTCCTCTCACCTCTTTACTTGCTAAAGACCAGCTCTTTGATTCTAATGATGCATGCTTTGAGAGTTTTAATCAACTCAAAAAAGTTTTGACCACTGCCCCTGTCATTTAGGCACCCATATGGACAGAGTCCTTTGAGCTTATGTGTGATGCTTCTGATTTTGCATTAGGAGCTGTCCTTGGGAAACGGATCAATAAGTTGCCCCACATAATCTGTTATGCAAGTAGAACTCTAAATAATGCACAGCTTAACTACACAGCCACTAAAAAAGAATTCTTAGCTGTTGTATTTGCTTTAGAGAAATTTTGTGCCTACTTGATAGGATCCCATGTCATTGTGTACACGGATCATGCTGCCCTAAGGCATCTCTTGTAGAAAAAGGATGCCAAAGCTCGTCTCATTAGATGGGTTTTGCTTTTACAAGAGTTTGACTTAGAGATTAGGGATAAACCAGGAATAGAAAATCTGGTTGCTGACCACTTATCCTGACTGCTTAATTTTTTGATTGTTGATTCACCAGTCACCAAGTTTTTCCCAGATGAGCAATTGTTTGTAGTATCTAGTGAACCTTGGTTTGCTGATATTGTAAATTACTTGGTAACGGGTGTGACCCCTTCCCATTGGTCCGCCCAGGATAGGCATAGATTTTATTCCCAAGTCAAGTACTATTTTTGGGATGATCCATATCTGTTTAAGATTTGCCCTAATTAGATTATCAGGAGATGTGTACCTGAACATGAATAGCAATCTATGTTGTCTTATTGTCATGATCAAGCATGTGGCGGTAACTTTGGGTCAAATAAGACCACGGCCAAGGTTTTACAGTCTGGATTCTACTGGCCTAGTTTTTTTAAGGATGCCTTTAATTACTGTAAGGCATGCCCTTCTTGCCAATCTTTAGGCCGCATTAGCAAGAGAAATATGATGCCGCTCAACCCAATTTTGGAGGTTGAAGTTTTTGATGTTTGGGGCATCGACTTTATGGGTCTGTTCCCAAAATCTTTTGGGAACAAGTATATCTTGTTAGCTATGGACTACGTGTCCAAATGGATAGAAGTTGTTGCGATCAAGACCAATGACCACAAGTAGTCATTAAATTCCTAAAGGATAATATATTCTCCCGATTTGGTACCCCTCGAGCTATCATTATCGACAAGGGAAAACACTTCTGCAACAAACCATTTAAGGTCCTTGTTCAAAAATATGGTATTACCCATAAATTGGCAACCCCTTACCACCCTCACACCAGTGGACAGGTTGAAGTGTCCAATCGACAAATCAAGCAGATTTTGGAAAAAACTGTCAATCCGACTCGTAAGGATTGGTTTATTCACCTCGTAGATGCTTTGTGGGCTTATAGAACTGCTTTCAAGACCATTCTTGGTCAATCCCTTACCGTCTGGTGTAAGACCCGTACTCCATTAACTTGGTATAACTGTGTCGTGCCAAGTCTTCTAATCAATATTGAACCAAGTGGACCGAGCATGTGAAGATAGATTACAAATCAGGTATGAGAATCGAGTTAAAGACACTGAAAACATACCTATGGTCGTATACCTGGGTAGGTATGGTCGACTATAAGGAAGGGAACAAAAATCTCAAACCCAGAACCCCACGATCGATGATTTTAACCCTACGGTTGATGGTTTATGTGACCATATGATCGACTGTGAGACCCCAGAACAGACTCCGAGTTTTGAAAACTTTCCTAAACTAAGGGATTGCTTTCCTAATTGAAAGAGGACTCTATATGGAGAGTTTTCCTCTATATAAAGGACATCCCTCAACCCATTTTTACTCTTTTAAAACATTAGGAAACCCTAGAGAAAGCGAAGGAAGAGAAGGAGAAAAAGAAAAAGCTAAGGAGAGGAATTTTCTGAGAAGAGATTGGCTCTCTATCACAGGAAAAGGTATGAAATGAATCTCTGAAGATCTAAACTCTAAGGAATAAGTCTTCTATAGAAGATAGGCAATATCAACCTAATATGATCTACGTGATTTTCTTGAGAAAATCCAAAGGAGAACCATGAAGAGTGAATTTGATGATTAGGGTTGATAAGAAACTATTAATCATGGCCAAAGGATAAGTTTAGAATGAATCCCATTGAAGATCAGAAGAATTAAAGCAGGAAGAACTCGAATTGCATGTAGTCTGTGATCAGAAATCTCAAGGTCGCGGCTACGATCGACCATTGCATGACTAGCTTGACCAGAGGATCGACCATAGGCATTTGGGAAGATTTCAGAAACCATATGGTCGCAGCTACGATCGCACCATATGCAACCGTAGGGTATCGACCGTAGGAAGTAAGGTCGATACAGTATGAGACCATAGGACTAATCAGACACCTTTCAGTACTTTGTTTCAATTTCTGACTACTGTAATATGTCACATATGAACCCTATCTTAAATTTATATAACTTTTAGGTCGTTAAATCAATTCGAAGAGAATTTCAAGGCTTGAAAGGAGATTGAGTATTGCTAACAGGTGAGGGAACAAGATCTAAACTAATTGGTTAATAACAAACTGTTTATTTTTATTGAGTCCAATGCCATGATTGATTCTGTCCTTGTATGCTTGTATGCTTGTATGCTTGTATGCTTGTAATGTGTATCTCACATGTCATCTAATATTCCTATTGTTACTGTTCATGCATATTTAATTTCATTTATTTATAACATGATGATGATGATGATGTTAGGAATAGGCATTTGAATGTATGGGTATGGTTGGGGTGTTGGACGCTAGTAGAGCATCAGGGGGAGGACGTGGCATGGTGGTCTTTGACCTCGTCACCAGACTCTAGCTATAGCTCTACTCAAGTCTTGCCCACTAACATCATCGTATCGCCATTACCTTAGCAGAACTATTACGTCGTAGGGCATCAGGGGAGGTGGTCTCTAACTCTGCCAGGGGGCCTTAGCTCTATCTCTATGGGAGTATTGAGGGATGCTGGGGAGAGGCCTTGGATACACTGTTTGGCATTAGGATTGGTTAGTTGCGAGCCCAGTTTGTAAGTCCTCACCAATAGGGGCTTACGTGTTGGTATGGGTAGGGCATCAAGGGAAGTGTTGGCGGTGTTTGATCTAAACACTTTAGCTCTATCTCTATTCTATGGTGGGTGCATGTGCGATGATAATGGTGTTTGATCCATTAGGGGATTCACACACTCGTGTATAGAG
The DNA here is from genome assembly GCA_028583415.1 of Protea cynaroides. Lineage (NCBI taxonomy): Eukaryota > Viridiplantae > Streptophyta > Magnoliopsida > Proteales > Proteaceae > Protea > Protea cynaroides. The sequence continues at coordinate 10,885,319 of CM053269.1, forward strand.
GTGCAGCAGCCACCAAACCTTTCTATAGCCTATTGTAAACTAATAAACCAGACCAAAGATATGAATTGAATGCATGCTTATGTTTGTTGCATTGTTTTGTTTGCTCACTGAGCCATGATGTGTGCTCACCCTTTCAACGTCGAATATTTTTTGTTAATGATGCAAGTCCTATTGTTGAAGAATATATGAATGCATCGACGTATGGACACGTTACTGCAATGGATGTAGAAGCTAAAGAAGATGCGCATGATTCATCATGCGAGTGCCACCAATGTGTTTTTGCTTAAGTTTAATTATAATTTGAACATCAAATATGTAATTGATTATTTATTTTTATGTCTTGTAATTTGGAGATAATTGGATTAAATACTTATTTGTCACTGTTAGACTCTTAGTTCAGTATCTGTAAGAGTTTTGCTTATTTGTTTATTACCTCTGATTATTAATGTGGAATGTGTATGTGGTTTGATATGGTGGGTACGACCAATACGAGATCCTGGGTGAACCGTTGGTTTATTGGCGGTTCATCACACCATTCTGGTTAGACCAGAATTGGGGTGTGATATTTGGTATATGGGAAAGCCTGCCATCTACCATTCGAATTGAAACATCGGGCATTTTGGGCAATTAAAAAATTAAATTTTGATTTGTCAGATGCTAGTACTCATAGAGGACTCTAGCTCTCTGAGTTAGATGAATTACGAATTGATGCCTATGATAGTACCCGCATCTATAAAGGCAAGGCCAAGGCTTATCATGACAGGCATATCCTTCATAAATCTTTCACCTCTGGCGAAAAGGTTTTGCTTTATAATTCTCGTTTGCATATTTTTCTTGGTAAACATAGATCTCGTTGGGAGGGCCCTTATATTGTTCAAAATATTTTCTCATCGGGTGCAATTGAGATTTTAAATTCAGGTACAGGTGCAACCAGCAAAGTGAATGACCAATGTTTGAAGCCATTTTTGGAGCTTCCACACGACTCCACTGAAGAGGTCATTGATCTCCATAAGCCTTTTTACATTGATCCTTGATTCAGGGAGTTTTTTTCTTCCCCATGTTCTTTTATTTTTCTATATACATTGAAGACAATGCATGATTTAAGTATGGGGGAAGGGTGGAGATTTCATTATAAAAATAAATTTTGAGCTTTCATTAAAAATTTTAACTTTTTAACTTTGGTTTTTGGAAAAGTCAGTCACTATTTCTATGATTTTGTCACAAAAGAGGAAGGAGAAAAAAACCTAGGAAACTATCACATACAAAATAATGAAACCCTATGTGAGGATAGTACTTATGCTGTATTTTGAGGTGGGAATCGAGTTAGAAAATACATCTTACCTCACCTGAAAGGATGAATCTTTTATAGTCGAAGATGGTAATTTTAACCTTTGAATAAAGCTGAGACCTCCTTGTACTAGAGAAAAAAATTATTATAGAAAAAGAATAATAATATAATAGTTTTTTGTTCTTGGAACTAGACAGGGCATTCTACCTCAGGAAGTGAGGTGTCTTGATTGAAATTCTTTGGATACAGCTCTTGTAAAAAAAAAAAAAAAGGTACCCTTTAGCATCAATGTCCTTAAAGATATATGCCAAAAGCGAAGCTACATAGTAACATGGGAATGCATAACCACTTGCACTTGTCAAGCCAACTATAGTGGAGAAGCTTAAAGGGGAAGAAAGAAAAAAAAAAGAAGAGAAAAAAAATTTATGAAATACAAGTATTGAAAGCTATTCTTGGGTCTTGCTTACCAGTATGTTACAAAGGGTTCACCCTAAGGAGAGATATGTTTGGAAGATATGACAAGATTTCCTAATTGAGATGCGACCTTAATGTTTGAATCATATGAGGTTGCAAAGTTAAGTGTGGGGGTTTCTATGTTTTCTTGATATCAAGTTGAGTGTCTTGACTAATAAGATGTGTGTGTGCTCTCTTTCCTTAATACCAAAGTTAAAACTTGAAATTTTTATATGAATTTTGTGTGTTTATTCTCTGAAAACACTCACGAGACACAACTCGTCCACTGGGGGTGACCTAAGGGTTTAAAGGCTTGTTTCACGTGCTAAATGCAATCGTGATTTCTACAAAGTGAGTTAGGATTTTATTTTATTTATTTTTTTATATTTTTCTTTGCTCTGGACTCGCATAACTCAAGTATGGGGGAATCTGATGAATACATTTTATGTGTGAATTTAGGGTATAAAGTATGCATCTCTTATTCTATTTATAATGCTTCTCGGGTATTTAATGTTGATTTTTTGTTTGTAGGGTGTAGTTGAAAGAATGGAGATATTTGAGCTTGAAAAGACTATTTTATGAATTTTTGGAGATCTTGTCCAGTTAACTTACCTAGTCAACTCAAAAGCCGGGCATAGGGATGAATTTTATAAGGAGAGCCACGAATTTTATGTATAAGATCAGCCTTGGACCAAGTTAAAGGGTAGCACAATCTCATGTGAAAGATTCCATTCTTTTGAGAAAATATTTCTTACTTATTTGGAATCAAATTTACAAGATTGGCATGAAATGGAAGAACGGAAAGCTCCAATAGATTATGGAAGTTTTCAAGAAGAGATAATGATACTAAAGATATGATGAGTTGGTGTAAGATTTTTTCTACTCAAAAATCGTCTACATACAATGAACCTACAAGATTGAAATTTGGTTACCAAAATTATCTCCACAAAATCTCTTGTAATCCAATTGTAAAGATTGATTGTAATCTTTACTCACTTGTATATATATGTGTAATGCTCAACAATAGAAAAATCATCCAAAAATTCTATTGTAAGTTTTTTTTTTAGTTTTGAAGATTTATGAGAGAGTTTAAGTTTTAGTTTCTTCTTTTCAAGTTGTGTTCTTCTTACTTAATTTATTTATTTGTTTTTTTTCTTCAAGTTTTAATTTCAGTTATAGAACTTTGTAGTAGGGTAGATAAAAATAAGTTGTACCCCATTGCTAATTTAATTTAGGGGAGAAGGCTCCCTTTGTAATCGTTTGGACATCACCTTGGAGTGACAACAAGACAACGAGCAACGATAGAAGAATCTTCCAACAAGATAAGTTTTCCTTACATTCTTTTACTTTTATTTTCATTCTCTTCTTGCAATAGATCTGTGTTACTTTATGATTAGGGGTTTTGTAAATCTTCGTACCATTATGAATGGTTATTATTTTTTTTATTGCTTGATTAATTTTTATTTTTAGGGTGTTAATTCAATCAAATCTCTTTCGTACGCTTTGCTTATTTGATTTAGGATAATAGCGATTCCTCCCTTAGATTGACCCATTACTGCATGATACTGTGCACTTGCGTTTACATACACAATTAATTTACATCAGGAGGCGAGTAAAACTCTCTCAGAAGTGATGGTCAATCACCCCCGAAATGCTCTCTATAATGTTTTAAGAACAACTGAGATGATCCCTAATGTCTAAGAGCCTAAGTGAAACCTTATGGTAAGTTGGTGAATCCCAATGCAAGATTTGAATTTTTGGTTGCAACTTTAAGATGATTTTCTATGGGCACCACAGCAATGTCATGGGTTGCAACCTACATGGATACGTAGGTCTTGTGAAATACCTCCAAAATGAGACTAGAATCGCTCAATTTTGTTGTCAAACGAAGATATGGCGATTTTAGTCTGGGAATAAGAATAAGGGTATTTTTTGAAAATTAATAATAATCATCCAAGTGCCTGCATGCAAATTATCATAAGTTTAATTATTTAAACTTCATCTTCTCATATCTTGCTCATTTTACATCCAAATGAGGTGATTCAAGCTCCATTATTTCTTATTTTTAGTGTTCTACAAAATGGCCGTGAAGAATTTTAGGCAGAGGTCTCGAGGCATCCCATGCAGAATTATAGTTGAAAGGGCTCATGAAATGATAGAAAACCTAATCGATCCAGTCAACCCAAGTCAATTCAGTATAGTCAATTTCGAGCGGTCCAATCAGTTCACTCAAACCAGTTCAGACAATCCAATCCAGCATGGTCCAGCTCAAACCTACCAAACCAACTCGATGTAGCCACGTATGCTTTTGCATCATACATTAATTATATAGTATATATTCTAGTATATATATATATATATATATATATATACTATATTCTTTATTTTCCATATATACATGGGCCTATACAGGAAAAGAGACATGAGCTGGCTATGGTTTGATTATAGGATAGAAGGAAATCTGAGATGGAATCCGAGAAAGACAGAAATAAAAAAATAATAATATGGAAAGAAACAAAAAGAGAGAAATCCGATTAAGATAGAATGGAAAGAATCGAGAGAGAGTCAGTGGGGGGAATATATGGAAAGGAATAAGAAAGAGAATAGGGAAGGATCCAAGAGATAGGATGAGATAAGGAAAGAGAGTGACTTAGATAAAAGGAATCGAGGGTAGACATTCGACCAGCCATGAGAATAGGAAGAAATCAAAGAAATAAATAAAAGAAAATATGTAAAGAATCAGTAAGAGAGAAAACAGAATAAAGAAGAAAAGAAAAGGAAATAAGATGGGCGGATCAGCAGATATTAGAGAGAATTGGAAAGAGGGGGGAAGGCCGATTAAGTAAAAAGAAATTAAGAAAAAAATCAAAAAAAGAAAAAAAAAAGGAGAGTTCGAGAGAACTCAGAGAAAAAAAAAGAGAATTGAGCAATAGATGGAAAAAAAGAAAGAATTTGAGGGAGAGTTGATAGAGATGAGGGGAACTCTGAGAGAGGGGTGTGAGACCAGAGAAAACCATAATCGAAAAAAGGAAAAGAAATAGAGGTAGAGAGATCTATAGGGAAGAAGAAGAGGAAGGAGAGATAGTAGAAGAGTGGATTCTGAGAAGAGAGAACATAAGAAGAAAGAAGAGTGAAAAACAGAATCGAGAAGAAGAAGAAGAAGAAGAAGAAGAAGGGGAATCTACCTGCACATTCCAGGTAAGCCATCACTTTCTCTCTCTTATTTCTCTTATTTTTTTTTCGTTTTCTTTGGTGGTACCCTACTACAAGCCACTTGTTTCTGCGATCTTGCTGCCCTGCAAAACCGACTCACCACAACTTCTCCATCAAACCATTCTGCAACTATTACACCTCCATTAAACCCCCAACCCGACATACCTTCCATTGACTACCAACCACCTGCTACTACCCCATCATAACCCAGTCTGAGAACCAGCCACCTGTATCAACCTAGCCCCAATGATGCACTCTACCTTCCTACATGCATATCTCCTCCAACCCCCACTTGTTCAACACCCAACTATTAAGCCTCTCTCTCAAATGCTCCCCAACACCTGTCCCACTCCGTGCAACTCCACCTTCAAACCATTGATCCCCTTACAATTCTTTGATTTCTATCATGGATTTACAACTCTCTTATCTAACCCTCAATCTTGATCCCTTTTGGTCCAATGTTGAATCTGATAATGAGTAAAGTTTATGTAAATCTGATATTGAATTTTATGTGATTAAAAGTTCATATTGATTGATGAATTTAATGTGTTTTGATCGTACCATGTTTGAATGTCATATAATCAATCCCAATGGATGCTTGTTTTTTTGAAATTGGCCTACCCATGGCTGGAGAATTTATGAAAATTATTAGCCTTTGATCATGAATGAATGTTATGTGATGAAATATGCCATGATTTTGAAATTTAATGTGTTTGATCCAACTATGATCTGGATTTTAATATGATGAAATTGATCTGATCATATATGGAATTTGAATGGAATTGATCCGATCATATATGGAAATTGAAGAAATTGATCCGATTATGGAATTGTGATGAAATGAAATTTATACCATTATGGAATTCTAGTGAAATTGAAATTGATCCCAGAATTTTGATGAAATTAGGACCACTAATCTTGGAACTTTGATTGGACTAATGATCTTGGAACTTTGATTGGACCATTGATCTCTGAATTTGATGAGACTAGATTAGGATCCTTGATCTTGGAGTTCTGATTTGATCCGTTTATCATAATTTACCTTAATTTAAGTAATATGAACTGTTGAATTGTCTTCAAAAGGGATTTTAATCAATCTGAATGGTTAGATTATCATGATAAGCGATCTAAACCATTAGTATCTTTGGGAGTAATTAGAATAAATTTGAACAGTTGGATTATCATCAGGAATGATTTAAACCATTAGATTATCATCATATTGTATTTTAAAAGAATTTGAGCCATTGGATTGACATCATGAATGATATAAATGAATTTGGACTATTGGATTATCTTCATGATTGAAGTGAATGAATCTAAATGGTTAGATTATAATTTGATATGAGATTCAAGCCATTAATCTTGGCTATTTTGATGAGATATAAGTTACTGATCATAATGATAATTTGATGTGAGATTTGAGCCATTGATCTTGGCTGTTCTGATGAAGTACGAGCGTTGATCATGATTATCATGTTTCGAAGAGATAAATTGAATCTAAACCATTGATTGAGGATCTGATCTTGAGATATTGAGAGATTCACATTAGATCCCAACCATAGATCTAGAGAATTTCATCTGAGACATACTGAGATATTAATTTGATTGAGAATGAAACATTTGATATATGTCTATCCTTTTGATACTCACATGCTTGTTGCCATATTAATTCATATGCTTTATTGCTATATTTGAGATGATATATGTTGTTACTTGCCATATTTGAATGATATTTATTGTTGGCAATAACTTAATTTCTACAACACCCTAGTCGAACTGCTATATCTGTACACCTAGAAGACATATTAGGTGTAAGGACGTGCATGTAGGCACCCACATTCACCGGAAGGGTAAGAATGAAAATGATAAATTTTAATCAAGAAATATGAAGCATAGCCCAAAAAATACCAAATTAAGGTTTTAGGTCAAGGGTAGCTTAGGATGATCCCTACCTCTTAGCTCATTTTCCTCTAGGATATAGAGAACTATATAGGTGTGAAGTGAATCGAAACATAGCACATTTAGGTTCTACACCTTGATATTGAAATAATAACATGAATGAATTGAATCCGTATTTCTGAACTACACAGATCCTGATTCTTAGGACAGAACCCTAAGGTATGTAAGTAGTTTGGGAAGATTATTAAATATAGTTCCACACCCTGATCATGAAAAGCACACATCAATGATTGAATCCATATTTCGAACTATGTGGATCCTGATTCTTAGGGTAGCACCCTAAGATACGTAGGCAATTTGGAGAGATTCCCAAACACAGACTCAAACCATTGCTCCTTGAGAGTATCATACCCTTCCTCCTTGAGAGTATTAAACCCTTACTCCTTGAGAGTATTAAACCCTTGCTCCTTGAGATTATTAAACCCTTTGCTCCTTGAGAATATTAAAATCTTGCTCCTTGAGAGTATTAAACCTTTTGTCCCTTGAGAGTATCAAACCCCTTGCTCCTTGAGAGTATCAACCCCTTGCTCTTTGAGAATATCAAATCCCTTGCTCTTTGAGAGTATCAAACCCCTTGCTCATTGAGAGTATTTACCCCTTTGCTCCTTGAGAGTATTTACCCTTTTTCTTCTTAAGAGTAGACTTATCATTACCCCTTAAGAGTATTTGTCCCTCTTTGCTCCTTGAGAGTATCAATCCAAAAAAATAGTGAACTACGTTGTACCTGATTTTCAGGACCTCTGAAATACGTAGGCAACTTAGAGAACCTCTCCAACTATGGTACCACATCTTAGTATCCTTAGGTCATCTACATCCATATCCATATCCATATGCATATTCATATCTATATTCACTTCAATCCACATTAGGCTATCTTTAGATTCAATCTCAATCATCGTCAAGCATAAATCTCAACTTGAACAATTGAATCTAATGAAGCTTAAGCATAAATCACATCTATAAACCTTAATCGCATTCCATTCGAACTACGTTATGGAGTTAATTTTTAGGATTAGAATACATAGGAAATTTGAGATGTCTTGGACGTCTCAGATTCAGTCCATCACTGAACCATCTACTGTTCGGTTCATTGTATATTATTTTTCTTGTTTATTTATTTTTTAGAACATGTTTGGCTAAACCCTAGGTTTGAGAAATTTAGACACTTGGCATAGGATCCCCCATGTGCCTTAGTTATCATCCATTGAGCATGAACAGTCAAAACCGAAGAGTTTATGGAAAGTAAAATCACATAGGAGGTTGATTTTCAAATCGGGCAGCTTTGGGTGCCTAACACTTTCCCAAACTGTACCTTGAACACTTACCAGTTCTCTGATAGATTGAAGCCAATATTGTCACACCCCAATTCTGGTCTAACCAAAATGGTGTGACGAACCCCCAGTAAATCAATGGTTCACCCAAGATCTCATATAGGTCGTATCCACCATATCAAACCACACATACATTCCACATTAATAATCAGAGATAATAAATAAATAAGCAAAAGTCTTATAGATAATGAACTAAGAGTCTAACAGTGATAAATAAGTATTTAATCCAATTACCTCCAAACCACAAGACATAAAAATAAATAATCAATTACATATCTGATGTTCAAATTATAACTAAACTTAAGCACAAACACATTGGTTGCACTCGCATGATAAATCATGCGCATCTTCTTCAGCTTCTATGTCCATCGCAGCAACGTGTCCATACGTTAGCGCATTCATATATTCTTCAACGGTAGGAACTGCATCATCAACTAAAAATATTCAACGTCAAAAAGGTGAGCACACATCATGACTCAGTGAGCAAACAAAACAATGCAACAAACATATGCATGCTCTCAATTCATATCTTTGGTCAAGTTTTTAAGTTAACAATATGCTATAGAAAGGTTTGGTGGCCACCGCATCTCTATACATGAGTGTGTGAATCCACCTAATGGATCAAACACCATTATCGTCTCACATGCACCCACCATGGAATAGAGATAGAGCTAAAATATCCGGATCAAACACCGCCAACCCTTCCCCTGATGCCCTACCCATACCAACACATAAGGCCCTATTGGCGAGGGCTTGCAAACTGGGCTCGCAACTAACCAATCCTAATGCCAAACAATGTATCCAAGGCTTCACTCTAGCATCCCTCAATACATCCATGGAGATAGAGCTAAAGCCCCCGGGCAGGGTCAGAGACCACATGGTCCGAGACCACCTCCCCTGATGCCCTACGACGTATTAGTTTTGCTAAGATAATGGTGATACGATGATGTTAGTGGGAAAAACTTGAGTAGAGATAGAGCTAGAGTCTGGTGATGAGGTCGAAGACCACCATGCCACGTCCTCCCCCTGATGCTCTACTCGGATTCAACACCAACCACATACATACATTCACATGCCTATTCCTAGCATCATCATCATCATCATCATGTTATAAATAAACAGAATTAAATATGCATAAACAGTAATAGCAGAAATATTGGATGACATGTGAGATGTATATTACAAGCATTCAAGTATAGAATCAATCATGGAATTGGACTCAATAAAAATAAACAGTTTGTTATTAACCAATTAGTTTAGGTCTTGTTCCCTCACCTATTAGAAATATTCGATCTCCTTCTAAGCCTTGAAATTCTCTTTAAATTGATTTAACAACCTAAAAGTTATATGAATTTAAGTTAGGATTCATATGTGACATGTTACAGTAGTCGAAAATCAAAACAGATCACTAATATGTGACTGATTGATCCTATGGTCTCATATTGTATCGACCTTACTTCCTACGGTCGATACCCTATGGTCGCATATGGTGCGACCATATGATTTCTGAAAAAAACTTTTTGAATGTCTATGGTCGATCCTCAGGTCATGCTAGTCAGGCTATGGTCGATCATAGCTACGACCTTGAGATTTTTGGTCACAGACTAAATGCAATTCGAGTTCTTCCTGGGTCAATTCTTCTGATCTTTAATGGGGTTTATTCTAAAGTTATCCTATGGTCATCATTAGTAGTTTCTTATGAACCCTAATCATTAAATTCACTCCTCCTGGTTCTCCTTGGGATTTTCTCAAGGAAACCACATAGATCATAATAGGTTGATATTGCCTATCTTCTATAGAAATCTTATTCATTAGAGTTTACATCTCTAGATATTCGTTTCATACCTTTGCCTATGATAGAGGGCCAATATCTTCTCAGCAAATTCCTCTCCTTAGCTTCTTCCTCTTTTCCTTCTTTTCCTTCTCTTCCTTCTTTTCCTTCTCTTTCTCTAGGGTTTACTAATGTTCTAAAAGAGTGAAAAAAGGACTGATAGACGTCCTTTATATAGAGAAAAACTCTCCATATAGAGTCATCTTTCAATTATGAAAGCAATCCCTTAGTTTAGGAAAGTTTCCAAAACTTAGAGTCTGATCTGGGGTCTCACGGTTGATCATACGATCGCATAAACGTTCGATCGTAGGGTAAAAATCATTGACCGTGGGTTCAGAATTTGATATTTTTGTTCCCTTACTTGTGGTCGACCATACCTACCCAGGTATGCAACTTTAGGTATGTTTTCAGTGTTTTTAACTTGATTCTCATACCTGATTTGTAATCTATCTTCACACGCTCGGTCTACTTGGTCCAGGAATGATGGGAAGACCTGGCGGTTAGACCAAATTAGTGGAGTGCAGGTCTTACAAATATATTGGGTCTAATGAGTCAATGGAAGTCTTTTCTTATGATGAGACTACATTTTATAGGTCCTAGACCTTAATCTAGGTAATGACTCCATATCATTACCATCCATCAAAGATGGGTGTATATCATTTTGTCCTCACACCTCCATGTCATAAAACCTTTCATCTGCAAACAACCTTACCAATCATTTGTCCATTACCCTCCCTCATGCAGCAAGCCATACATGCCCAAATCTATCCATCAACATAGCTCCCATCACATGTCCTACAGATATCCTAAACCAGATTTTGTTTCCCTTACCCTCCATGATTCTTGATTTAATTATGGGCCATTGATATTGAACCATTGATATTTAATTGAATTACTTTGATTAAATGTGAACCATGGATATTTGAATGATTGAATTTGACTAATTATGAGCCATTGATGTTAATCTGATAATGATGTTTTGTTAAATTTAATTTGAACCATTGATGTTAATTTGATGATGATGTGATGTTAAATTAATTTATGCCATTGATGTTAATCTGATGATGTGATGTTAAGTTTAATTTGAGCCATTGATGTTATTCTAATGATGTAATGAGTTAATTTAATTTGAGCCATAAAAATCTGATTTACTGATGTTGATATGATCTGAACTATTGACTTAAGATCTTGAATTAATCTAAACCGTTGATCAAATCTGATGTTGATCACATTGATGATGATCGATTACATCAAGTCTGAGTAACCGATCAAATATGATCTTGATCACATTGTTGATGATCAATGCATTAAATCTAGACCATATATCTAAAATCTGTTTTGATACATTATTCACATCCTTTGCTTGATTCTCGCATGCTTTGGTTGATTCCCACATTCTATGATGCTCACATGCCATATTCAGATTATTCACTTGCCACATATTTGGATTACTCACATGTCATATTTAGATTGCTCATTGCTATATCTGTCCGTCATATGCTCATATGCTATAGTGGATGCTTACTGCCATATTTGGATGCTTACACAGTTATGATTGGAGATAAAATTGCATAAATCTTAAAACACACAGCAATTATGAAAAGTGAACCTTAAAATGAAAAGAACTCAATAATTAAGGTAAGAAACCATAAAACTAGAAAGAACAAAACAATTAGGAAAAGTGAAACCCTAAAATGGAAAAAACTCAGCAATTAGGGTAGGAAACCCTAAAACTGGAAAGAACAGAACAATTAGGGTAGGAAACCCTAAAAATGAAAATCACAATGAAAAGGGATATGAAACCCTAGAAACCTAAATAAAAAAGTCCAAATTTAAATGGTAGGAGTTTAGGTCTCATTCCTAGATCTTATTAACAAAAATGATAGGAATTTGGTACACAGGCCAAATCCAAATGCTAGGAGTTTAGGTCTCATCCCTAGATGTTATTGACAAAAATGATAGGAATTTGGTAACAGCCCAAATCCAAATATTAGGAGTTTAGGTCTCATCCCTAGATCCTATTGACAAAAATGATAGAATTTCATACAGCCCAAATCTGACTCCCACAAGCTTTCAAACTACATTGTACTTGATTCTAAGACAAACCCTAGAATAAGTACGCAATTTGAGACTCCCAAATATGGTACAAAGCCACCCATCAACCATTCATCCAATACAAACTTCAACTTGAACAAAGAATTTAATTAAAGCACATGCATAAACCACTTTCATAAATCTTTAATCACAAAATCCATTCGAACTACATTTTGGAGTTAATTTCTAGGATTGGAATACATAGGCAGTTTGAGATGGACGTCTCAGATTTAGTCCAAGACTAAACCATCATTTGGTTTGGTTTCACTATATAGTACTATACTCATTGTTTGTTTATTTGCTTTAAGATATGTTTGGCTGAACCCTAGGTTAGAAGAATTTAGAAACTTGGTTTAGGACTCCTCCATTGAACCCCAGTCATCCAGTTGACCAAGCACAGTCAAAATTAGAGTTTAAGAAAAGCGTAGGAGGTCGATTTGCGTGCCTAACATCATCCCAAAACCGTACCTTGAATACTTACTCATTCTCTTGCAGACCCAAGAACTGATACATTGGGTCATGAGTCAATAGAAGTCTTACCTTCTGGTGAGACTAGATTTTTAAAGGTCCTAGACCTTAATCTAGGTGGCGACTCCAATAAAACATTGATCTTCATTGATACATTTTTATCCCAAGGAGGATCATCCCTCATTGTCCTTACAGTGGAGACTCCACTAGGGATTTATATTCAAACTCCTAGGATACTTTTCTTACATTGATTGCTTGACATTGGATGCTAGATATAGGGTACTATATTTATGTTTATACATATTTGTTTTGGGGGGTATTGGGTTCAGTCACACATCGTGCCATTAGCTGATCTGGGTCTTTATGCATATGAGATCGCCTACTTGGAGAAAAGCATAGCCTTGACACATAACTTGTAGGGGTCAAGACCGAAGAGAGCCTCTGATGATTGTTTCTCGGGTCCACTCGGGGAGGCGTTATTGCTACTCCACGTCGCTTAACATTCTGCATCATGGTATATTAAAAGGAATCGAGGGACCCATGATTCACTACGTCAACGGAATAGGTCCACTCCTACTCGTCAAGGTAACCTTTTCTATCCTAACCTAATTTAAGCCACATGTATGTCATTTTTTATCCATCCTTGAAGCGACAAGGTAAAATCTACTCGATCATGATATTTACATCTGAAACGTCGAACTTCTGCCCGTTTTTGTCCTTGACTTGTCAACATCTTTGGTGGATCAACACTTGACTATTCTTGTCTCTCACTCGTTGGGAGCATGAGGGTTATGCATACCCACATACACATTAATGTATGTGGTCTGTACACGACCTCCATCGTACAAAGCTCATTGTGTTGACTTATTCAATATTGATATGTCAATCTCAAAAAACGATCGAAAAATCTTTGTCACGACATAAATACTGTGATCAAGGAGAAATTTATCAATTTTTTCAATCATGAACCGCTTTTGTCATCCCTCATGAAAACTATAAATAAGCATATCCATTTCAATTTATTGGAATTTGATGGATGAACCATGTGGTCAAACCTTGGTGCTACAATGATCTGTATAGAATCTTGAGGCCCCAAAACTTATCGCGGAGTCATTTAAATATAATCGAATTGTTACAGATAATGTCTAATGGACAATTTTCATAAAGGAGCTAACTTTGTTTGGTCGAGTCAGCTTGTATGTGCATTTGTATTCTTCTCATGTCTAGTTACTTCTGAGTCCTAACCTTTGTTCATTGTTTATATAGGAAAAAAAAAAGAATGAAGAAAAAAATAAAAAAAATAAAAAAAAAAGGAAAGAAGGAAGGTTGAACTAGGGAGGATAGAATTGTCCAGACCTGAGAGAACACCTGAGTGAGTAGAAAAACCATCCACTCCTATTACATCCACTCATAGGAAAGTCCCACCATTACTGGTTCATATCCCAGTTCATGTTCACAAGGAGAATTTTGTTCCTCAAAGTCCCACATTAGTTGGAAGACAGCACATTGAGACCCTAATGTTCTAGAGTAGAATTGGTCGTCCAAAATCAGAGTTGAGGAATCCAAGAGGGTAGAAAGCTGAATAACAGATTCTGAGAGATTTCATGTTTCTTTCCCATGCTAGCATACCTACCAAATTTAAATGAAAAATTGAGTTAAGAAAGCATTTCATTTACCCTTGGCGATAGAGCAACATTGACCAATGGAGTTGGTTTTTAACTTCCAAGTATTATTTTCATCACCCAAGGTGACCAGAATTCCCAGACTCAAAGGAGTAGCCCTCGAACCTTTATGAATGTCCCACCCACCTCCCAAAATCCAAGATGAAAAGGAAGACCTTGTGATCCCAAAATTGAGGTAGCCTAAAATGAACTTCAAATGTACTCTAAACTGGGGCACAACCAAATTGTCAGTGCATCCTAAACTGGGGCATAACCAAAATGTCAATGGATTTAAAATGGGGCATACCAAAAGAGGAGTGGACCAAACTAGGGTATAGGTCAGAGTTTCATGACATCCAAACTGGGGCATAAGATTGGAACGCATTAAACCCAGACTGGGGTATAGACCAGGTGGATGTCCAACCAAAATTGGGGCATAGATTAAGATGTTAATAAATTCAGGCGAGGTTTAACTCAGGATGGAAAGCGTCGAACACATGTCGATGGATAGGCGTAATGAGCATTACTAGAGAAAGTTTGAACGGAGATTCTATAAGACCCGTATTGAACTAACCCGGTCTTACTACCTTGAACCAGGTCTATCCATCATGGTCGAGCCAAATGGATCAAGTGTGTGAAGGAGACAACGATCCCAGATATTAAACTGACCCAAAAACAAAAAAATAGGGGGGAGGGTCGCACACCCAGCTAGGCAGGGTCGGACCCCCCAATATAAAAAGTCAGACCCTAAGTTTCTAACCGGGGGTCGAACAATTTAGAACTAGGGGTCGACAGGATCTCCGACCCCCTCATCGAACCCCAGTCTGCCGACAGAAATCATGAATTGGGAACTTTCCAAATTGCAATGGGATTCTTTCCTAATCTCAATGGGACTTATTTTGGGAGTTTCTACTCTATAAATAGGATGTCCCTAAGCTTCTTTCACTCCTTTTAGAACCCTAATTGGATTGAGAGAAAGAGAAGAGAAGGAGAAGAGAAGGAGAAGAGAAGGAAAGTGGATAAGAAGATCAAAGAGAAGGCTTCAGAGAAACAAGCCTGATTCTTCTCAGGTATGGATACTATCTCCATGTAATTTTAAAGACCTTAGAATAGATAGTGAAGAGGGTACGATCTAAGAGAAACCTAAATCATCCACCCATGGTTAGGTTTCAATGGAAAACCATGGGGGAGATCATTAAAACCATATAGGTGAATAAACTATGGTTCTAAACCATAGAACATGTATGGAATGGATTATGGAAGCAAGCCATAGGACTCAAACACAAAATAATGGACTGTAGGATGAAAAGTTCGACTAAACCCATGGGATCGCACAGAGGGTCGATGGAGAATCGACCCTACCAGACCCTAACATCGACCCCCAGTGTTCGGGAAGTCTAGAATTTGGGTGGTAGCACCCAAGGTCGATGGAAGATCCGACCCTAGCATCAACCCCCAGTTAACAGCAAGCTTTTTAAAATCAGAAATAATTCTAATTAAATTCTATCGACTTGATTAGGTCTTCTAGTGATATAATAGTGATATTTAGTTGATTCTTAAAGCTTGAGAGAGGATCTACAATTAAACAAAGGTGAGGGAACAAGACCTAATCTAATTGGTTAATAATAAACTATTTTATTCTTGAGTCCAATGCCATGATTGATTCTATGCATGTATGCTTGTTATGTGCATTCAACATGTCATCCAATATTTCTATTATTACTGGTCATGCATATTTAAATTATTGTTTATAACATGATGATGATGATGATGATGATGATAAGAATAGGCATGTGAATGTATGTGTGTGGTTGGTGTGCTTGATGCGAGTGAGTATCAGGGGGGTGTCATAGGCCGGGCCTCAGCACTCTAGCTCTATCTCTAACTCAAGTCTTGTCCACTGACATCGTCGTATCGCCATTACCTTAGCAGAACTATTACATCGTAGTGTATGAGGGGAGGTGGTCTCGGACCGTGTAGTCTCTGACTCGGTCGGAGGGCCTTAAACCTATCTCTATGGACGTATTGAGGGATGCTGGGGTGAGGCCTTTGATACACTGATTGGCATTAGGATTGGTTAGTTGCGAGCCCAGTTTGTAAGCCCTCGCCAACAGGGGCTTACGTGTTGGTATGGGTAGAGTATCAGGGGAAGTGTCATAGGTTGGAACTCAACACTTTAGCTCTATCTCTATTCCATGGTAGGGTGGATGGGGACGACAATCAACGTTAACCTTTGGCCGGGCTTCCACACCCTGTGCATAGAGGCGAGACGGCCACCGAACCTTTCTATAGCGCATTGCAAACTTATTTACCAGACCAAAGATATGAATTGAATGCATGCATATGTTTGTAGCATTGTTTTGTTTGCTCACTGAGCCATGATGTGTGCTCACCCTCTTGACGTTGAATATTTTTAGTTGATGATGTAGGTACCACTGTTGAAGATTATATGAGTGCTCCGATGTATGGGCGTGTTGCTGCAATGGAAGCCGAAGACTTAAAGGATACGCATGATCTCTCATGCGAGTGCAACTCATGCGTTTTCGATTAGATTTTTTTGTTTGAATTATTAAGGAAATGTAATTGATACTTTATTTATTTATGTCTCAGTTGATACAATAATAACTTGATATTTTATTATGGTTATCACAGTTTGATTTCTCAGTTCATTTACTATAAGACTTCTGCTATTGTGTGTTTATTCTGATTATGGTTGTGGATGTGTATGGTTTTATTTTTAATGGACATAGCCTATTAGAGATCCTGGTTGAACCATTGGTTCATTAGCGGTTCATCACACCATTCTGAATAGTACGGAATTGGGGTGTGACAACTTGGTATCAGAGCATCTCAGGCCTTGTCTGTGAAACCAGTATACTTCCACAAAAGTTTGTGAACTGAGATAGGATAAAAAAAATTTAAAAGATGTAATAATAACACACCATAAGCATCTGTGTTATTTGAGACAAAACTGAAAGAGAATATAATGCATCTATTAAATGAGAAATAGATTTATATAAAACCAAAAGAAGAACAAACATTTATATATATATGACTAAACCAGAGTACAATCCACAACCCGGACAGTTACTCTGAAGTACAAAGAACGATAAAAGAAATACATCAAGAAGCTGGAGGTGATGGGGGAGGCGATGCCTCACGGTCTCTATCATAGTCCTCAGCGTAGACTCTAGTCAACCAAGCTATCTGAGTCTGGGTCGTTTGGAGACCAGCTGTGAGATCAGCCACCCGCTGGTCAGTTACATGCTAAGCATCCCTAAGCTCTCCCACTCGCTGATCCGATATGTGCTGAGCAGCCAGAAGCTCTCCCACCCACTGATCCGACATGCGCTAAGCAGCCAAAATCTCTCCCACCTGCTGATCGGATAAGCGCTGAGCCTCTAGAAGCTCTCCAATCCTCAAGTCAGACATACGATGAGCCTCTCATATCTCATGCAATATCCTCATCATGTCATCAAAAGGAGCATATGAAGGACTAGCTACATGTGAAGGGCCAGCTGAAGAAGACGGACCAGCTCCTATAGCATGAGTAGGTGATGGAGGAAGTATGTCATCCACATCCATGTACAGACGATAGTCATCATCCCCATGAACCCCTGCTCCAGTGATTGCTACTGCTGCCTCAGCGTCAGCCATCTTCACTCGAGTGCAAGGGCACACCATTGTGTTCCTCTCCTCATCACTGACCTGGGCATCCCGCATGCCCATCTTCCAGATGGCCTCCCAATCTAGAGGCGATGAGAAGGATTTCTCCTGAATCTTCTCATCCAATAAGTCAACCCCCAGGCGGGTAAGCAGTGTAGTAATCATGCGTCCATAAGGAAGGTTGCCAGTATGACTGGGCAACGTGGCACTGATCATCATCCGCATGATGATATAGGGAAGGCAGATAGGCTGCCTAGTGCATATGCAGTACAACAGATACTAGGTCAACTGGGAGACCCTCTCATAATGTCCACTCTGCGGTATCAGGTTGTGCTGAATGATCTTGTAGTACACCTGTGGATCTTAACGCAGATAACTCACTTTCATCTCCCAGCGATCAGGTCTGATGAGTTGACGGTCTATCTCAGCCCTCATCTGTAATGAGAAGAACTGGGGCTCTCCAGGGGCACAGAATACAAAGGATCCACCATAGGAGATACCCAGCAAGTCCGCTAGCTGTCGATAGTCAAAAGAAATCTCAACTCCCTTGACATAGCTAGTGATCCGAAGCTCACCACCCCTCTCAACGTCGTTGTAATCCCCCACCACTTAGAGATTACAATAGAACTGGCGTACCAAGTCAGGACAGGTACATGCATCATAGGTGATGACAGGGAGCCATCCCATATCGCCAAAAACCCCCTCCACATTAAAAATAAGGCCAAGCTATCTAAGTCCACCTTACGGCCTCCCTCTACTTTCTTACGAGCGTAGCGGGCATACTGTGTCTCAGCTTCAGTGGAACGGAAGCGAAGACGGTCGCAAATACTGGGTACCTTGGTATGAGCCATAGTATCTGCAAATAAGAAAGAAAAACAAATAATGGCTTAGTAGAGATGAAAAACCTAAAATTTCGACATAATAATGACCTAAATTGGTCAAAAGCCTCACTTTTCACCCATACACGTGGGCAGGAGGACTTACATAGATCCTAAACTATCCTGTAAGACTCATACAGTCAGAAATTTTAACTAATGAGATTGAATTGGAAGAAATTTCAAGAAATTCAAAATCTCGACAAAATTAGGGCAAAAAGGGTAAATTTTGAGTTTTTCGATAACCAACTAATGAAACTCAAATATTTTTGAGGGCTTTCGTTCCTCGAGTCACCAATAATAAAAGCCCCCAATAAAAATCGAATTTTTACGGTTGGAAAAAGTTTAATTTGAAAAATACGAGATATACGAGCAAAAACCTAGGTAAAAAAACCTAAAAACATGAAAATGTAGAAGATATACCTGGAGCGGAGGTGTAGATGACGAAACAAGAAGCACAAACCACCAACGGATCAGAGTTGTCACTGTAGCAACTCAGAGGGACGAGACGAGTTGAAGCGGAGAAGAAAAAATGGGAAATGGACTCTGAATCGGAACTTAAAAATCTGATTTTTAGTCCGGGGGTCCGAAAATTCGACTAAAACCATCGACCCACCCATCGACCCCCGCATCGACCCTCGGCTCTTGGTATTCTGACAGAGAACCAGGGGTCGCACCCTGGGTCGGACATCCTCCGACCCCCCCCCATCGACTCCTGGCTCTCGGGAAGAATTGGTCATTGCTCAGGGTCGCATACTGAGGGTCAGACATCCATCGACCCTGCAGTGAAAATACATCATTTTCGACAGAATGATTTGAAAATTTTGAAATTTGCATTTGTTAGTGGTTTTAAAATATGAGAATGAAATGTAATGATTGTCTCACGTGTTCAATGATTTTCAGGCAATCCCACTACCAGATTAGATAATGGTTGGATGCAGAGTAACTAGATAGAGCCGTAACTCTATTCCACCACCACCACCTGTGGGGGAGAATAGCCAGACACACCCGAAAACACAGGGGAATACGAACACGGCACCATCCATCATAAATGGGCAGACAAATCCTATATATCTGCCAGCTCCACCTATAGACTTGGCCACAGTCATATGAACTTGGCCCAACAGCTGCAGCAAATGCAACAGGCACAGGCTACGATGCAAGCTGCCTTAGGTATGACTTTTTCAGCTGCACAGAGACCTCCAATGCCAACAGGATAGGCAAGTACAGCTCCAGGGGGAAGTAACATAGTACCCCACGCACCTCAGACTCCCATCATGCAGGCTCAAGTACAAAATCCTGAGGTAGCTCAAGGTGGATATCAACCCAAACCACCTATGTATGGGGCATATCTCCCGCAACAATTAGACCACTCCAGACTGGTGGATCGTTTCTTGATACTGAAGCCCAAGGAATTTAATGGCAAGCCAGTAGATCCTTTATGGCCGGCACACTGGGTTGACGAGATGGAAAGAAATTTTATGATGATGATAGTGAATGAAGAAGAGAAAGTATTATGTGCCACCTTTATGCTGAAAGGAGATGCACACCATTGGTGGAGGTCTACCAGGACATATTTATTAACAAAGCACGCCCAACTGACTTGGGATATTTATAAGGAGGCATTCTTTGAGAAGTACTTTCTGAAGTTTCAGAGATTATATGGAAAGAGAGTTCCTGAGTTTATATCAGGGGCAGATGACCATGGATGCATATCAACAGCGTTATGAAGAGCTGTTCTTCTTTGCACCCACCAGTATGCAAGAGGAAAACACAAAGACCCGAAGGTTCGTCATGGGACTTAGGGGAAGCATCCGTGAGCATGTTCTGGGACTTGAAAAGAAAATCTATAATGAAGCTGCACAAATTGCTCGAGTAATAGAGTCGAGCCAGAAAGAGAGCTACCTTGCTCAAAATAGGAGAATAAAAAGGCCTAATGGGAATTCTTACAATGGAGGGAACACCAAGATATTCAAACCCTTCTGTACTCAAGGCTTTAATGTTGCAGTCAAGACTACTCCTACAGCCTCACAGCATCAAAAGCCAACCCCTGAAGGGATGAAATGTTATAACTGCAATCAAGTGGGACATATGGCAAGGGAATGTCCTAAGCCCAAGAAGCAGCTACATCAAGGACGAGTTTACGCGGTTACATCTGAGGATGCTGCCGCATCGCCTGATGTGGTCACAGGTATGACTTAAAAATTTTTAAGTTAGTTGTATTACATTATATGAGCATGTAGACTAAACCAAAACAAATCACAGGTATCGTACTTATTAATGGCATTCCCGCCGAAGTACTCTTTGATTCAAGAGCTACTTACTCCTTTATATCTGTGTCATTTGGAAAGAAGTTAAATCTACCCCTTAAATCCTTAGATGGCAAACTACTTGTACGATCACGTATGGGATTAGAAGTGGAGTTAGAAAAAGGTCATAGACCATGTCCAGTTCTTATTAATGAAAAGACCTTGGATGCAACCTTGATCCAACTTGATATGGCAAACTTTGACGTCATCTTGGGAATGGACTGGTTAGCTTGGCATTCTACAAATTTATTGTGTGCCGAAAAGAAGCTGACATTTAAAGACAAAGAAGGAGCAGAGTTCAGTTTTTTGGGAACCAAACTTCCTCATAAACGAAAGCTCATACTCTCTGCGCTTAAGGCTAAGAAGTGCCTTGAGAAAGGAGTAGTCGGGTATTTGGTATCTATGGTCGACCTTACAAGGAAGCACCACGAATGGAAGATATTGAGGTCGTACATGACTTTCCAGACGTATTTCCTGAAGAAGTACCAGGATTACCACCCGACCGAGCTACAGAGTTTGTTATAGATCTTATATCTGGAGCCGCACCAGTATCGAAAGCACCTTATAGAATGGCTCCTACTGAACTGAAGGAATTGAAAGTACAACTACAAGAACTGCTGGACAAGGGTTACATTCGCCCTAGTATATCACCATGGGGAGCGCCAGTATTATTCGTGAAGAAGAAGGACGGTAGCGTTCGCTTGTGTATAGACTACCGAGAACTGGATAAACTGACAATTAAGAATCGATATCCATTGCTTCGGATCGATAACCTGTTCGATCAGTTGCAAGGTGCCAAAGTGTTCTCCAAGATCGATCTTCAATCGGGCTACCATCAGTTGAAGATTAAGGACGGTGATATTCCAAAGACAGCATTCAGGACCAGATATGGACATTATGAATTTTTGGTCATGTCTTCCGGATTGACGAACGCACCAACAACCTTTATGGAACTTATGAATCGGGTATTCCACGATATGTTGGATACGTCGGTCATTGTATTCATCGATGATATATTGGTTTACTCCAAAGACAAGGAAACTCATATTAAGAACCTAAACGCCGCTCTGCAGCGACTACGTAAGGAGAAGCTCTATGCCAAATTTACAAAGTGTGAGTTTTGGCTAAAAGAAGTCGCTTTTCTAGGCCATGTAGTATCCGTTGAAGGAATTAAAGTGGATCCGAGCAAGATCGAGGCTACTGTAAAGTGGGAAGCACTGAAGAGCATTACAAAAATTAGAAGTTTCTTAGGTCTAGCTGGGTATTATTGACGATTTGTGGAAGACTATTCCCGAATTGCCGTACCTCTCACCAGCTTGACTAAAAAGGGCGAGAAGTTTGTTTCGGCTAATAAATGCGAGAAGAGTTTCGAAACCTTGAAGACTAGATTGATATCCGCTCCAATCTTGACCATTCCGATTCTAGGACAGCCATTTATGTTGTACACCGATGCATCAGGACTAGGATTAGGATGTGTACTTATGCAAGGAGAACAAGTAATTTCCTATGCCTCAAGACAATTGAAGACACATGAGAAGAACTATCCCACTCATGATTTGGAACTAGCGGCAGTAGTAGATGCTGTCAAAATATGGAGACATTACCTGTACGGGGAGAAATTTTAGATTAAATCAGACCATAAAAGTCTTACTTAACTATTTAATCAGAAGGAGTTGAATAGGAGACAAAGAAGATGGCAGGAATTATTGAAAGACTATGACTGTGATATCCAGTATCATCCGGGGAAAGCTAATGTAGTAGCCGATGCGTTGAGCAGAAAGGCAATGATAAAATCTCAGGGAGAGGTTAGCACAACTACCGCAATGTGTAATACCGGAAAGGTATTCAGTCATAGTAATGAGCAGTTTGTGATAGATGCACCAGATGGATCAGCCAACCAAGGGTTTATTCATCGTTTTTCAAATATGTTCACCGCATTGAAGATTATACCGGATATAATTGATGAAGTAAAGACAGCTATCAAATCAGACCCTTACCTAAGAATGGTACAAGAGGACATCAAAAAAGGTAGGACTACCCCTAAGTTCACCTTGGACGAAGAGAAGGTACTGATGTACAAAGGACGAATATGTGTACCTGAAATAGAAAGCTTGGACATTAGACATCGATTGATGAAAGAAGCCCATACCACCATCTATTCGATACATCTTGGAAGTACAAAAATGTATCATGTTCTAAAGAAATTATACTGGTGGAGAGGAATGAAAACAGTTGTAGCTAAATTCGTGTCTCAATGCCTAAATTGTCAGAAAGTAAAGGCTAAACGACAAAGATCGGCCAGACTGTTACAGCCATTACCGGAACCAGCATGGGAATGGGACTGCATCACTATGGACTTCGTCACAGGATTATCATTGACTCCTCAAGTGGTTGATGCAGTTTGGGTGATTGTAGACCGCCTGACTAAAACAGCTCGCTTTATACCTATACGACCTCAGTATACACTGGAGAGGTTAGCTAAGCTGTATGTGGATAACATTGTGTGATTACATGGTGTACCAGAAAGAATTGTGTCCGATAGAGATCCACGATTGACTTCATAGTTTTGGGAAGGATTGCAAAAGGCTATGGGAACAATATTGAAGTTTAGTATTGCATTTCATCCACAGACAGATGAACAGTCAGAGCATACAATTCAGATCCTAGAAGATATGCTTCGAGCATGTGTAATTGATTTTAAAAGATCATGGGATGAAAAGTTACCATTGATTGAGTTCTCTTATAACAATAGCTATTAGGCTACTATACAGATGTCACCCTATGAAGCACTGTATGGCAGAAAGTGTCGAACTCCATTGTTTCAGAATGAAGTTGGGGAACGTAGTATTGTTGGACCTGAATTTGTTGAAGAGACTTGTCGAGTGGTCGACATTATCAAGGAAAGAGTGAGAACAGCTCAGAATCGTCAGAAGCAATATGTAGATACTCGACACCGAGACCTTGAATTCGTCGTAGGTGATAAAGTATTCTTAAAAGTATCGCCTATGCGAGATTTGAAATGGTTCGGACAGAAAGAGAAATTAAGTCTGAGATATGTCGGGCCATATGAGATTCTAGCAAAGCGTGGAAAAGTGGCTTACAAGTTAGCATTACCACCATCTATGTCAAGTGTGCGTGAAGTATTTTATATTTCCTTATTGAAGAAGTATGTCAAGGATCCGACGCATATTTTGACAATAGACCTACCGGATTTGATTGAAGATTTGACATTTGAAGTAGCACCAACTGAAACCACTAGTCGAAAGGTCCAACGACTACGCAATCGTGATATCTATTATGTTATGGTCACCTGGAGAAGTAGAGATATGGAAGAAATCACATGGGAAGAAGAAAATGTTATGCGAAATCAATATCTTCATTTGTTTGACTCGGAAGGTATGTATAATTTTGAGGATGAAATTTTTATAAGTAAAGGGGAGTTGAAGACCCGTATTGAACTAACCCAGTCTTACCACCTTGAACCAGGTCTACCCATCATGGTCGAGCCAAATGGATCAAGTGCGTGAAGGAGACAACGATCCCAGATATTAAACTGACCCAAAAACACAAAAATAGGGGGGAGGGTCGCACACCCAGCTAGGCAGGGTCAGACCCCCCAATATAAAAAGTCAGACCCTGAGTTTCTAATCGGGGGTCGGACAATTTAGAACCAGGGCTCGACGGGATCTCCGACCCCCTCATCGACCCCCAGTCTGCCGACAGAAACCGTGAATTGGGAACTTTCCAAATTGCAATGGGATTCTTTCCTAATCTCAATGGGACTTATTTTGGGAGTTTCTACTCTATAAATAGGACGTCCCTAAGCCTCTTTCACTCCTTTTAGAACCCTAATTGGATTGAAAGAAAGAAAAGAGAAAGAGAAGATAAAGAAAGTGGAGAAGAAGATCAAAGAGAAGGCTTCAGAGAAACAAGCCTAATTCTTCTCAGGTATGGATACTATCTCCATGTAATTCTAAAGACCTTAGAATAGATAGTGAAGAGGGTATGATCTAGAAGAAACCTAAATCATCCACCCATGGTTAGGTTTCAATGGAAAATCATGGGGGAGATCATTAAAACCATGTAGGTGAATAAACTATGGTTCTAAACCATAAAACATGTATGGAATGGATTATGGAAACAAGCCATAGGACCCAAACACGAAAGAATGGACTGTAGGATAAAAATTTCGACTAAACCCATGGGGGGTCGCATGGGGGTCGCATGGAGAATCAACCCTACCAGACCCTAACATTGACCCCCAGTGTTCGGGAAGTCCAGAATGTGGGTGGTAGCACCCAGGGTCGATGGAAGATCCGACCCTGGCATCGACCCCCTGTTAATAGCAAGCTTTTTAAAATCAGAATTAATTATAATTAAATTATATCGACTTGATTAGGTTTTCTAGTGATATAATAATGATATTTAGTTGATTCTTAAAGCTTGAGAGAGGATCTACAATCAAGCAAAGGTGAGGGAACAGTACCTAAACTAATTAGTTAATAATAAACTATTTTACTCTTGAGTCCAATGCCATGATTGATTCTATGCGTGTATGCTTGTTATGTGCATTCAATATGTGATCTAATATTTCTATTATTACTGATCATGAATATTTAAATTATTGTTTATAACATGATGATGATGATGATGATGATAGGAATAGGCATGTGAATGTATGTGTGTGGTTGGTATGCTTGATGCGAGCGAGTATCAGGGGGGTGTCATAGGCCGGGCCTCAGCACTCTAGCTCTATCTCTAACTCAAGTCTTGTCCACTGACATCGTCGTATCGCCATTACCTTAGCAGAACTATTACGTCATAGTGTATGAGGGGAGGTGGTCTCAGACCGTGTAGTCTCTGACTCGGTCGGGGGGCCTTAGCCCTATCTCTATGCACGTATTGAGGGATGCTGGGGTGAGGCCTTGGATACACTGATTGGCATTAGGATTAGTTAGTTGCGAGCCCAGTTTGCAAGCCCTCGCCAACAGGGGCTTACGTGTTGGTATGGGTAGAGTATCAGGGGAAGTGTCATAGGCTGGGCCTCAACACTTTAGCGCTATCTCTATTCCATGGTAGGGTGGATGGGGATGACAATAAGCGTTAACCTTTGGGCGGGCTTCCACACCCTGTGCATAGAGGCGAGGCGGCCACCGAACCTTTCTATAGCGCATTGCAAACTTATTTACCAGACCAAAGATATGAATTGAATGCATGCATATGTTTGTAGCATTGTTTTGTTTGCTCACTGAGCCATGATGTATGCTCACCCTCTCGACATCGAATATTTTTAGTTGATGATGCCGGTACCACTGTCGAAGATTATATGAGTGCTCCGGTCTACGGGCGTGTTGCTGCAATGGAAGCCAAAGACTTAGAGGATACGCATGATCTCTCATGCGAGTGCAACTCATGCGTATTCGATTAGATTTTTTTGTTTGAATTATTAAGCGAATGTAATTGATACTTTATTTATTTATGTCTCAGTTGATACAACAATAACTTGATATTTTATTATGGTTATCACAGTTAGATTTCTCAGTTCATTTACTATAAGACTTCCACTATTGTGTATTTATTCTGATTATGGTTGTGAATGTGTATGGTTTTATTTTTAATGGAAATAGCCTATTATAGATCCTGGTTAAATCATTGGTTTATTAGCGGTTCATCACACCATTCTGAATAGTGTGGAATTGAGGTGTGACAGTTCTGTCCCAAAACTAATCATAAGTTGGCATTAATGATGTCGTATCCAATTAGGGTAACTCGATGAATTACTTGTCTAAATTGGCTACTATCGGTATCTAATAGGTCATCGATGTTTGGGCTCAAGTCTGATATGTTTGTAGACACTAAAGTCCATTCCAAAATGCTTAGAAAAAAATGAACAATAATCATCTCATTTGAGACATCAACTGCAGTGCTTTTACTACTTCCAATCCATTCCTTCCCAGTTTGATACTTCTTCCTCTTCAATGTTCGCTGCCAATTCTGACTCTGATGACGATCGAGATGATAAGCCACCACCTGAACTTCTACTCCATCAACTTTTAGAGAAATAAAAGTTCAACACACACGTGAAAGTTACAAATGATTAAGTTGAAGTCATGGAAGCATTCTCAAAGATACAAGCTGATACATCAAGAAGTCATCCCATCTGGTCGATTTACAGAAAGAGTTTTATGGAATATTCCTCGAATGCTTTTACAAACTCATACAAGTGGTTCATTCAGTTTCAAAAAATGGGTCTACACACGAGGCATTATGAAGTTTACATCAATCCAAGTGATCAAATCTTCTATAAGTGCATGACATTTACAGACATGAAGTGTGCTACAGATCAACCCCAAAGTCAGAAGTGAACTCAAAAAAAAAAAAAAGATAGAAAAAAAAAAAGAGAAGAAAAAAAAAAAAAAAAAAAAAGAAAAAAAAGAAAAAAAAGAGAAAAGAGCTATGCAAAAATAATGATGTTGGTTGGCATTCTCCTTTGGAACTCTAATGATAGATCAGATTGGCTATGGTACAAAAACATGGGGCAGCTTTCTTTGGAATCTTGGTAATGAATGAGTTCGATTATAAGGCGTATACATGGGGCAACTCCTTTGGAGCCCTGATGATGGACGAGTTTAGTTATGGTGCAATAAGACAAGGGTTCTCGTGTAGCGACATATGGACACTATCTCTTAGAACCTGATTGGAGACCTGATCGTTTGTTGTATTTCATGTTGTGTGTTGAGCCGGATTTTCAATATTGGTCACTACATTCTGCCCATACAGGGGGTGGTCTCATCACTTTGTTGTCATCAGAGGATGATTTCTTATCGGCTAAAGACTCTCTCTCGTTCATTAATCTCGGAACTTCAAAGAGTCTACATTACATCATCCTTCCTTCAAATGTCACAAAATTTTATGGCATTATCTGTTGCGAACATGTCATCCTCTTGATACATAAATTTTGTTCAATAAATTTGACTGGAATATCTATCTGTCGTTCATCATTTCGATGGCATCCAAGAATTTCTATAGTCCTTTGTTGCTAGCCAATAAAATGGCATTGCCTAGTAAAGATCAAGTCATTCTACATAGAATACCAAACACTCTCCCAATGGTAAACCCATTAGACAGTTTCTTATCTGTCCATCTAGACCTTCGTCATCATACTTGTCTATAGACTTAAAGGTTTTGGGTCCAGACGTGGTTATAACCTATTTGGCATCTGAGCATAGCTTGTTCAGACTTGTTTCCTATCTGAATGACACCAAAAGGAGAAAGCATTGTTTGGCATTTTTCTATAGATTAGTATGGGGTTGCATCTCCTTAGGGCTACTTCTAGTGATGGCTCAAAGAAAATCACTTGCCTATCAATGTGTGCAGACATGAACTTGACACTAGGGCAAAATCACCTATTTATCCAAACATCATGAGTTTAGTTGAGCCTCCTTGTTTGAAACTCTAGATGAGTTTAATTGAATATAAGAAGAAAATGACCCACACAAATTTGGAAAAGTAAAAGAAAATTGAGTCATTGTCATCATTTGCCCCTCATTGAAAAGACCTGATTGCCCTTTGATCAATGTAAAACCCATATAAATTTGGTAGGAATGCACAACATATCAAGAATTTCCCTCTAAAGAAAGAAACATTTTTCTCTCAATCTAGATTAATTCAACTTAAGGAAAGTCGATCAAATCATATCTCTATTTCCTTTGGGATTTTGAGCAATGTTAGTGGACAAAGTGCAAGTTCTAAGCCCCAGTGTGGCCACTCAATATTTATGAAAAGTTCAGTTCATTTTGAGAGTGAAGAAAGATGAAGAAAAAATATGGAAAAAACACAATAATTATGGATATGCAACCCTGGAAAACCTAAGAGATGAAAATGTTAGGGATAGACAACCCTAAAAAACCTAAGAGGTGAAAATGTTAGGGATAGGTAACCCTAAAAAACCTAAGAGATGAAAATGTTAAGGATATGCAACTCTTGTAAACCTACTATTGAGAATAGTTAGGGATAGACAACTCTGGTAAACCTAGATGCCTGAACTACGCAAAACCCGATTCCGGATGGACAGAGGTCCCAAAGGATATATAGGCAATTTGGGACACACCCCAAATTTGGTCCAAATGCTACACATCTAGAGGCTACAAATCCAGAGCACAAAGCACATTTATATTTACATCATTTATGGTCTTGAGAAAACTCATAGACCTGATGAGGTCCCTATTCAAGAAGCTTGACAGTTACAGTTACATAATGGGCGGTCTTGAAAAAAGTCACAGACCTGATGAGGTCGCTACTCAAGAAGCTTGACAGTTACAATTACATCATAAGCGATCTTAAGAAAAGTCACATGACCTAATGAGGTTGCTACTCAAGGAGTTTGACAGTTACAGTTATATCACGAGCGGTCTTGAGAAAAGTCACAAGACCTGATGAGGCCGCTATTTAAGAAGCCTGATAGTTACAATTACATTATGAGCGGACTTGAGCTAAAGTGACAGACCTGATGAGGTCGCTACTCAAGAAGCTTAACAGTTACAGTTACATCATGAGTGGTCTTGAGCTAAAGTCACAGACCTGATGAGGTTACTACTCAAAGAGCTTGACATCTACAATTATATGTTGTACAGTGCAAAGGAAAGGATAGGAGTTACAGCATCAGTTCAAGGGAACAATGGCAAAATCCAAATTAAGTGCAGAATAATGCAAAAATGGACCGCTTTTTGTCTTCGGCCTCAATCGTTTACAATCTCGGCCGAAGAGGGGCATTTGTAAGCACCCCATTTTTGCCATCCCTGGTATGCAGAAGTCTAGGTGAACCCAAAAGGCATGTCTATGAGTCCTGATTTAAAGTTTAGATTTGGTTGCAACTTCATGGTAATTTTTGGTGGGCCCTATAGTAAAGTCATGGACTGCAACCTACATGGATGGGTAAGTCGCAGATTTATCTTTAAAATGAGATTAGAATCGCTCAATTCTGATGTCAAATGAAGGAGGTACGGCAATTTTAGTCCAGAGATAAGAATAAGGACATTTTTGGAAAATAATAATAAATGTCCAAGGGCCTGCATGCAAATTATCATAAGTTTGATAATTCAAACTTCATCTCCTGATATCTTGCTCATCTGATGTCCAAATTAAATTATTCAAGCGCCATTATTCCTCATTTTTGGTGCTCTACAAAGTGGACGTGGAAAATTTAGGACAGGTCTCCGAAGCGCCCAATGCAAAATTGCAAGCTGCAATGACCATTTAATTTTCAAAAATTCATATTTTGGTCACTCCACATCCAAATTAGTTGATTCTAGTTTCAGTGTGTTCCATTTTTTATTCTTTACAATGTGGATGGGGAAAAATTTTGAGACAGCGATCGCCAGAAAATCCCGTGAGGAATTGTAGCCAAAATGGGCTCACAAAATGATAGAGAGAGAAAAGCCAATCTTGGCCCAAACCTAGTCAATTCAAGCTAGTTTTAGCCATAACCTAGTCAATCTAGTCCAGCTCAATCCATCCAGACCAGCCCAGACCGAATTGGTCCAACCCATGTGCACATACATATATATATATATATATATATATATATATATATAATATTATATATATTGCATATTATATATTATATGATTATGCAATAATGTATATAATATTTATTTATATGTGGGATGTGTGTGTGCTGGCCATGGGATCCCATTAAGAAAGAAGCAGAAGAGGAAGAAAAGAATATTGAAAGAAGGTGCCGAGAAGAAGATGGAGGAAACAGGAGAATCGACCAAGGATTGGAAAAAAATAATGAAAAGGAAAGAGTTCATCCATCCAAGAGAAGGATTAGGAAAGAAAGTTGGGCATAGGAAGAATGGAAAAAAAAAATAAAGAAAGAAAATAAAAGGAAATTCAAGAGAGAGAGAAGAGGGTTTAAGAGGTAGAGTTATAGAATGAAGGGTGGAAAAAGATTTTTATTTTTTTTTGGGGGGGGGGGGGGGAGATATTGAGAAAAGACAGGATCCAATGAGAGAGATCCAGAGTGGGGAGAAAAATCCAAGGAGAAGGAGAATAGAAAAGAAAAAGATAGAAGAGAGAACCATAGCCAGGGAGGGAAAAATATTGAGAGAAAGAAATCAGAGAAGAAAAAAGGCAGAACCGGGAGAGCACTGGTGAGAGGAAGAGAGTAAAGGAGAGAAAGAGAGGCAGACCAAAAGGGTGAACAGAGGATGAAGAAGAAAAAGAAGAAGAAGAAGAAAGAGAGGCTGAGCAAGAGAAGGAGAAGGATCAAAGAGGGAAAAGAAGAGGAAGGCGGAGAAGACCAATATGATCAGGTGAGCTCTCATTACCCCTTGTTATCATATTATTTATTTTTTAAGCTTCATCAACCATTCCAACAACTGCAACTTCATCGCCATGCTGCACATACCACCACCATCTACCGCCTAATACCATCTCACCCCTACTGTTACCATCTCCCTAAGACACCCTGCTGCAACCTAACTTCCATACACCCCAGTCAACCATTCTCATCACAGATCACCACCTCCAGCCAGCCATCATTTATCCCATTGCAAATTTGATTACCTGTCACCACCCACTCACACCTTACAAACCCCTTTAAACCCGTTCATCCCATCACTGAATCTGCTACCCACTTGACTACCTCCATTAAACTTGTAAACCGCTACACCTAGTGACTCCCTTGCAACCAACCAGATGGCAATTCCACCCTCGATCATCCTTGACCTGCAGAGCACCCAACAGGCACCGAACCTTGCTGCCACCTGGTGTTCACTTCACTCACTTCCCAACTCACATTCGCAGGCCACCACTACTCACAAATCCCACTAAACTCCAGCGAGCCTCACGACACCTATCTACCTTCATCGGCCACCACTTATTCCCCACATGCCACTCCTACCTCTTTCATAAATCCCTACAACTAGCCACCGACCTGCAAACCTCCATAACCGAATCCAACTCTGGCCATCACATTTACATCTGTCAAACCCACTACATACACCTCACAGCAACTTCCACTCATGGAAATCCTATACCCAGCCTTACACCATGACACCTAGCCTTCCATCTTCTTTGTTCCATCCAACCACTAAGACCCACTTTTTCCCAACAACAGTCTGATACACTTCCACTTGTACAGCTCCACTGACATACCCATATGTCTACACCACTATGTCATAAAACCTTTCATCTACAAACCAATCCCTTGGTAACCTTACCAATCATCTGTCTACTACCCTCCCTTATGTAGCAAGCCATACATGCCTGAATCTGTCCATCAATATAGCACCCAACACCTGTCCTGTAGATATCCTAAACCCGACTTTGTTTCCCTTACCCTCCATGATCCTTGATTTAATTATGGGCCATTGATATTGAACCATTGATATTTAATTGAATTACTTTGATTAATTGAGAACCATGGATATTTGAATGATTGAATTTGACTAATTATGAGCATTGATGTTAATCTGATAATGATGTGATGTTAAATTTAATTTGAGCCATTTATGTTAATCTGATGATGATGTGATGTTAAATTTAATTTGAGCCATTGATGTTAATCTGATGATGTGCTGTTAAATTTAATTTGAGCCATTGATGTTAATCTGATGATGTGATGTGAATTTAAATTTAATTTAAGCCATTGATTTTAATTTGATGATGTGATGAGTTAATTTAATCTGAGCCATTAAAGTTTGATTTATTGATGTTGATATGATCTGAACTATTGACTTAAGATCTTGAATTAATCTAAACCATCAATCAAATCTAATCTTGATCATATTGATGATGATCGATTACATCAAGTCTGAATAGCAACTCAAATATGATCTTGATCACATTGTTGATTAACGATGCGTTAAATCTAGACCATAGATCTAAATTCTGTTTTGATACATTATTCACATGCTTTGCTTGATTCTCGCATGCTTTGGTTGATTCTCACATGCTATGATGCTCACATGCCATATTCAGATTATTCACTTGCTACATATTTGGATTGCTATATCTGTCTACCACATGCTCATGTGCTATAGTGGATGCTTACTACCATATTTGGATGCTTACATTGTTATGATTGGAGATATAATTGCATAAATCTTAAAGCACACAGCAATTAGGGAAAGTGAAACCCTAAAATGAAAACCCTAAAATTGGAATGAATAGAATAATTAGAGAAAGTGAAACCCTAAAAATGGAAAGAGCACAACAATTAGGGAAAGTAAAACCCTAAAATAGAAAAAAAAAAACTTGATAATTAAGGTAGGAAACCCTAAAACTGGAAAGAACAAAAAAATTAGGGTAGGAAACCCTAAAAATGAAAATCATAATGAAAAGGCATAGGAAACCCTAAAAACCTAAATAGAAACCCCAAATTAAAATGGTAGGAGTTTAGGTCTCATCCCTAGATCCTATTGACAAAAATGATAGGAATTTGGTACACTGTCCAAATCCAAATGGTATGAGTTTATCCCTAGATCCTATTGACAAAAATGATAGGAATTTGGTACACAATCGAAATCCAAATGCTAGGAGTTTAAGTCTCATCCCTAGATCTTATTGACAAAAATGATATAAATTTGGTATACAACCCAAATCCAAATGGTAGGAGTTTAGGTCTCATCCCAAGATCCTATTGATAAAAATTATAAGAATTTGGTACACAACCCAAATTCGACTCTCACAAGCTTTCGAACTACGTCGTACCTGATTTCTAGGGCAAACCCTGAAATACGTAGGTAATTTGGGACTCTCAAATACGGTACATAGCCACCCATCAACCATTCATCCAACATAAACTTCAACTTGAACAAAGAATCTAATTGAAGCACATGCATAAGCCACTTCCATAAATCATTAATCACAAAACCCATTTGAACTACGTTTTGGACTTGATTTTCAAGATTGGAATACGTAGGCAGTTTGAGATGGATGTCTCAGATTCAGTCTAAGACCAAACCATCATTTGGTTTGGTTCACTGTATAGTGTTGTACTCATTGCTTGTTATTTGCTTTAAGACATGTTTGGCTGAACCCTAGGTTAGAAGAATTTAGAAACTTGGTTTAGGACTCCCCCATTGAACCCTAGTCATCCATTGATCAAGCACAGTCAAAATTAGAGTTTAAGGAACATTTAGGAGGCCAATCTTAATCGAACGGTTTGGGTGCCTAACACCTTCCCAAAATCGTACCTTGAATACTTACTCGATCTCTTGCAGACCAAAGAACTGATACATTGGGTCATGAGTCAATAAAAGTCTTACCTTCTAGTGAGACTACATTTTTAAAGGTCCTAGACCTTAATTGAGGTAGCGACTCCAACAAAACATTGAACTTCATTGATACATTTTTATCCCGAGGAGGATCGTCCCTCATTGTCCTTACAAAACTCACGATCAAGAATCGATATCCATTGCCTCGAATCGATGATTTATTCGACCAGTTGCAAGGTGCCAAGGTGTTCTCCAAGATTGATCTTCTATCAGGATATCATCAGTTGAAGATCAAGGGCAGTGATATTCCGAAGATAGCATTCAAAACCAGATATAGACATTACGTGTTTCTAGTTATGTCTTTTGGATTGACTAACACCACTGCAACTTTTATGGAAGTCATAAATCGGGTATTCCATGACATGCTTGATACATCGGTCATTGTGTTTATAGATGACATCCTAGTCTACTCCAAGGATAAAGAGACTCATATAACAAATCTTAAAGCCACTCCTTAGCGACTGAGAAAAGAGAAGCTTTATGCCAAGTTAACTGAATGCGAGTTCTGGCTAAATGAAGTAACTTTCTTAGGCCATACAGTATTAGCTGAAAGAATTAAAGTGGATCCCAACAAGATTGAAGTTATTGTGAAATGGGAAGCACCTAAGAATGTTGTAAAAATTAAAAGTTTCTTGGGTTTAGCTGGTTACTATCGATGATTCGTAGAAGATTACTCTAGAATGGCCCGTACCTCTCACCAGTTTGACTAAGAAAGGAGAAAAGTTTGTTTGGACTGACAAGTGTGAAGAATGTTTCCAAACGCTAAAAGCAAGGTTAATATCGGCACCAATCTTGGCTATTCCCTTACCAAAATAACCATTCACCCTATACACCGATGCTTCTGGTTTGGGTTTGGGATGCGTACTCATGTAAGGAGAATAAATAATTATGTATGCCTGAAGGAAACTAAAGGTATACAAGAAGAATTACCCTACTCACGACTTAGAGTTAGCAACGGTAGTACATGCTGTCAAAATTGGAGACATCACCTATATGGAGAGAAATTTTAGAATAAATCAGACCATAAAAGTCTCACTCACCTGTTTACCTACAAGGAGCTAAACATGAGACAGAAAAGATGGCTAGAATTGCTAAAAGATTATGATTGTAACATCCAGTATCATCAAGGAAAGGCTAATGTAGTTGCCGACGTACTAAGCAGGAAAACATTAAAGAAGCTTGACGAAGAAGTTAGCACAAATCAGCAATGTGTGTCGTAGGAAGAATATTCAATTGTGGTGATGAACAGTTTGTAATAGATAAACTGGCTAGATCGACTGACCTAGGATTTATTCATCCATTCTCAAATATGTTCGCTACATTGAGGATTGTATCTGATCTGATAGACGAAGTGAAAACATCTATCCGATCAAACCCTTATCTAAGAATAGTCCAAGAAGACCTGGAAAAAGGTAGGATCACTCTTGATTTCACTCTGGACTCCAAAAAGGTACTAAGATACAAGGGAAGTGTGTGCGTACCTGAAAGTAAAGATTTGGATATCAGACACAGACTAATGAGGGAAGCTCATTCTACTTCTTATTCAATACATCCTGGGAGTACAAAGATATATCATGATCTGAAGAAACTATATTGGTGGAGAGGAACGAAAACAGACGTAGCTAGATATGTTTCTCAATGCCTAAATTGTTAATGGGTAATGGCAGAAAGACAAAGACCTGTAGGCTTGCTACAACCACTACCAGAACCAGCTTGGAAATGGGACTGCATAACTATGGACTTCGTCACTGGTTTACCATTCACTCCCAGAGCAGTTGATGCAATCTGGGTGATTGTAGATCGCTTAACTAAGACAGTTTGTTTCATAGCTATACGACATCAGTATACTCTGGAACAGTTAGCTAAGTTGTATGACGATAATATGCGATTACACGGTGTACCTGAAAGCATTGTGTCGGACCAAGGCCCCCAGTTTACTTCAAAATTTTGGGAAGGCTTGCAGAAAGCGATGGGAACAACATTGAAGTTCAGCACCGCATTCCACCCTTAGATAGACGGGCATTCAAAGCAAACCATACTTATCCTAGGAGATATGCTTCGTGCCTACGCTATGGATTTCAAGGGGGCTTGGAATGAGAAGTTGCCACTGATCGTGTTCGCTTATAACAATAGTTACCAAGCTACTATACAGATGTCACCTTATGAAGCATTGTATGGTAGAAAATGCCAAACTCCCTTATTCTGGAATGAAGTCGGAGAGTGAAGAATTATCAGTCGAGTAATCGACATAATAAAGGAAAGGGTCAGGACAAGTCAAAATCGTCAGAAACAATATGTAGATAATCGACACTGAGACCTTGAATTCACCATAGGTGATAAGGTATTCCTAAAAATATCCCCTATGAGTGAGTTGAAAAGGTTCGGACAGAAAGGAAAGTTATGTCCTAGATATATTGAACCTTATGAGATTCTGGCGAGGCGTGGGAAGGTAGCTTATCAACTAGCACTACCACCATCGATGTCTAGTGTACATGATGTATTCCATGTGTCACTACTGAAGAAGTACATCAGAGATCCAATACATGTGTTAGCGGCGGATCCACCAGATTTGATTGAAGATTTGACATTCGAAGTGGTACCTTTTGAAGTCACCAGTTGGAAGGTTCAATGTCTTCAAAATCATGACATCTACTATGTTAAGGTTACTTGGAGAAGCCAAGATGTGGAAGAAATCACATGGGAAGAAGAGAACGCTATGCTGAAGCAATATCCCTACTTATTCGACTCGAAAGGTATGTATAAATTTCGAGGATGAAATTTATTTAAGGGGGAGAGAGTTGTAAGACCCGCACTCCACTAACCCGGTGTAACCGTGTCATGTCAGGTCTTCCCATCATAATCGGATCGAGTGGACCAACCGTGTGAAGAAACCACAAGATCAGGTAAGAAAATCGACTCAAAAACACTTAAATATAAGTGTATGGTCGACTACCTGAGCTAGTATGGTCAACTATACAATGAGGAAATAAGACCAATCTAAATGGGACGTGTGGTCAATACTTCTGAAATGTGTGGTCGACAGATTTTGCGACCGTACATCCCACCGCACACACCCAAGTCAGACTCTAAAATTTGGAAACTTTTCAAATCAAAGGGGGATCTCTTTCCTATTGTTGGAGGGCTCTATATGGAGAGTTTTTCTCTAGATAAGGGACATCCCTCAGCCCTTTCTCACTCTTTTGAGTCATTATCAAACCCTAAAACCTAAGAGAGAAAGAGAGAGGAAGAGAAGGAGATGGGGATTTGGAGAAGAAGGCTGAGAGAAGGACTTTTGCAGACTCTCTGCAACAAGTAAGGTATGAACCATGTCTCGGTAGCCATAAAATACCTAGAGTAGGAGTTCCTAATGCAAATTGTGATACCAAATCCAATGTAAGGATTCATCTATGGGATTTTCTAAGCAAATCTCAAAGGGGGGGATCATGGAAAATGGGTTAGTGTACTTAGTCCAACAAAAACAAAGATTTATGGCTATAGAATGATCGTTAGGGAGAAACCCATTGATGAGCCAAGAGGAAGAACTCGAATTGGAAGTAAAAATCAGTCCAAACTCGTAAGGTCACAGCTATGGTCGACCATAGGGTGACCACAGAGTTAACCACAGTCATTCGAGAAATCCTAGGAAACACGTGGTCGTATATAGTGCGCCCATAAGTGGTCGACCATACGTGATATGGTTGACACAGGCATGTGACCACAAGATCTATCAGTCACCTATCAATGGTCTGTTTCGACTTTTGACTACTATAACTTGTCATACATGAACCCTAACTTAAATTCATAAAATTTCTAGGGTGCTAAATTGACTCAGAGATTTGCAAGGCTTGGAAAGAGATCAAATATTGTTAACAGGTGAGGAAACAAGACCTAAATTAATTGGTTAATAACAAGCTACATTTATTTTGTTGAGTCCAATGCCATGAATGATTATATATTTTTTTGCTTGTAATGTGCATCTCACATGTCATCCAATATTACTACTATTCCTGTTCTGCATATTATTTTATTATTATATATCTTATTATGGATGATGATAGGAATAGGTCTGTGTTTGTGACTATGGTTGATGTGCTGTATGAGGAAGGGTATTTGATCCTTAAACCATGCTTCACATTGACATCGTCATATCTCCATTACCTTAGCAGAACTATTACGTCATAGAGCATCAGGGGAGGTGGTCTCGAACCGTGTGGTCTTTGACTCTGCCAGGGGGCCTTAGCTCTATCTCTATGGATGTATTGAGGGATGTGCTGGCATGAAACCTTGGATACATTTGGATGGCATTAAGATTGGTTAGTTGAGAGTCCAGTTTGCAAGCCCTCGCTAGTAGGAGCTTATGTGTTGGTATGGGTAGGGCATCAGGGGAAGTGTTGGCAGTGTATGATCCAGACACTTTAGCCCTATCTTTATTCCATGGTGGGTGCATGTGGGATGGCAATGGTGTTTGATCCATTGGATGGATTCACACACTTGTGTATAGAGGTGCAATGGCTGCTAATCCTTTCTATAGCACAGTTGTAAACTTAAAATCAGACCAAAGATATAAATTGAATGCATGCATATGTTTGAGTATTATTTTGTTTGCTCACTGAGCCATGATGTATGCTCACCCTTTCGACGTTGAATATTTTTAGTTGATGATGCAGGTGTTATTGTAGAAGACTATATGAATGTGCCGACGTATGAACACATGGCGGCTATGGAAGTGGAAGCTATGGAGGAAGCGCATGATCCTTCATGCGAATGCAATCAATGTGTTTTTTTATTAGTTTTAGTATTATTTGAATAAGGGAACTTGTAATTAATTTTTTACTTTTTGTCTTGAGTTATTTAGAGAAAACTAGATTTAAATATTTATTTATCATTGTTAGACCTCAGTTCATTATTTATAAAGACTTCTGCTATTTAATTATTATCTCTGATTATTATTGTGGAATGTAATTGGTTCTCTATGGTGGGTATGGCCTATATGAGATCCTAGTTGAACCATTGGTTCTCATGATGGTTCATCATGGGACTTAGGGGTAGTATTCGAGAGCATGTGTTGGGACTAGAAAAGAAGATCTATAATGAAGCAATACAGATTGCTCGAGTTCTTGAGTCAAGTCAGAAGGAGAGCTATTTTGCTCTAAATAGGGGTATTAAGAGGCCTAATGGAAACTCATTCAATGGAGGAAACTCGAAGACCTTCAAACCATTCCATACACAAGGCCTTAATACTACAGCCAAGATTACCCAACAGGCTCAACCTCAACAAAAGCAATGGAATGCTGGAGTTAAATGCTTCAACTATAAACAAATAAAGAACTATTCAAGGAACTGCCCTAAAACAAAGAAGTAGTTGCAACAAGGGAAGGTTTTTACCGTGACTTCTAAAGACATTGCCACATCACCAGAGGTGGTCACAGGTATGACCCGACCTTTTGTTTTACAATACCTTGTGTGAGCAGATAGACTAAACTAGGTAAAATCACAGGTATCATACCTATAGTTGGCATACCCACCAGAGTACTTTCAACTCTGAAGCCACCCACTCTTTTGTATCTGTATCTTTTGGAAAGAAACTAAATATGCCCCTCAGACCTTTAGACTTCAAGCTATTAGTACGGTCGCCTATGGGATTAGAAGCGAAATTAGACAAAGGTTACGGACTATGCCCAGTCCTTATTGATGGACAAAACTATGGATGCAACCTTAATTCAACTTGATATGGTAACCTTTGACGCCATCTTAAGAATGGACTGGTTATCTCAGCATACAGTAAACAACACTCCGTAAGTTTATTGTGTGCTGAAAAGAAATTGACCTTCAAAGGCTAGGATGGTGCAGAATTTAACTTTTTGGGTACCAAACTTTCTCGTAAACGAAAACTCATTCTCTCTGTATTAAAGGCTAAGAGATGTCTTGAAAATGGTGGAGTTGGATACCTTGTATCCGTAGTGGACCTTGCAAAAGAAGCACCACAAATGGAAGATACCGAGGTTGTGCGTGAATTTCTCGATGTATTTTCTAAAGATTTACCAGTGTTGCCACCAGATCGAGCGACAAAGTTCGTTATAGACCTATTGCCAGGGTCGGCACCTGTGTAAGGCACCCTATCGAATGGCTCCTACTGAACTGAAGGAATTGAAGACTCAACTGCAGGAATTATTAGTCAAAGACTTTATCCGGCCAAGTATATCGCCATGGGGAGCACCGGTATTGTTCGTGAAGAATGACGGTAATATTTGACTATGTATAGACTACCGAGAATTGAACAAGCTAACGATCAAGAATTGATACCCATTACCCCGTATTGATGACTTATTTGATCAGTTGCAAGGTGGAAAGGTGTTTTCCAAAATGATCTACAATCTGGATATCATTAGTTGAAGAATAAGGATGACAATATTTCAAAGATAACATTTAAAACCAGGTATAAACACTATGAGTTTCTGGTCATGTCCTTCGGACTAACCAATGCACCAGTGTCTTCATGGAACTCATGAACTGAGTGTTCCACGACATGTTGGACACATCGATCATAGTTTTTATAGATGACATATTGATCTATTCCAAGGATGAAGTGACTCATGCGACGGATCTCAGAGTAGCCTTACAACGGCTGAGAAGGGAGAAGCTTTATGCCAAATTCAAGAATGTGAATTCTGGCTGAATGAAGTACAGTTTTTAGGTCACGTAGTGTCTTCAGAAGGAATTAAAGTGGAGCCAGAGAAAATAGAAGCAATTGTGAAGTGGGAAATGCCTAAGAACGTTGTCGAGATTAGAAGTTTCCTGGGGTTAGCCGATTATTATAGACAGTTCATGGGAGATTACTCTAGAATCGTCATACCTCTCACCAAGCTGACCAAGAAAGGGGAGAAGTTCATTTGGTCTTATCAATGCGAGATGTGCTTCCAGACTTTGAAGTCGAAGTTGATATCAGCACCCATCCTGACCATTCCACTAACAGGGCAGCCATTTACCCTATATACTAATGCCTATAAATTGGGTCTAAGGTGTGTGCTGATGCAAGGTGAACAAGTAATTGCTTATGCCTCAAGACAATTAAAGAAATATGAGAAGAACTACCCTACTCACGATTTGGAACTAGCAGCGATGATTCGTGCAATTAAAACTTGGAGGCATTACTTTTAAGACCCGCACTCCATGAACCCGATCTAAACCTTTAATTCATGTCGTAACAGGTCATTCAATCATCACCGGGCCAGATGGGACGAGCGGATGACAATCAGGTATGAAAACGGACAAAATTACATGATATTATTTTCATACCGGTCGATGGTACCGGTCTTGGTACCGATCGACCGGTATGGCCTGCACAGTAGACCACTTAGATCCAGAAAAGGATCTCTGTGGGTCTCACTTTTTAAATTCCGAATCGAAGGACTTTCCTAATGTTAGGATGCTTCCTAAACTCAATCCTAGCCTATATAAGGACCCTTAAATCTCCTAAAATCTCTCTCATTGATCCTCACAAACCCTAGAAAGGAGAAAGAGGTTGAAGAAGAAGAAGAAGCTAGGAAGGAGCGGGAAGAGCCGCCATTGTCGTTGGACGAAGAACACATTATCACGAACCAATGGTAAGTGCTTAAACCTTCCTCTACGTTAAGCTAGATTGGTTAGTCATGATTGGATCAATACCATGCAAAGCAAGGTATTGATCTAAACCCTATTTTGTCGTCAAACCCTAATCCTGTCGGTAAACCCTAGATTCAAGTTCTAGGTTGAAAATCATCGAAACTAGGACTTGAATGGAGTTGGAAACAACTCTAACTCAGTGCTCAAACCTAGAATGTGTAGGAGAAACCCTAGAATCAATAGGGGGTGACTGACGAAAGGAGAGAATCGGATGTATGGTCATCCGGAGACATACCGGTCGACCATACCGGTCACACCCTATGCGACTGGTACCTACGACCGGTATCTCTCGGAGGATGGTCTGTGGGGACTGGTCAACCATACCGGTCTCACCTTTCCCCACAGTGTCGCAGCCAGTACCTGCGACCGATACCTGTGACCGGTCTGCTCTGTGAGGAGGGTTTTTGATCTTGTTGGTTTTCCGACCAACGTAAACCCTAAGAAAACTATTCTAACTCAACCCTAACATCATGTAGGACCTTATGATAGCGAGTTTGGATTCTGTGACGCGGAACAAGCTATCAAACAAGCGTCAGGTAAGGGAATCAAAACAAAACCCTAATAATTTAATAACAGTAAAACATTGTTACTAACTATGATTCTGTGGACTGATGTTTGTGCATACTCGCATGTCATCCTTTACTTTCAGTTATTATTATTGTTCATGCATACTCACTATGCTAGGATGTGACTGTTAAGCATGTGATTGTTTTTGTTGGTGTGTGGAATGGGAAGGGCCGGGGTCTGGGATCATTCCTCACACTAGCATCTTTTCATATCATTCTGTCTTAGCATGCTTGGTCCGGGTAGGGTATCAGGGGGAGGAAGTGGCACTGTGGTCTTTAGCCTGGCCACTAGACTCTAGCTCTATCTCTATGCCGTAGGGAGCTGTGCTGGGATAGGGCCTACTATGATGACATATAGGATTGATAGTTGCGAGCCCAGTTTGCAAGTCCTCGCCAATAGGGGCTTACATGTAGGTATGGGTAGGGTATCAGGGGAAGTGTTGGCAGTGTTTGATCCGGACGCTTTAGCTCTATCTCTATTCCATGGTGGGTGCATGTGGGACAACAGTGGCGTTTGATCCATTGGACGGCTTCACACACTCGTGTATAGAGGTGCGGTGGTCGCCAATCCTTTCTATAGCACATTGTAAACTTAAAACCAGATCATGACGTGAATGTTACTCATGCATATGTTTGTTGCATTGTTTGATTGTCTTACTGAGCTAAGTTGTGAGCTCACCCTTGTATATATACATGCTTTTAGTTGTTGATGCAGGTTATACTGTGGAGGACTATATGGATGCTTCGACGTATGGAGGCGTTGCTGCTTTAGAAGTGCAAGCAGGAGAGGACGAGCATGACGCTTCATGCGAGTGCCCTTTCTGCGTGTACCTCTAGGATGTTGATTTAATTTATTTTATTTATTTTTGGTTGGAGATACAATTGATGTAAGGATATTTAATTATGTTTTGGCATTTGAATAACTGGATATTTTATTAAATTTATCAATAGATCACTCAGTTTATTTTATTTAAGACTTTCGCTGTATTTTATTATATTCTGATTATAGTTATGTGCAATAGTTTGTATAAGTGGACACGGTCTTATTGAGATCCTGGAGTGAACCGTTGGTTCAGTGACCGTTCACTCACACTTCTGGTTTAGCCAAAATTGGGGTGTGACAACTTGGTATCAGAGCTCTTAGGCTCTGTCCAACAGACCGTATTTGCACTTAACTGAGTCGATGAACTGAGATAGGAAAAATTAAAAGCCTTAATAAAAACGCACCTTAAGCACTTGTTTGATGCCTAATACTAAATACTAAAGAGCATAATGTACTATATTAAAAGTGAGAACCTAATAAATAGACATGCTCTAGTTAGGAGACCAAAATGACAAGTGAGAATGATCATAAATTTCAATAACAAGTAAGAAGAAGAATCGTATCAAAGAATAAAGCATAAAGCATTCCAAGAGTGAAAAGTTAATTGTGCTACAAGGTACAGTCCACAAACCGGACAGTTACCCTGTTATAGAAGTCAATGTACTGTGAGGGAGAGAAATATAAGGTGATCTATCATGGGGTTGGGGGCATCGGACTAATAGGGTCAGCGATGTCATAATCACGCTCATATGCGACCCTGAGCCATTGTACCTGCTCTTGCGTGACTCTGAGCCTGCGAGAGAGGCGCCCTAGGTCACGGTTCATCTCACGCTGGGCATCCCAAATCTCCATAAACATACCCATCACTATATCGGGAGGAGGCTGGGATGGTCCTGCTGTAGGTATGGGCTGCGGTTTCGGTGTCAGAATGTCCTCCATCTGATCATCATCATCATCATCTCCTGCCTCTTCTGCATGAGCTGCATTGGCTGCTACTGCCGCTGCTGCTACCCTCCTAAGCGGATGAGGATGAGCCTCTAGCTCCTCATCATTGATTGGTAGGTTATCCTCTTCATCCAAACAATGGCATCCCAGTCAATGTCTGATGTCATGGTGTCTTCGACCACAATCTTATCCCTCATGTCCACTCAAAAGCACTGCAAGAGTGTAGTGATAAGCTGACCATATGGGAGATTGCTAATTTGATCGAGCATGGTAGCCTGACGCATGGTCCTGATGATAATATAAGGAAGACAGACCCGCTCCCTAGTGCAGACATAATAAGTCAGGTATTGGGTGAGCTGAGATAACTCACTGTAGTAGCCACTCTGAGGAACAATATTGTGCTGGATGATGCAACAGTATACCCGAGGCATAGGTCTCAAGCTAGCAGCTTTTATGGG
This sequence comes from Protea cynaroides, assembly GCA_028583415.1. NCBI lineage: Eukaryota > Viridiplantae > Streptophyta > Magnoliopsida > Proteales > Proteaceae > Protea > Protea cynaroides. The sequence goes on from CM053269.1 coordinate 10,930,204, forward strand.
CGCTCCTGGGTTAAGGATTTGCTCTGAAACCTCCTGGCGCAGATCATCAGTAAGAAAGCCCTTCATCTTGGGGGCACAGTACACCAAGTCACCATCATTGGGTATCCCCAAAAGATTAGCAAGCTGGTGAGTGTCAAAGGATATGGGAACGCCTTTGACAAAGCTGGTGATGCGGAGCTCCCTACCACGGCTGAAGTCGTTAACATTTCCCTCGACCTCCAGGTTGGCGTAGAAATGTTTGACGAAGTTGGGACAGGTGGTCACAGTATAAGTAATGACAGGTAACCACCCAAGTTCACCAAAGGCCGCTTCAACGTCAAATCGTTGTAGCTGCTCTAAATTTACACGTCGCCCTGACTCGATGTTCTTCTCTTCAAACCAGGGAAAACGGGCTTGTGCCGCCGCAGAACGAAACCACCGTTCATCAAATTGTGGAACCAGTGGATGTGGAAGGTTCATGCCAAGACCGAATGCATGTTTACCTATGCCACGACGTTGAGACATTTTGAACTACAAAACAAAAACAAATAATGAGAATTTGGTTAGAATTTCTAAAATTTTGGCAGCATAACCACATTAAATTAAAGCAAAAGCCTCGAACTCACACAAAATCTGGGGAGGAGGACTTACGTAACCATCTAACACCATACGGAAACCAAACAACCATCAAACAAACAAGGAATTTAACAATTACAAGAAAAAAAAATTGATTTTGACCAAAACCTAGGTCAAAAACCTAAAAATTCAATTTTTAGAAAAAAACCATATGGTGAACCTCAAATTGGTTGACGGCTTTTGCTCATACAGGTCCCTAAACTCATTCTAAGATGAAGAAAAAGAGTTCCTATGGTTAGAATCTTCTAAACCTAGATAAACCTAGTTTTTGGGCAAGAAACCATGAAGAAACGATGTAAAAAGGAAGAAAGGAAGGAAGAACCTTACTTGGAGATGATGTTCAAGGTCTTGATCGGAAGAAAATCGCTTCTAAGATCACCGATCGGACTATAGCAACTCACCAAGCCAGAGAGGAATCGCCACCGGAGAGAAAGGAAAGAAGAAAAGTGAGAAAAATCTCACTTTTTCACGATTTTAAAGGCAATTTGGGCATATCGGTCGACGGTTTTGCCCATACCGGTCAACCGGTACCCCCTGGGTATGTTGACCGGTACCTCTCGGTCAGGAGAAAAATCCTGACCGGTTGACTATACCAGTCGCGCCATACCCTACAGAGTTGCGACCTGTACATCGACCGGTACCTCTCGGGAACTCCGAGAGGTTTGTCCGCCTGGACATACCGATCGCACTACCATACACAGTGCCATGACCGGTATGTTGCGACCGGACATATATTCTAAGCCCATAAAATTTTGAGATAAATTTTTAAAAATTTTGATTTAAGTTTCCTTACAAGTTTCGCCTTGCACTTGTTAAAGACTAACACTATTATGACTATTCGATTGTACCTCATGTGTTATGTCTTCTTCTCAGATCCAAGCAGGAAAAACTAATCTGAGATGGTAGGCGAAAACGGTCGTAGAGGCTCACGAAGGTGTCACCACTCCAGGGTGCGCCAAGACGAGGACAACGTGGAAACATGAACTATTGATGAGCAAAATGTGAACCTAGAAGGTGGAGAAAGGCAGAGTCCCAGAGCACCAACAAATTTGTCAGGACCTCCTCACACTAACTCTGAGACAATTGTGACGAATCTGGTTTATCAAATGGAAGCTCTGCAGAAAGCATTCCTGAATGAGATGCTGAAGATGTTCAGGCCACCAGGATATATCCCTACAGAAGGTACGCCTGAGTTTGGGGGAAATAACACCACACTGCCAATGGATGGTAGTACTGGGCCGATGGGCCAAGGACAGAATCTACAACCACCACACCAATTTCCAACGTCGTCTGCCTATCAAGGAATCTATCTGTACCCACCACCATGGTATGGAACGAATGCACAGGGGCAGAATGACCTAAGCTGAGCGGTGGATAGGTTTTTGAAATTGAAACCCCCTACTTTCACAGGGAAACCAGGAAAACCACTGTGGTCTGCACAGTGGGTGGCTGAATTGGAGAAGAACATCCGTCTGATGACTTACACAGAGGATGAGAATGTGTTATTTGCTACGCACATGCTCAAAGAAGATGCTAATGCCTGGTGGAATTCTACCCGAACATATTTGGAAAAAATAAAAAATGAGAGAGAGAGAGAGAGCGGTGGAGAGGAGGAGAAGAACCGAGAAGATTGAGAAGGGGGAGAGGCGGTAGCGAAAGTGAAGAGGAGAAGAAAAAAAAATAGAAGAAGAGAGAGACAGGTAAGAACTACTCACCTACTACCCTGATTTTTTTTTATCTTAATGCTTTAATCGTCACCATCTGCAACATCTCCTCCAACCCGCATCCACCTGTGCAACCATCTGCATCACCCTTCTATGAACTACATCAGTTCCTCATCCCTCCACCGCAACACCTGTACATGCCATCCAAACTCACCCTCACAGCACACCTGTCCACCTACTGTTGAACCGGTCACTAATCTACTTACCAGCTTTTGTATCATCAAATCCAGATCATGCCGCCTTCATGTAGCCATCTATTAGCTTACATCCCACTTTACCATCCACCTCACATTGCCTCCACCAAACCTAGTCTATAACATCAACTCAAATACTCCCTGCACTCCAAGCTTTCCTTGATCACACTTGTTGAACCCCAACCGAACCTGTTGCTCCATCTCCATTGCAGCCCTACCTGATCCACATGCATCTCATCCACCAATCCAGCACCCCTAATCCAATTAATCTGTTGTATGCCTTCATCAACCTGATTTAATCCCAACTTCCATCTAATCTGTCCCATTCATCCTTGATTCCATTGCGAACATGACATTGAATAAATTTTGTGTGAATCTAATATTAATTTGAATTTTTTTGTAAGATAAGATCTGGCCATTGAATTTGAATATTTTTATATGTAAATCTGACCCTTGATTTTAATAATTTGATGATCAAATTTAATCATTGATTTTAATAATTTTAATGATCAAATCTGCTAATTCATTTTAATAATTTTAATGATCAAATTTGACCGTTGATTTTAGTAATTTTGGTGATTAAATCTGACCATTGATCTTGAGTGTTTGGATGATTAAATCTGGACCATTGATATTAAATATTTTGGTGATTAGATTTGACCCATTGATCATAATCTACTTTAATGTAGAATTTGAACCATTGGATGACATGAAAACTGATTTAAATGAATCTGAATGATTGGATTACCATCTTGAGTTATTTGAACCGTTGGATTATATTTGGGAATGTTTTAAATGAATATGAACGGTTAGATTACCATCAATAGTGATTTATACCATTGAATTTTTCATCATGAGTGTTTTTAGATGCTCACTAACATGTTTGGATGCTCATTGCCATATTTAGATGCTGACTGCCATGTTTAGATTTCACTGTCATGTTTGGATGCTCATTGCCATGTTTAAATACTCACTGTCATATTAGGTCTTGCCATGCTTAGAAGATAGCATACTAGATCATGCCATATAGGCTCTTGCCTTATTTGCAATATATACCATATTTGAGAGATTTCTAACAATCTTACTATATGTGAATTTCTTACCATAAATGTTTTATATGCCATATTTAGATAGAATATTCCATTTCTAGTAATAATTTAATTTATGCAACACCCTAGTCGAATTGCCATATCTGTACACCTAGCAAACATATTAGGCGTGGGGATGTGCATTTAGGCACCCACATTCTTGGGAAGGGTATAATGGGAATAACAAAAATCTTAATAAAGGAAGAGAATGCTTTGCCAAACCTTTCAAAATTAGAACTTTGGTTGAAAAGGATAATTCAGGACGATTTTACCCCTCGGTAAACCCTAAACCTAGAATAGGTTCTCAACCCTAAACCTAAAATAGGTTCTAAATCCTAAACCTAGAACAGGTTATAAACCCTAAACCTAGAATAGGTTATCAACCCTAAACCTAGAACAGGTTATTCTGCCCGAACTATGCGGATTTTGATTCCTAGGGCAAACCCTAGGATACGTAGGTCATTTAGGAGAATCCCAAATTTGGATCCACACCTTAGTGTACTTGGACTATCCATAGATCCACTAGGATATTCACCCACAGAGTTCAAACTACCGGGATTCTGATTCCTAGGGCAAATCCTAGGATATGTAGGCTATATGGGAGAATTCTAAATTCGGATCCAAACCTTAGTCCACTTGGACTTTCCATAGATCCACTAGGATATTTACCCACATTTTGAACCAAATAGGGTTATCCACATTCCTACCCAGAAAGGGTTATCCACATTTTGACCCAAATAGGGTTATCCACATTTTGACCCAAATAGGGTTATCCACATTCAGACCCAAAAAGGATAATCCATTCTTAGATCCACTAGGACTATCTATCAGTTCACATGGACTATCCAGATCCTAACCCATAGGATTTCTCAGCCTTTCAAGCATAAACTTCAACTTGAACAATGAACTTAATCATGCACAAGCATAAACCACAGCCATAAACTTTAATCACACCTGAACTACGATGGTGAACCTGATTTTCAAAATAATTCCGTGATACGTAGGCAATCTGATGAATACAAATTCGGTTCAATGATATCAAATCAATTAGATTGGTTCGGTTTAATAGATAGAGTCTAGCATAGGAAAGGTATAGGAAATCGATTTCGATCGGGCGGTTTGGGTGCCTAACCCCTTCCCATAACCGTAACCTGATGCTTACCCATTCTCTGATGGACCAGAAATCCAATCTAATGGTCATGAGTCAATCGAAGTCTTACCTTAGGGTAAGATTTCACATTTCTAAGGTCCTACACCTTAATCTAGGTGGCGACTTCCAAAAAAAGATTACAATCTTTGTCCTCACAACTGGACAAAACTCAAATGTCAAATGTTTCAACTGTCAACAATTGGGTCATTATGCAAAGACCAGTACTCTACCTAAGAAGGAACTTCCACAGCAAGGAAAGATATTTGTAGTCACCACTGAGGAGGCAGCCGCATCACCTGATGTGGTTACTAGTATGATTATGTCCCTTACCATTTGGCTTACTGTTTTTTGTGTTTGAGCAAGTAGAACTAAGGGATAATTAAATTTCAGGAACTGTAAATATAGCTGGTGTACCCGCCAGAGTACTCTTTGACTCTGGGGCCATGTACTCCTTTGTTTCTATGTCTTTTGGGAAGCGAATGGAGTTTCCTATCAAGTATTTAACTCCAAGCTTGATAGTTTGCTCTCCGTTGGGAGTAGAAGTGGCATTGAATGAATGCTATGGGTCGTGTACAGTTAGTATTGAGGGTCGAAACCTAGAAGCAAATCTGGTTCAACTTGAGATGGCAGACTTTGATGTCATCTTGGGAATGGATTGGCTAGGCCATCATTCAGTTAGCTTATTATGTTGCGAAAGAAAACTTGTGTTTAAAGATGATAAGAGAAATGAGTTTAGCTTTACTGGAACCAAGTTACCTAGGAAGCGGAAGCTGATCCTCTCTGCCCTAAAAGCTAAGAGATGCTTAGAGAAGGGAGGAGTGGGGTACTTAGTATCTGTGGTCGACATCACTGCAGAGGTGCCAAAGATGGAAGATCTAGATGTGGTACGACAGTTTCCAAATGTTTCCAAAAGATTTACCAGGTCTACCTCTAGACAGGGCTACAGAGTTCATGATAGACCTTATGCCAGGGTCGGCGCCAGTGTCTAAGGCACCATACAGGATGGCCCCTACTGAATTAGGAATTTAGACTCTGCCTAAATCAGTCAAAAGTAGCTAGAATCGGCTTAAATCTTAGAAAACTTGATTCATTGAATCAGGAATCAGATCCAATGGATTTCAATCGATTGGATTCCAATTCCAAAAATAGCGTTTTTTTTTTTTTTTTTTTTTTTTTGGGTAAAATTCCAAAAAGGGTGTTTTACCAACTAAGAAATAAGGATGATTCTCACATCATTGAGCATCCAAACGTCCCTCAATACAGACAACAAGGGCCCATTTCAACGGTCTATAGGCTTTAAGTCTATCTATCCAATTTAAAGAAAGAAAAGTTATTAATGGCTCTTGCCATGATCTGGAAGAATCAAAACAAAACCTTAATGGAATTGATGACTATGCCAAAACAAACAAGATGAATGCTGCTAGAACCGACCAACGAAAAGAATTGAAGCAAAAGAAATGTCGCTGGATTGATAATCAAACTAAAAATCTCAAACCCTTTTCTTCTTCTCACTTACGTTTTTAAAAATAGACTAAAACTAAACGTGTATGAATTTTAGGGAAAGAATGAGCCATAACCCGCGTAACAAATTCCTGCTTAAGTTAGAATTTCGACTACGGTACAAATGTGTTTTAGGCTATGGCTTCTTCGTGGCCATGGGTATAAATGTATTTTAAGCTACAGTAATTGGTCTACCATAGCCAAAACTAATTTCCATAACTTAGATTTCCCACCCCGCCCAAAGAAAACCAATCCCGCCAATAATATTTCACTGGTTAGGGTTTTCGGCTACAGTAACTATATAGCTATAGCTAAAATATATTTTTGGCTACAACGTAAAATGTTCCATTTCCATAAATTAGTTTAAGCTATGGCATTTATAAGCTCGGAAGTACGATATATTTGTAGCTACAGCTATATAGTTACCGTAGCTATAAATATGTTTCTAGCTAGGGCATACAAACTTCCATTGCTATAAATTATTTTAGGCTACGGCTAATTAATTACAGTAGCTAAAAACTGTAGCTAAAAATAAGAATTGTTGTGAAGTGAACATCATCAATTAGACAATAAACCTCTATGTTCCTCCAAACGTATCAATGCCCAATCTCCTATATAACAGTCTTACAAAACTATTGTAATTGAAGCCACCTTGGATTTATTCTAATATGGGAGAAGTTAAACCCACCCTGGACTTATTTTCTTTGGTATTCTTCGGTTCCTACAGAACGAAAGAACAAAAAAAAAAAAAACTATCCACACGGAGAGTTATCAAACGTAGCCTAAATTTTCAATATAGGGAACATATGGGTTCCTACAGGTTTTCTATGTAGATTTTAGTCATCAGCTATGGTTTCTTGAATGGCCCATTAAGGAAGAATTTTTCATATGTGTTCCTCAAAATTTTTCTATGTTAAGGTTTTAGTCATGAGGTATGGTTTCTTGGATGGTCCACTGAGGAAGATTTTCTATACAACCCAAATAGTTGGAAAGGGACAGTTTAGATGGGCTCATCCTTTGTTGAGAGGTAGAAATAGTGTCCATGTTCTCCTCAAGCTTTTCCATTTTAGGTTTATTCATGAGCTATGGTTTCTTGGACAGCCCATTAGGGAAGGATTTTCTATACAACCCAAATATTTGGCATGTGGTAGCTTGGATGAGCTCGAATTCTGTGGAGAGGTAGTCAAGGTTGTCAAGGCATTGCTCATGCATCTAAGTGCCTTGAAAATTAAGTCGCCTTGGGCGTCCAATAGCCCTCCGACACCTTGGATCGCCTTGTTATCATTACAACCTTGGACGTTGTTCTCAAACTCTCTCCATCACATGTCATATTTCAGCCAAAAATGGAGTAAACAATGTGTCAAAGTGAAGTTCTGGAAATCAAGATTATACATAATAATGAATGAATTACCAAAATAGATCATGCTGTTACATGATCTATTTCTGCCTTAAAATGATATCAATAACAATATCTATAGGCAAAAGATTTTTTGCTCGACAAACCAAGTTTTTAACCACGGTTTCGGACCAGAGAACCTCTTCACATATTTATAATACAAAGACATACACATGCATACAAGCATGCTTATGCCCACAATATAAGCATACTCAAACACAATATAATTTTTAAACATCCAGTACAAACTACTATAAGTAAAGGAAAAGCTTTGTGGAGGAAAGAAAGTAATAAAATAGAAAAGAAGAAAAGTATCCCCTAGAGTGTATAGAGTGTAGAGAAATTAAGATAGGATTATAATTCTCCCCATCTATATAATTCTTACGGTTTAGTTTGGTTGCAAGGGATTTTAAAGGGAAGGAAATTGAGAATTTTAAACTTAAAAAGGAAACTTTTATAGTTATAACATAACATGATTTCTTACCTAAAAAAAACATAACATGATTGTATAAACTATCTAAATTTCTTACAATATTTAGTAAGGAAACTAATTAATCATAAAATTTATTTTATTTTTCAAATGCAAGGGATTTAGATGCTTAATGAATTGTCAATTAATAACTAAATATGGAATGATTTGGAATGAGTTACATAGTCATGTGATAAGACGCATTGTAACATTATTGATAAAATACAACTTTGTGATCTTGTTGCACTAAACTAGGGTCAACCAAAAAGGGGAAAATTAGGGAATTAAGCTCATCATATAGTCAGCGACTAAGCTTGCTCATAATGTCACCCATTGTGCAATAGATTTCCCTAGGCATGCATTTTTTAGAGTCCACTTTTCCAAATCTCCTTTCCATTTTACTAACATTTTTGCTCCAATTTTTCCTTTTTGCAATTTGCATTAAAACACCCACACACACACACACACACACACATTGACATAGATATAAATACATGAGGCCCTATTTGATAAAACTTCTACTCTGGACTCCTTACTTCCGGTTCAAATTTGTACTTTTGCTCTAGGAGGATTCAGGAGTATTTGGGATTAGAAACATGTTTGGTAACACAATTTTGTCATGGACTCCAGGGTGGTGGGGGTGGGGGGTGGGTGGTGGCATTGGTGATGGGTAGTGATGGTGGTGGCGTTAGTGGTGGTGGCAGAGGGTGGTTGTGGATTGGTGGTTATAGTGGCGGCAGTGGGTGGTGGTTGGATGTGGGTGGTGGCGGTGGTGGGTGGTGGTGGCGGTGGGTGGTGGTAGCAGTGGGTGGTGGTGGTGGGGTTGTAGGTGGTGACAGCAGTGGGTGGTGGAGGGTGGTGGTGTGGTGGTGGTGGTTAGTGAGGGTGGTGGGGGTGGTTCTTTCTTCTCCCAAATTGTGCTCTGGAGCAAAAAAAATCTATTTTTTGTTACTCCAAAATTTTGGATTTTAAAGTCCACTTGGACCGGTTAACTCCGTGGGAGTAAACATTCGACCTGTTTTACCAGATGTGAATGTACTCCATATTAGCACTGGGAGTTAGAATCTGGATTCGAAAGTCCATTATAATTTCAAATTATTTCGAAGCATTCATTATTTAACTTAATATAATATATTGTTTAGGGATATTTATTTTTTGGGCAAGTAGGGATATTTATAATAAGAAAAATTTCATATACACCCCAATAAGAATTGCTAACATCATCTACCACCCTCAAGTTTGGAAAAACATCACCTACCACCCAATAACTTTGCACCGTTAATCAAAGAAGCCCACTCCGAAAAATTGATTCTTGTTAGATGCTGATGTCAGCTGAAATGGAACATCTAATGGACAATACTTCCCTTCGAGCCAAGTTAAAAGATAATTTTACCCTTTATTTGAATTTTTACCGTAACCTTCTATCCATAGTCTACGTCTCCTTCTCTGTTCTTTAGAAACCGATACGTCTCTATTAGATTGCCCATATACACCCTTGTTAAACAAGAAATCTTTGAAACTGAATAACTTTCAGTAACTGAGAATTTGCAGGCTCGAACGACTCTGGCAATGATTCCACCATTGGTCCATCCGATAAGAGGTCTAGGGTTTCAAACAGTGTTGCCAGTCTAGGGTTTCGAATGGTGCAACCTTGTTCTTATCTACTATTATCTTCTTCCCTTTTGTTGTAGAAAATATCTAATCCAAAGGAAATTACTAAAACCATCAATAAAAGAAGGAAGATTAGTTAATGGAATAGTTAAGATAGGGCAAGTGCCTGCAACCTACTCAACTGAAGAGAAATGAGAGAAACAATAAAACACAAATTCAAGAAAAATCAAGTTACAGACAGAAAAAACACTTCTTAATCTACTAAAATGATACATACAATTTTGGGTTCCTTCTAATTATAACTCCATTTTTCTCAAAATCTATTTGATCCTGATACCCCTTTTAATTTCCACCATGAAAGTAGGAACCCAGATGAAATTTTGAGGACTCTTGGGTCTAGAAATTCACATCATCCTCTTCATCCAACTCCTCATTCATCAATTATTCCCAGAACTCCTCATCAAATAATTTACATTCTTCACCCTCAAACTCCATTTTTCGCTCCTTCCCAGCTTTACTCAATCCCTACATCTACATAGCCAACATCTCCAAGGATCCAAAGAACTGGAGAGGTTCAATCCTCCCACTACATCTCTAGGGATCCAACGAACTATTCTGGGTATCTTTGGATTCTTCTGTTTCTTCAATGATTTGGTTGCGCCAGAAACAGAGCAATTACCATGAAAACAAGAGAGAGGGAGAGTCGGGCATCTCACCTCTAAATCATCGGAGGTCGAAGGAGGAGGCGGGATTCATCTTAGGTTACACTCAGGGAATAGAGAATGTGGTCAATTAAAATGAAATGTTTTTTAATCAAGAAAAGGGCCCTCCCTCTTCATCTCTCTCTATTCATTGTCTCCCAATGAACCATCACTGGATTTGTCATCGCCAAAATCTATGGATGAGCCAGGTAACAACGTCTCTCAGAGACTACCCAGGTCCTTTTCTTTCAATATAACCCTACCATCCCATTGAAGTTCTAGTGATGAAATGTAAGAAACCCATTTCCAAACTTGCAAGCATCGGCCATGGATGTAAAGCACAGACAAAGGGGACTCCTTGGCTGAGAGTGAAAACGAAAGACATAAAGAGTAATTGTATTTTTCATTAAAAGGTCAAACTATTACATTTACATATTTTTAAAATTTTTCAATTTATAATATGAAGGGTAAAAATGTCTATCAACATTTTAAGTGATTTCCATCAGTTAAGTGGGTGCGGTTGACGTTTTTCCAAACTTGTGGGTGGTAGATGATGTTAGCAATTTTTATTGGGTATATGAAAATTTTCCTTTATAATATCTACTAGTAAATGACCAAAATCACCAAATTCATTTAAAAATGAAACGTAATCAATGATGTTATAGTTGGACATTTATTTTCTACACAACCCGTGTAGAGAGGCTTTTCTGCATTGTTTGCTTTTATTGAGAAACATATATGAAGGGCTACTTTAAATCAAACTTAATGTTAAACGTCTCACCAAAAATCCTGCCATTAGATGGGATGCTTTTGATAACTTATTTAGGTGCCATAAAAAAGTTTCAGGGGTTTTCTATATGACACCCATCAGGTGTCAATGACACTATCTATTAGTATACGTCAGAAAAAAAAATGAAAAGGGCGTCCCAATGCCCGAGGTTCCCACTACTGTAGGGTCTAGGGAGGGTCAAATGTACGTAGTCTTACCCCCACAATGCGGAGAAGCTATTTTCAGGATTTGAACCTGTGACTACCAAGTTGCAATATGACAACCTTACCATCACACCAAAGCTGGTCATCTGTATTGGTGTCCGTCAGATCAGTGCGAAATTCAACTCCTTCTTAACCGAAATATCAATAATACCCCTAGCATTTGAGGGGACTATCATGGCCCAATGACAGTGTCTGAAAGGGAATTGATGCCAATGGACCTTGACACAAGCCAGTGTCAAAGTTTCATCTCTACAGGTCCGGTTTAGGCTATTTTGAGCCGGCCTAAACGAAACTTCATTTTGGGCCTCAAAACAATGGGCTAGGGTAGGGCTGGCCAGCATAGTGTTGGCCTTATTTGGTGAGGTTTATCTAGAATGTTCTTGTTGGAGCCTGGAAGTTGAGCCAATGGGATACGATTAACTACCGAGGTAAAACATTGACGAGTATGCGTCCTAATCGTCTCCAATTTGTATGGAAATTGGAGACGGCAATTGGCCTCTGGATGCACGCCATGTGGTTTTCTTTTCATCCAACGGAGAGGATCTATTGAGATTGCATATGTAAAAAGTGAACTTGATGCAGGTAATCACTACTTTGCTTTGCTTTTTCAATTTAGGTTTTCAAATTGCATAACAAAATGAACATTTTAGAAGAACTTCCTCCTCAGTTTGCTCTTCTTCTTCGTCATACCCTCTTCTTCTTTGTTGTAACAGAAGCAAGACCCTCTGTCGACGTTACTCAATTCTCCGCCCTGACGCCGCAGGAGATCGCAAGAGGAAGCTGAGCACCAATTTGATATCTTCAAGTCGTAGTTTTTAAACTCGACCGAGAAGGGAGATCTCGACCCTTCTCGACCCTTCTCGGTAGTCTCAAAAGGGTCGAGAGGAGAACCTGGTTCGAAACTGGGTCTCGACCAGTCTCGACTAGTTCTTGACTGGTTCTCGACCAGTCCTCGACTGGTTCTCGACCAGTCTTGACCAGTTTCGAACTGGTTCATGTTATTTATTTTATAAGAGTCTCGGTCGAGATCTCAACCGAGACTCATTTTTCTTCTGAATTTCCTTCTGTTTTCTTCTTCTCCTCCATTCCTTTTTCTCCAACCTTGCATCTAAGGTTCGAAAACCTCTGTTCTTTGCAAATCTCTCCATCAAAGTGTTGTTTAAGGATTTTGACCTATTCTTTGCAAATCTAAGGTTTGAGGTATGGTTTTTTCCCCCTAAAACTTATTTTTTTTTACATGAATATGTTGAATACATGTTGATTAATCATGAAATTTATATATGTGAGAGTCATTAGGCCGATCTACAACCTCATCCTTTCGAAATTATTTTCTTGCATATATATTTTTATTTTGATTTTCTGTTAAAAAAAATATATTTTCCAGTAATAAAAAATTAAAAAAATATGATAAATATTAATTAGATGGTGTTGAAAATATTATATGATGAACACCGTTGGCCGATCTATGCGGCCACGGTTTCATTTTTTTTCTGTATATATATTTATTTTATTTTTTGTTTAAAAAAAATAAAAAATACATTTCTTAAATATTAATCAGTTTACTTTCAAAATAATATATGTTGAACACCGTTGGCCGATCTACGCGGTCACGATTTCAGTTTTTTTTTCATCACGGCCTACGACTGGATATACATATAGGTCTCGTCAATGGGAACGCCCTTTGCAACCAATGGAAGAAGAAGAAGATCGTTTATTTGACATCCTTCCTGATCCTGATATTATGTCTGATGTTGAAATTGATAGCATGTCTATAAGTTTTGGAGGACTGAGCATTGAGGGTAGCAGTGGACAGGAGCAGGGGCAATGGAGTGCTCATGGATTTGGCACCACTTCGGCGTACGATTCTTATTCCGGTGATTATGATCGCATGATGAGAAGTGCATATGATTATTCTGCTGATACTAGTAATGCTACATCACAGACTGGCTCAAACTTTGTGGACAGTCTCTTTTCAGTCCCAAATTTGTAAAGAACCACATCCCCATACCAGCCAATATATGCTTACTTTACTCCACATTATAGTGAATTATATCCAAGGTTGGGTATCTTTAGAAACTTCCCGGATCATGTGTATGAGAAATATGTGGAAGACTACCAGACCTTCTATAGCCGAAGGATGTCGTGGCAGGATTTTGTTTATCAGACCGAGATATATTTTCTTCAGCAAAGTCAATCTGATCAGATGGAACCTGCATGCCACTCTACATATGATTAGACATTGGGATGGCCTAATGGGAATTTATTATTTCATTTTGAGTATTTAAGTCTTTTATATAATTAGTACTTGTAAATTATGTTATTTTGTGAGATTTATGATTTATGATTGTATGATTTTTCGATAATGTGATTACTTTTTATGCTTCAAATGTGTTTATATATGTTGAATAAGTATTTTCCTGCAATATATAGCCTTAAAATAGCTCTAAAATGAACTTAAAACAGCAAAAAATAGCTTAAACCATAAAAAAAAAACCTGTCGAAACTCCCATTTTACCCTCTGGGAATTTCGACAGGTTCTCGCCGAGATCTCGGTAATCTCGGTATTCTCAAGGGTCGAGACACCCTCGAGAATCGAGATTTCGAACTATGCTTCAAGTGCAGTTTCCCCCTTCTCCATGAGAGAGAAGAAGAAGAAGAAGAAGCAAATTTCACGTAACAAATACGAAGTTGCATTCGGAGCCAGAGAGAGAGAATGGAGATAAGTTTGGTGGCAAAGAAAAGAATCTCTGAAGTTGTTTTCTTAGATTCTTTAATCTCTGGTTCGTGGTTCGTTGCAAGAAATTTTTGTTTTAATTTTTTGAGAAATTTAAGTACATATCGTACCTTTTGATTTTTCTCCTATTCGCTTAATGGTTTGAGCTCTAAACCTTGTTGAATCCATCCATGGACATATTAACAGGAAGAGGAAATTTGATAAGGTCTTGCAATCATTAGAAGTCTGATCATAACTCTTTCACATATAACTTGCTTTGTCTCAAACTAGCCTTCGTCCAATGTCACTGGTGCAGAAACTAGACTGAGTAGAGATATCTTGAAACAGCTTTGCAATCATCTCCTACAATGATTGCAAATAATTTGCCTCTTTCCCAAGGGCACATTAGGCCAAGTGCTATAGTAGTTCAACAATGCCCTTAGAGATATAACCCATGTCAAATGAAAGGCGATCGAAAAACCGAGTCAAATTATCTTGGCAAAAGTGCAATAAAGAAATAGTCATATGTAGGTTACTTTTTGATACAGGGACCTTGTTCCAACATCATCTATCTAAACTGTTAAGGCAATTCAGGAGAACCTTTCGACGTTTGAGACATAGAACTAATCGGACTAGAGTAGTTGCTTCATTGGCCATTTCCCTCAAGATATCTATTAGATGGCAAACACGTCAAAGTTCTGTCACAAAAAAGAACACCCATCATGTCCTGAAATAATATGATGTATTAGGATGCTATTGATCTACATCCTATGATATTAGCAATTATCATTGTGGGTAGCTACAAAGAATATCAGCAACTTAGATAATCAAAGAAGAAACTATAAACAATAGGATTCTATAGAATCACTATTCAGTCCATACTAGGCAATATCATTATTAGGTAAATCAGGGAAATAAAAATTTTCAAACTATTCTGTGTTGCCAAATGAAAGGGAAATGTCACAAATAAATACAAATCTGAAATGAACAACCTCAAAACTTCGTTTAACAGAACAAGAAGGGAAGTCCAGAACCCAGACTCCCAACTGAACCTATAGTAATAAAAAGTTGTAACTTGAAAGTAAAGCAACAAAATTGAGGAAAATTAGAAATGTAAAAATAAATCCAGCAATTAAGATGGCAATTTAATTTGATAAGAATTTCAACAGAAACAGAATGGTCAAACTTCAATTAAAGGGTGAAGAAAAAAGAAAAAGAAAATGAAAAAAAGAGAGGAACAAATAGCAAAATGAAGAGCAACACCAATTCAACAAGTTTAGAAACGATATACTAAAATTAAACCACACAAAGATGTAACAAAATTGCTTCAACTCTTAACAATAAAACCATTTTTATTAACACAATATGTACTTAATTTTCTCAAAAAAATATAAAAATAGAAATCTCTTACAACAAACCACAAACCAAAGGTTAAAGAATCCAAAAAAACAACTTCAGAGATTCTTTGCATTGCCTCTAGGATTACGATCTCTCTGGCTCCGAACGCAATTTCAGATTTTTTACGTAAAAGCTTCTTCTTCTTCTCTCTCCCCTGGAGAAAAGGAAAACTGCACTTGAAGCTATCAAAATGGTGCTTTTGTGATATGTTTTTCTGTCTTTTAATTGCAGATGAGCCTCGTGAGCATCGGATGTTATCCTGAAAGGTTTCAAGCCGAGGTGATTTAAGCGAAACTCCTGCAGCGTCAGGGTGGAGAACTAAGTAACGCCGATGGAGAGTCTTGCTTCTATTGCAACAAAGAAGAAGAGAGAGTATGACTAAGAAGAAGAGCGAACCAAGGAAGACGTTCTTCCAAAATGTTCTCTATTTTGCGATTTGAAAACCTAAATTGAAGAAGCAAAGTAGAGTGATTACTTGCATCTCGTTCTCCTTTTTACTAATGCAATCTCAACAGATCCTCTCCATTGGATGCAAGGAAAGCCACATAGCGTGCATCCAGCGGCCAATTGTCGTCTCTAATTTCCATACAAATTGGAGACAATTCGGATGAGTAAATAATGCTATATGCTATATGCTGCATCCATTAGATAAATAACACATAGACATTATCATCCATCTAACGGTAATTTTTTAAAAATCAATATTGGAAAAAGAAACATTAGAAAAATCCCAGTCTTAAACGAAAATTGCAAGAACAAAAAAGCACTACATCCCAAAAACACATGCAATCCCTAACTTTTTAATTTCAAGATGAAAATCCAAGACATTACTTTTGCTCGCGTTGAACCCCCACCCTGACAGAGCGCCCCAGCCACCGCGGAGCAGGCCTCCTCACCACGGCACCTGAGAAGCGCCACCCAATACTCAATAAAGCACCCTATACCCGCGGAGCGCCCCAAGCCAGCGAAGCACCCCACCCCCGCAGAGGGCCCGCGCAAGGCACCGACTCCAGGCACCCCCCCACCTCCTCATCCCCGTAGGCCCCCCTCTTGGCCCCCCGGCTGGGTGCCCTCCTTATGGGAGCCCCCATCCGAGCACCCCGCTTCTACCCCCACTAGGTGCCCCACCCCTCTGCCCCCTCTAAGCGCCCTGCATTCACCTCTTCTGGGCTCCCCCGCCTCGCCCTGCCCCACCCCATCCCCCTTAGGGAATCCCCATTGGCCCCAACGAAGCCCCCGTGCCCGTAGAGCAGGGCCCACATTCCGCAGAGCACCCCCCTCTCGGCACGACCTCCTCTGCTTGATCTCGACACCCCCCTCCTCTGTCATCTACTGGCACACCCTCTGGGCTACCCCACCTCTACCACCGCTTTCGCCTCCACCCTCAGGGCTACCCTACCTCTACCCCCGCTTTCGCCTCCACCCTCTGGGCTACCCGACCTCTACCCCCGCTTTTGCCTCCACCCTTGGCCCCTTTTGGGCGCCCTCTCCTCCGCCCATTATAGGCACCGCACCTCCCCCTCCGGGGGCCCCCGCCCCCCGGGGCCCCCCCTACGGGTGCCCCATCCACCTCCGAACGCGGCCACCCTCCTCCCTCTCCAAGCGTTGTGCCACACCCTTAGAGGGCCTCAGGGCTCTGCCCCTTACTCTGGGCGCCCCACTCCTTCACCATCGCGTCAAGTGCCCCTTCATCCTCCTACAAGTGCCACACCCTCTGGGCAGGCGCCCTCTGCACCCTCCGAGTGCTCCCCTTCCTCCCCTCTTAGCCTCTCTCCCCCTTGGGGTGCCCTCCCTCAAACCACCCCTCCTCCGCCCCTCCAGGCGCCCCCTCCTTAGCCCCTTCGGAGTGCCTCCCCTCCTCCCCCTCCTGGCGCCACCCCCTCCAAGAGTCCTCCCTCAAGCCCCCTCCGCCACCGCTAGGCGCCCTCCCTACCTACGTGCACCCTATTGAGCCCCCCTCCGGCCCATCCAAGCACCCCGCTTCCACCCCCAATAGGTGCCCACCCTCCGCCCCATCCAGGCACTCTGCTTCTGCCCCCACAGGGAGCCCCCCTGCTCTCCTAGCACCCCGCCCATCCACCCCCTTGGCCGAGGGGCCCACATCCTAGCACCCCATTGTCCGACCCCTCTAAAGCACCCCCAAGCCACGGAGGGCAGCCCAACGCTACGTAAAGCGCCCCTACACCCGGCCCCTCTCTAGTCGCCCTCCTCCACCAGCTCTAGGCACCCCCCTCCGCCTGCTTTGGGCTCCCCCTCCGCCCGCTTTGGGCTCCCCCTTAGCCCCTCTGGTCACCCCCCTCCACCCCTAGTGCACCACCCCCTAACACCCCCCTCCGCCCTAACCCTCCGCCCTATCACCCCTCACCCCCTCCGGGCGCCCCTCCTCCACCCCACCGCTTCCAAGGGCTGCCCTCTCCCTCCGGGAGCGGGAGCGGAGCAACATCCTCCGTGAGCTGCCCCCACTCAAGGCCCAACCCCACTACGGGGCCACCCCCTATCCGGGCGCTCCCCCCTTTGGGCCCACCCCTTCAAGTGTCCCCCTCCTCCCTCTCCGGTTGCCCCGCCTAGGCCCCCTCCCTAAGTGCCCCTTGCCTCCTCCTGCCCCGATGGGGCACCCCGCTCGCCACCACCTGGACTGCCCCTCCACCCCATATCGGTGCCCCGCCCCCTCGCCCCCTATGGGTGCCCCGCCCCACCACCCCTTTTAAGCGCGCCCTCCCTATGGGGGCCCCCACCTCCACCCCTCCAAGTGCCCCCCTCCTCCCTATCCGACCACCCCGCCTCGCCCCCCTCCAAGTGCCCTTCCCTAAGCACCGCGCCCCCCTCCTCTAGGCGCACCACGCCTCCGCCTCACTTGACTCTTCCTATGCCCCCTTCGGGCACCCCCCTCCTCCGGCCCCTCCCCTCCCCCTCCGGGCTCCCCCTCACCTCCGAGCACCCCCTCCTCCGCCCTAGCCCCTCCGAGGCTGCCCCCCTCCGAGCTTAACCGCCACCTCCTCCAAGAGGCCACCCCTCCTCTGCCCTCTGCCCACCTCCAAGGGCCTTCCCTAAGTGCCACGCCTGTAAGCACCTCCTCCTACCCCCTCCTAAAGCCCTGCCCCCTTTGAGTGCCCTCTCTATGGCCATGCCCACCCAGCCCCATCCGGGAGCCGCCTCCCTCCCCTCCAAATGCCCCACTCCTCCTCTGGGCACCTCCACTTCCGGGATGGCCTCCACCCCCTCCTAAAGCAACCGCCACCCTTCCTCCGCCCCCCCCCCCCCGGGCACAACCGCCACCCCCTCAGGGGGCCCTGCCCCCACCCCACCGCCCTTCCTCCTAGGCTTGCACCCCACCTATGGGAGCCCCTCCTCTGCCCCACCCCGGGCCACCACTCCCCCTACCACCCACGCCCCACTCCCCCTACCGCCTAGGCCCCCGGAGTAGCTCCGGGCGCCTCCCCTCCTGGCGCTCTCCCCTCCTAGCGCTCCCCTCCGGGCCCCACCCTTCCCTTGGGCGCCCCGCCACATCCTCCCTTCCAGCCACCCCCCTCCTACGGGTTCCCCTCTTCACATACGAGTGCCCCTCCTCCGCCCCACCCTCCGGTGGGGCACCCACGCCCTACTCCGGGCCACCACTCCCCCCTACCTCCTCGACCCCCAGAGTAGCTCCGAGCGCCTCACCTCCTGGCGCTCCCCTCCTGGCCCTGCCCTTCCCACTGGGCACCCCGCCACATCCGCCCTTCCAGGCACCCCCTTCCTACGAATGCCCCTCCTCCGCCCCACCCCCCTCCCCACCCTCAGGTGGGGCACCCACTCCCCACTCCGGGCCACCACTCCCCCTACTGCCTCGGCCCCCGGAGTAGCTCTGGGCGCCTCACCACCTGGTGCTCCATCCGGGCCCGCCCTTCCCCCCGGGCGCCCCGCCACATCCGCCCATCCAGCCCCCCTCCTACGAGTACCCCTCCTTCGCATACGAGTGCCCCTCCTCCGCCCCACCAACCCTCCGATGGGGCACCCACTCCCCACTCCGGGCCACCACTCCCCCTACCGCCTCAGCCCCAGAGTAGCTCCGAGCGCCTCACCTCCTGGCGCTCCCCTCCTGGCCCTGCCCTTCCCACTGGGCACCCCGCCACATCCGCCCTTCCAGGCACCCCCTCTGCGGACCCCTAGGCGCACCCCCTAACTTCGAGCACCCCTCCTCCGCCACACCCCCTCCGGGCCCCAACTCCGCCCCCTCCGGGTGGCCCCCTCCTCCACCTTCGGGCACCCCTCTCCTCCCCTCACCGCCCCACCCCCACCGATCGCCCACCTCGCCCCTCCTGGCTGTCTTCGGGCCTGCACAGCCCCCTTTGGGTGCCCTGCCGGCCCCAAGCCACCCACCTTACTCCCCACTCTAGGCCACCACGCCCCCTACAGCCACCCACGCCCCACCCGGGTACGCCGCCCCCCCTCCTCCCTTCCAACTGGGCACCCCCCCACCTAGGAGTGCCCCCCTCCGAGGCGTCCCGCCTACTCCCCCTTTGGCTCCCTAGGCACCCCCACCTACGAGCGCCCCTTATCCGCATGCCCACCCTCCGCCTCTGGCCCCCTCCGGGAGGGTGAGGGGAGGAGGGGGGTGCCCGGAGGTGGAGGAGGCGAGGCCCCCCTCCTCCCCCTCACCCTCCCCACGCCCCCTTCCCAGGCCACCCTCCCCCCTCCTAGCCACCCGCTCCGGGCATCCCACCTCCACCTCGCCTCCCCCCTTAGAGGCGCTCTCCCTCTAGCCCCCCTCCTCTGTGCCGTGGAGCGCCCCCTACTCCGCACCCTGCCACACCGAGCGCCCCCACTGAACAATCCCACCTCCGAAACCCTAACCCCCTAAACCCCAACCAACCCTAAACCCTCAATACGCCAACAACTTGGAGGAGGCTGCTAGTGGGTTCTTCCAGAAAGGGGTTGTTACCTAAAGGAGCAGCTCGCTAGGAAGGGCGTGGTCTTAGACTGCTCGGACTTTTTGATCCTAGTCGAGGAGGTGGTGGAGCCGATCACACGTATAGAGGCCGACGGTGTGCAGGAGGACGACTTGCCTGCCTACAAGGTTCCCCAGACGTTGATCATAGAGCTTTCGGACGTGCAACTGTTGAGCGACGTCCCCACTGATCCCGCTGCCAAGGACGGGCCTGCCTGAGAGGATCTTCGACTTGCTTGGGCTTCCTTGTATATTATTATTTTTTTTGGTAATGTAATGTTCTGCCCCTTTGTGGGCTTTGTACTGCTGCCCCTTGTGGGCTTTTATGAATAAAATTCATTTTTTCTACTTCTATTGTCGATTTCATTCCTTTTGTGTTGTTCGTCTTCGGTGTTGAGTGTTGTTGTACTGCCCCTATCCCAGAAGTGATGTCGACTTGACGGCTAAGCAAGCCGAGAACACTTAAGTCTTTATGGAAATGGCTAAGGCATGGGAAGATTGAGGACGTTCGTCTGAGTAGCCGAGCGCGTGCATGCTATCATGTCTGCGGGCGGAGTCACCCTGTATCCGCACGCTACTCATACCCGCTCGTCGGTGTGAGTAGGCGGTGTCAATTGTGATCTATATGCTACCCTTACCTGCTTGTGGGTATGGGTAGGCAGAATGGTTGAACACCTGCATACTGTTTATACCTACTTGTGGGTGTGAGCAGGCGGTGTCACGATTTGCATGCTACCCTTACCTGCTTGTGGGTATGGGTAGGCAGAATGATTGAGCACCTGCGTACTACTCATACCTGCTTGAGGGTGTGAGCAGGCAGTATCAATTGTGATCCGCAT
The DNA here is from genome assembly GCA_028583415.1 of Protea cynaroides. NCBI lineage: Eukaryota > Viridiplantae > Streptophyta > Magnoliopsida > Proteales > Proteaceae > Protea > Protea cynaroides. Next base: position 10,951,522 of record CM053269.1, read on the forward strand.
GCTACCCTTACCTTCTTGTGGGTATGGGTAGGCAGAATGGGTGATCGTCTGCGTGCTACTCATACCTGCTTTAGGGTATGGATAGGCAGAGTCACCGAGGGCCGGCGTGCTGCTCGGGCCTGCTTGAGGGTGCGAGTAGGTCGGCTGGGCCGAAAGGAACGGCTATGTCAATTGCTACGAGTTGTGGGCTGAATGACAGTACTGCTTGTATTTAAAATGAACCGAGCGGATGCCCCTAGGGGGTCTGGTGTACAACTGAGACCACTTAACTTAAAAAGAAAATTGAAAACTACCATATTGGCCAGGACAGGTCGGCCGACAGGACAAAACAAAACAACTTAATAGTAAAGCTAACTACTACTCACTAGTAATACTTGCAAAGATTGGTGGCATGCCAAGTCCTCGGTATTTTTTCGCCGCCGAGGGTGGCCAGCTTGTATGATCTTGGTCGGCCGGTTCTGAGGACGCGGTAAGAGGACCTTCCCAATTTTGGGCCATCTTCCCTTGATTGGTGGGCTCGGAAACTACTGCTTTTCTAAGGACAAGGTCTCTGACCCTGAATTGCTTTGGTCGGACCGTCTTATCGTAGTGTCGAGCAGTCGTCTGCTGGTATGCTGCCATCCTGAATGTTGTCGACTCCCGCACATCCTCCAAATTATCCAAGTTAGCTCGGAGATCTTTTGAGTTGGTATCCTCATTGAAGGTTAGCATCTGGAAAGTGGGATGAAATACCTTTACTGGGACGACCGCTTCCGTGCTGAAGGCAAGCATGAAGGGAGTTTCCCCCGTGGGTGTCCTGCTGGTTGTCCTGTATGACTAGACGATGCTCGATAACATGTCAACTCACTTCTCCTTTTCATCTGCCACCATCTTCTTCAAACCGGACAATATGGTTTTATTTGTCGCCTCAGTCTGTCCGCTTATTTGCGGGTGGCCGACCGACCCAAATCGATGGTCCGCTTATTTGTCGCCATTGTCTGTCACAAGGATTCTGAGCACACCAAATCTGTACACGACGAAGTGCCTGAAGAACTGCTCCACCTTGCGTCAATTTTGGCAACGACTTCGACTTCTATCCACTTTGTGAAGTAGTCAATGGCCACAATGACATACTTCCACTGATATGTCGCCTAGGGGAAGGGCCCCATGATGTTCATGCCCCAGAAGGCAAAAGGGAGAGGACTTGTGATCTGTTGCAGAGGTGTGGCCGGAACATGTGGCACTAATGCGTAGAACTAGCACTTGTCCCACTTGCGCACCAGCTCGATGCAGTCATCATGCATTCTGGGCCAGTGGTAGCCTTACCGAAGGATCTTCTCGAATAATGATCGACCTCCTTGGTGCCCACCGTAGATTCCTTCGTGAACCTCCTTCATAACTTGCTTGACTTCGTCTAATCGGAGACACCGAAGTAATGGCATGGTGTAGGATCTCTTGTACAGCACATCGTTGTGGATGGTGTACTGCCTGGGCCGGGCTTGGATGCGCCGTGCGTCTTTCCTGTCGTCTAGAAGTGCACCTGTTCAAAGGTAGCGGTAGATGTCGTCGTACCAGCTAGAGATGGCTTCGATTGGTGTAACTTCCTCCTTGGCAGAGCTGCTGGCGTGCTCCAATAACTCCATGTACACGGCAGAGTCCATCCCTGAGATGTCTTCCAGGGACAACCTAGACAGCTCGTCTACTTCGGTGTTCTCGTCTCGGCACACGTACTGCAGCTCAACACTTCGGAAGGCTGTAATGGCCGAGTTGACCATGTCCAGGTACTTCTACATCTCAGGTTTCCTAGCTTCATAGTCACCCTATACTTGTCGGATGACCAGCTGCGAGTCACCCTGGACTATGAGCCGTTGCACAGCCAGGCTTTTTGCTAGTCTGAGGCCTGCCAGTAAAGCCTCGTACTCGGCTTCATAGTTTGTAGCACGGAATCTGAATCTCAGTGCTGATCGGATTTTGAAACCTTTCGGGCTCGTTAGTATTACTCCCACATCTGCTCAGCCGTCCAGGAAGGATCCGTCCACCTACAGTGTCCACGGGGCCTCGGTTGGTTTTGGAGCATTCCCTGCTGGAGGTTCGACAACTTCTTCCTCGGGCAGGGTGCTCTCGACAACGAAGTCTGCCAATGCCTGGGCTTTGATGGCAGTTCTGGGGATGTACTTTATCTCGAACTCGTCGAGCTCCACTACCCAATTTATGAGCCGGCCGAATATTTCAGGCTTTGATAACACCTTCGTCAGAGGTGTGTTGGTAAGCACAGAGATAAGGTATACTTGGAAGTATGGTCGGAGTTTCCGTGCAGCTGTCACCAGGGCGAGCACCAGTTTTTCAATGGGCTTGTATCTGGTCTCTGCGTCCAACAACACCTTGCTGACATAGTATATCGGCCGTTGTACCCTATCTTCCTCTTTCAACAGCACGGCACTCACCGCTTGGTCAGAGATTCCGAGGTAGAGTTCCAACTCGTCTCCAGGATTGGGTTTCACTAGCAGAGGCGGTGAGGACAAGTAAGCCTTGAGGTCCTTGAAGGCTTTCTGGCACTCTTCAGTCCATTCGAACTTTCCAGCTCCTTTCAGTGTTTTGAAAAAGGGAAGGCATCGTTCGACCAACTTTGACATGAAGCGGCCGAGGGCGGCTATGCGACCGTTCAGCTCCTGTACCTGTTTGGGTCTGGTCGGCGCATCCATGTTTAAGATGGTCGTGATCTTCGAGGGGTTGGCTTCTATTCCCCTATCTGAGACCATGAAACCTAAGAATTTCCCAGACGCGACTCCGAAGGCACACTTGGTGGGATTCAGCTTCATGTTGTGTCTGCGGAGACCTTGGAATGCCTCGCCGAGGTCGGCTAGATGCCTCACCGAAGTCGGCTAGATGATGGTTGGCTTGCTGGCTCTTTACTAAGAAGTCGTCGACATATACTTCCATGTTTCGGCCGATCTGATTTTTGAATACTTTGTTCACCAATCTTTGGTAGGTGGATCCTGCGTTCTTTAGGCCAAAAGGCATGACCGTATAGCAGAAGAGCCCCTGGTTGGTGGTGAAGGAGGTGCACTCCTCGTCAGCCTTCCTCATCTTGATCTGATTATACCCCGAGTACGCATCAAGGAAACTGAGCTGCTCGTGCCCAGCTATAGCATCTATCAACTGGTCGATGCGCAGCAGTGGATAGTTGTCTTTAGGACAGGCCTTGTTGAGGTTTGTTAAATCTATGCAGATCCTCCACTTCCCGCTGGCCTTGGGCACCATGACCACGTTAGCCAGCCAGTCTGGATAAGCTACCTCCCGTATGAAGCTGGCCGCTGGTAACTTCTGAACTTCCTCGTCTATAACAGACTGTCGGGAAGGAGCGAAGCTCCTCTTCTTCTGTCTGACTGGTCGGTGTTGGGGGTCAACGGCTAAGTGATGTTCGATGACCTCTCTAGGATTCCTGGCATCTCAGAGGCCAACCACGCAAACACATCTAGGTTTTGCCTCAGGAATCCTATCAGCTCCTCCCTCTGATCCTCAGGTAGCAAGGAGCCGACCTGAAATGTCTTTTCGAACTGATCGTCCGCCACAGGGATTTGCTCTAACTCCTCGGTGGGCTTTCCCCTGCTCGGCGGGTCAATATCTTGGACATCCACTATGTAGACTGGCATTGCTTTCAGGGCTCTTTGACTATTTTTCAGCTCGATTGCGTACCATCTTCTAGATGTCACTTGGTCCGTTCATCATTCTCCGACGCCATTCTCTGTCAGAAACTTCATCACCAAATAGTAGGTGGACATGCATGCCTTGAGCTTATTCAAGGATGGGTGGCCGAGGATCACATTGTGGGAGGACGGCCGATCTACCACCATAAATTCGACCATCACCCTCTGTTGCCTAGGTTTTTGGCCGAGTATCACAGGCAATTGAATGCCTCCTTCTACCGTTACAGGGTCCCTAGAAAAGCTGATAAGATCAAAGGTGACCGGTTGGAGCTGGTCGTCTCTTAGCTACATCCTTTGGTACACGTGGTAGAATATGATATCTACCGAGCTCCCTATATCTACCAGGCACTTGGCGACATCGCAATGTCCGATCCTGACAGTGAAGATAATGGCATCTTCATGGGGGACTGCCATGTTGACGAGGTCTTCATCGCTGAAAGTGATGATTTCTCTAATTCGTGCCATTTTGGACGGCCACTCCGTTTTTGCCACTAGACGGGAGTAGGCTTTGGCCGACCGATTAGATGTGTTCCCGACTGCCAATCCTCCTATGATTGTGAGGACTGTCTTTACCTCGGCTTTGGGCCCCTTTATAATGGCATAGATGCCACTATCGCCAAGAATACGCAGGCCCGTAGATGTGCGCGGTCGGTCCTTTGGTCGAGGACTGCCAACAAATTGTCGATCGGATCTTATCTTCGACACCGGACGGGACCTCCTCCTACTTTTGCCCCTACTTTCTGGTTCAGACCAGGACTGGAAGGACCCGAAGTGGAATGCTATCTGCCTCTTAACCGTTCCTTCACCGGTATTCTGGTTTGCTTTGCTCTAGACGATTCTCCAATTGTACCAAATTGAACAGCACCGACCCACTGTCTGGGGGCAGCAGGACCTCCCTCGGATCTTTGTCGTCCCTGCGAGCTACTTTTTGGTCGTCGCCTGCATCCGTTCAGTAGTCGTTTGGTTGTTGGTTCCTCGGAGGTAGAGGGGGTAACCCGCGATCTCTCCGAGCTGGTGCTGGTCCCCTGCCAGCGTCTCTGACGAAATTGCGGTGGTAACCCCGCCGGATGAGATCTTCAATTTCCCCCTTGAGTTACTTGCACTCATCCTTGTCGTGACCGTGGTCGCAATGGAAGCGAGAGTATCTGGAACGGTCTTTATTCCTTCCTTCACCTAGGGGCATCGGAGGTGGTCGGAGGTTCTGATCATTCCTAATTACCTCCAAGATCTCCGTCATCGAAGTGGTGAGCGGAGTATAGTAATCAAAGGTCTTGTACGGGTGCTGGTGTACCTGTTCTTTGCTGGACCTTTGCTTCTTGGGGTTACTGGAGTTCTGCGTCTGGTCTACCAACTCGTATCTCTTTTTGTCGACCGGCTTTTGATCAGTCTTCAAGGTGTTGACCGCATTGTTTTTCTAGGCCTTGTTCGTTTCGTCTGCTGAAGCATACTTTTCGCATCTGGCCAGCAGGTCGTCCAAGTTATTCGGAGGCTTTTTGGCAAGGGACCAACAAAGCTGCCCTTCCGTCACGTCGGCTTGCAAGCTGGACATATGCACTGCAGGCTCAACATCCTTGATCCAGCACTTCGGCATTGAAGCGCTTGATGAAGTCCCGCAGGGACTCGTCCTTCTATTGCTTGACCGTCGACAAGTGGTAGGATGTCTTCTTGCGCACCCGATTGGCCTGGATGTGCGTCAGGAACTTGTTCGATAGCTGTTCGAACAAAGTGATGCTCCTCAAAGGCAGGGTGTTAAACCACGTGCGGGCAGCGCCTCTGAGCGTCAAAGTAAACGTTCTGCAAATTAGGCTGTCGCTGAGCGGGTAAAAGAGTGCCATTGTTACACCCCAATTCCAGCTGAACCAGAAATGTGAGTGAATCGTCACTGAACCAACAGTTCACACCAGGATCTCAGTAAGACCGTATCCACTCATACAAACCATTGTACATAACCATAATCAGAATATAATAAAATACAGCAGAAGTCTTAAATTAAATGAACTGAGTACTTCTATTGATAAATAAATTATCAAGTTATTCAAAATACCAAAACATAAATAATTATCCTTACATCCCAATTATAAATCCAACTGAAAATAAATAAAGAAACAAAACCAACATCCTCGAAGTACACGCAAAAAGGGCACTCGCATGAAGCGTCATGCTCGTCCTCTCCTGCTTGCACTTCTAAAGCAGCAACACCTCCATACGTCGGAGCATCCATGTAATCCTCCATAGTATAACCTACATCAACATCTAAAAACATATATATATATATATATATATATATATATATATATATATATATATATATATATATATATATATATATATATATATATATATATATATATATATATATCCAAGGGTGAGCTCACAACTTAGCTCAGTAAGACAATGCAACAAACATATGCATGAGTAACATTCACATCATGGTCTGGTTTTAAGTTTGCAATGTGCTATAGAAAGGATTGGCAACCACCGCACCTCTATACACGAGTGTGTGAAGTCGTCCAATGGATCAAACACCACTGTCGTCCCACATGCACCCACCATGGAATAGGGATAGAGCTAAAGCGTCCGGATCAAACACCGCTAACATTTCCCCTGATACCCTACCCATACCAACACGTAAGCCCCTATTGGCGAGAGGGCTTGCAAACTAGGCTCGACCAATCCTATATGTCAACAAAGTAGCCCTATCCCAGCACAGCTCCCTACGTACAGCATAGAGATAGAGTTAGTGTCTAATGGCCAAGCCGGAGACCACAATGCCACTTTCTCCCCCTGATACCCTACCCGCACCAAGCATGCTAAAACAGAACGATACAAAAAGGTGCTACTATGAGGAATGATCTCAGACCCCCGACCCTTCCCATTCCACACACCAACGAAAATAAGCACATGCCTAACATTCACATCCTAACATAGCGAGTATAAATGAACAATAATAATAACTGAAAGTAAAGGATGACATGCGAGTATGCACAAACATCAGTCCACAGAATCACAGTTATTAACAACATTTTACTGTTATTAAATTATTAGGGTTTAGGTCTGATTCCCTTACCTGACGGTTATTTGATAGCTTGCTCCGCATCACAGAATCCAAACTCGCTCTCACAAGGTCCTACACAATGTTAGGGTTGAGTTAGAATAGTTTTCTTAGGGTTTACGTTGGTCAAAAAACCAACAAGATCAAAAACACTCCTTACAGAGTAGACCAGTCGCGGGTACCGATCGTAGGTACCGGCCACGACACTATGGGGAAAGATGCGACCGGTATGGTTGATCGGTCCCCACAGACCAGCCTCCGGGAGATACCGGTCGCAGGTACCGGTCGCACCTTATGCGACCGGTATGGTCGACTGGTATGTCTCCGGAAGACCATACATCCGATTCTCGCCTTCCGTCGGTCACCCCCTATTGATTCTAGGGTTTCTCCTACACATTCTAGGTCTGAGCACTGAGTTAGAGTTGTTTCCAACTCCATTCAAGTCCTAGTTTCGATGGTCTTCAACCTAGAACTTGAATTTAGGGTTTACCGACTAGATTAGGGTTTGACGGCAAAACATGGTTTAGATCAATACCCCGCTTTGCATGGTATTGATCCAAACATGACTAACCATCCTAGAACGATTAAAGTAGAGGAAGGTTTAAGCACTTACCATTCGTTCGCGGTAATGTCTTCTTCGTCCAACGGCAATGGCAGCTCTTCCTTCTCCTTCCTAGCTTCTTCTCCTTCTTCAATCTCTTTCTCCTTTCTAGGGTTTGTGAGGATCAATGAAAGGGATTTTAGGAGGTTTAGGAGTCCTTATATAGGCTAGGGTTGAGTTTAGGAAGCCTCCTAACATTAGGAAAGTCCTTCAGTTTAAAATTTGAAAAGTGGAACCCGTAGAGATCCGTTTCCGGATCTAAGTGGTCTGCTGTGCAGGCCACACCGATCGACCGGTACCATCGACCGGTATGAAATATTTCATACTTTGAGGTCCATTTTCGTACCTGATTGTAATCCGCTCGTCTCGTCTGGCCCGGTGATGATTAAAAGACCTATTACGACATGAATGAAAGGTTTAGTAGATCGGGTTCATGGAGTGCGGGTCTTACAGTCATGGAGACGAACACGTCTACATGTTGCTCGGGATCAGTGCTCCCGTTGTAGGAGTCCAGGACGGACATCTTGAAATTTTCAGGAGGGGGAGCCCTTATGATCTCATCAGAAAGTGCTGTGACGGCTGTGTAGGTTGTCTTCGGCAGAGCGACTAGGTTCTGCTCTACCTGCTGGAGCTGTGTAGTCAATTCCAACAACTGCCGCTCGACCTCTGACTGGGGAGTAGCTGGAGGTGGCGCTGTGACTGTTGTCGACGTCTCCACATTGACTCTCTGCTGGCGGAGGCCGTCGAGGAAGGACCTCGCGTCTCTCTCAGGCGGAGGGGGGTACCCCATGCGCTCCCTGCGCCTGATGGTGATCGGATAGATGATACCGAGCGGATGACCCAGCCACGCTCCGTGCGGGGTGATGAGAAACTCTGCTCCGATCACGAGATCCCAAGGGAGGATTACTCGGTGCGGCTCTGACTGACGCCGTCGGCACAGGTTGCTGATGAGCCCCGGACTGGGCCGCTCGTGGTGCTGGTGCAGGCAGAGGGTTTACTCCTGCTCCTCCGGGGATCGAATTACTTGCTCGAGCGCCCCTCAAGGCTCGAGCCAACTGATTGATCTGCTGCCTCAGCTCGTCAAATTGTTGGCGAGTCACGTACTGAGGGGGTGGTTGCGGGGCCATCGTCGTTGGTGTCGATGTTGACGTCGGGGTATGGATTACACCCGACGTACTTGCGCTACTATCAACCTGAACTTGTACGGATGGTTTAGATGGTTGGTGTGAAGCCTGGGCATGAGTTCTCCTATGTGCCATCGGAAGTAGTTTGACGTTGAGATCCTCTTGCACTGTCAGTCAAACTCAATTAAGAGGGCCCCACGGTGGGCGCCAAACTGTTACGGTCGAAAATCGCCCACCGGTCTGTGATCCGAGCAACCTGCAATCACAGAGATGAGACAATGGAGTTGGGCGACTAAACCCCGGGTACACTCCGATGCCTAAGTCAGATTCCCAATGTAAACAGTCAAGAAGCTATCTCTAGTTTAGAGAAAGAGATGAATGATGAGAGAGTTTGAGCGTACGAGAATGAATTGAGAGATTGTGATTGTGATTGTGAATTGGTTTACCTTGAGGGATCGTCCTCTACTTATAGAGATTGGGAAGAAGCATGGAGGCACCAGGACTCAAGGTAGTAGACCGCCAATAGGACTGCCAAGTGTCACTCTAAGGGACACCCAAGTCATAGACTCATAGTAGGAGTGGGAGACTATAGCCAAGGAAGCCAAGTCGATCCACAGTAAGAGTGACACGCGTCACCACATAGATAGCCGTATGACCGTGATGATCGGCGTCGTATCGCACTAGGAGAGGGACTCCTCTGACGTGACATAGTTGCCTTAGGACTCTGACCTCCGATTAAGAATCGTAACTGAGTAGGTCTATACCTCCGACTGGCACCGTATCCTAACAAGACTGTGACTCCGAGCGGTAGAAGCCGAGTGCAATACATCATTCGTGGTCGGCTTCGAAGATAAATGTTGTCACGTGTAAGATTTTAAGTGGATGATGTTTTTCCCACATAACACTCATCTACCATGTAACTCATTCAGGCAGTATCCGCATCTAATCAACATTCCAAATGATCAAACTGGTGAAAGATCAATCTAGAACAAAAATTGGCAAAACAGCTGAAAGGACCCTTACTTATTCGAATGACAGCAGATGGAACACAAAATGCAAATGCTTATTTTGGCTATAAAACATAACCAAACTGTGGAGAAACTGGGTAACATGGATCATAGACGAAAACAAACAACATTCTAAATGTGTTCTCACCCCTGTGGGGAGAGAAAGAACTAAACCAAGTGGCACATGGTTGGGCTGCATAATAGGTAAGAAGATTTCGAACCACGAGAGTCCATTGCATCGACATACTTCTCATAAAAGAAATTCAGCTAGTTTTTAAAGACCACAAAAAGTAGGTGAGAAATCCTGTTACAAGGAAATGTTGAATTCACTTTGAATGTCAATAATCTGGGTAACATTGAATTCACTTTGAAATCCTGTTTCAATTTCAAGGTAATCTGAAGAAATATTCCAAAACAAAATAGCAACAAGAATATGTGTAGTACCTATAACATGCCTAGTGCTTAACATTAGGGGAGAAAAAATATATTCAAACCTAAAACTCAACCTTTCAGATGATTAAAAAATGGAAAAATATCTGCCACACCGCCTGTAGTTTATCTTAATTTCACCCACCCGTCATTGTTTGCGATAATATCCCTAACACCCCCTGAAGACGCCCAAACCTTGTTTAGATGCTAAAAAGACCTTTTTACCCATAATACTTTTCAATTTCATTTTTATATTTTCTTTTTGAGATTTTTTTTTATTTTTAGAATTACCTTATAGTTTCAACTTTACCCTCTTTTTTTTCACACATCTGCTTTACCCACTAAAACGTCTTCTTCTTTCCCTAACCTCATGTAATGTTGAAACTTATCTTCTTCTCCGATAGGAGCCAAACTATATTGATGAAGGAAGCAGAGAGAATTATGGTTCTAATAATGACTATGAGTCCTGAACAAATATTGAATCATCTCAATTCGGGAAGAAACAAAGCTCCTTCCTCCAATCTGTAATCAAAAGTTCTATGTTATGGAGAAAAGCAAATTAAAGGCCTTATAAGTAGCCTCGACAAACCAGCCGTAACGGAGGATCTCATCACGTAGGTTATCGTCAAGTGGGTCAAGCAAGCCCTCTCAGTTTCTTGAACCCTAGTAGTACTCCATCCAGTTCTCACCAAGCTTGGCCGGTTTTACGGCACTACAACATGCCGAATAGGCCAAAAATTTGGGTATTCGGACGGTGCAGGTGGGACAGGTAGTGCCGATGGTGAGATTCATTTAATACACACACACCGTCCTCTTAGTGAGAGGAGTGACGACGCAAGCTTGGAGTCTCAATCTATTGACTAATATTTGGATTTGTGTGTATTTTGACGTTGCATTTGAGCGTAGGTGGTCATGCTTTTCTATAACAGAGGACTAGAGAGAGAAGTAAACAAGACAGTATTATGATACTTCACTTTCGTCTAGTGTTAAAAATTCCACTAAAATAGAGAGAATGAAAATGGAAAACACTAAATCCAAAAACGATGCAACTAAGAACTAACCCCTAGTCCCCGCGCCACCCTAGCCCATGCTGAATGTGCTGGCGCCCACGGGGAGCCCGCAAAGGTGCCGCAGAGAGGGCCGAGAGGGCCCCAGAACCTGCAGAGGGCCACCCAACACTCTGCAAAGGGCCCCATGCCTGCGGAGCACCCCATGTCTGTAGAGCGCCCCCCGCACAGGGCGCCCTCTCCAGGCACCCCCCCACTGCCTACCCCTCCTTCACCCCCCGGGCCACCTTCCTGGCCCCCCTCGTCATCCATGGACCCCCTTTTGGGCCCCTCGCCCCCTCAGAGCCCCCTTCCTCCAGCCGCCCCTCCTTCACGCCCTCAAAGCGCCTTCCCTATGGGCACCCCCATCTAAGCACCCCGCTTTTACCCCCATTGGGCGACCCCCCTCCGCACTCCCTGCGCCCCACCCCTCTGCCCACTCTGGGTGCCTTGCCTCCTCCCCCTCTAGGCACCCCCCCCTTTACCACTCTAGGAAGCCCCCTCCGCCCCTCCAGGCGCCCCCGCCCCATGCCCCCTTAAGAAATCACCCCTCTGCCCCAACGAAGCACCCCCGTTCCCGCAATGTGCCGCTCCAAACTTTGCAGAGCACTCGGCCCCCCTCTAGGCACCCCCTCATTGGCTGGATCCTGGCACCCCCCTTGTGCCCTCTATTGGCACCCCCTCCGAGGGGCCCCTCTACCCCATCTAGATGCCTACCACCAGTCCCCTCCTTGCACCTCCCTCCTCCCCCCCGACACCCACTTCCGCCTCCTCCGGACGCCCCCCTCCACCTCCGGATGTAGCCCCACCTTTCCCTCCCTATGTTCACCCCCCTCCGCCCCATCCGGGCACCCCGCTTCCTCCCCACGGGGGCCCTCCACTCCGCACTCCCGGCGCCCCACCCCTCCTCCCTTCTAGGCTCCCCTCCCTTCCTCCCCCTCTGGATGCCCCACGCCCACTCCAGGCGTCGCTCATTCGAGCACCCCCGTCGGACCCCGGTGGAGCATCGCCCAACTCTACACAAAGCAACCCCGCGCCCAACCCCCCATTGGTCGCCCCCTTCTCCATCTCTAGGAACCCCCGTCGGACCCCGGTGGAGCATCGCCCAACTCTATGCCCAACCCCCACTGGTCGCCCCCTCTCTAGGAACCCCCCTCGGCCCTCTTTGGGCGCCACCCTCGCCCAAAGCTAAGAAAGCGCCCCCGCACCCAACCCCCTCTAGTCGCCGCCCTCCGGTAGCCCCCTCGGCCGGGGCGCCAGCCCGACACCCCCCTCCGCCCTTTAAAGCGCCTTACCGGACCCCTCCGAGCAACCCTCCTCCACCGTCCTATAAGAGCGCCAACCTCCCCCTCCGGGCACCCACCTCCTCACCCCACTTAGGGTGGAGGGCACCACTCCTCCGCCCCACCCCCTTAGTGTGTCACCCTCCCCCCTGCGGGCTAGGCGCCACACCCTCCGGGAGTCACCCTCGCTCGAGTGCCACCCCCCGTGAGAGCCACCCCCCATCCGGGTGCCCCTACCTTTGAGCCCCTCCTCCGCACCCTCCAAGCTCTACCCTCCACTCCCTCTAAGCGCCCCCTCCTACCCCTCTCGGAGCCCCATACCTTCTAAGCCCCCTCCCGGCTGCCCCACCTCCTCCCCCTTACGAGCGCTCCCACCTCTACCAGCTTCAAGTGTCCCACTCCTCCCTTTTTCGTGGTCTCGCCTCAACCCCCTCCGGTCGCCCTCCCTATTCGCCCTCTCCTCTACCTAGGATGGGCACCCCGCTTCCGCCACCTCTTGACTCCACACTCCGCTCTCTGGACGGCTCGCCCCTCTACCCCTTATGGGAGCCTAGCCCCACTGCCCCCTCTAGGGCCTTCGCCTCCTCACCTTCGTGCACACCCCTTATCCGCCCCATCTTCCCCCTCCAGGTGCCACCCCTCAAGGCGCCCCCCTCATAGCAGCCCTCTCTTTCCCATCTTAGAGCCCTGCCTCCTATAAGCGCACTCCCTCTAGGAGTCCTCCCCACCTCCACCCCCTCCAGGCACCCCCACCTCCACCCCCTTCGAGTGCCCCGCCTACCCCCCCCCCTTACTAAGGCACAACCTTTGTCCCCTTCAAGCACCCCCTCCTCTGGCCCCTCCCCTCGAAGGGACCCCCCTCCGCCCTAGCTCCTCTGGGCAGCCCCCCTCTCTGGCTGCCCTCCTTTCGGCTCAACCACCATCCCCCCAGGCGGCACCATCCTCCCTCTCAGACTGCGCCGCCTTTGCCCCCCTCCGGGGGCACTAACATACCACCCCTTTGAGTGCCCCCCTCCTAGAGCCCCCCCGCCCCCTCGGGGGGCCTCCCTCCATCCAACCAACATCCCACCCCCTACGAGGTGCCCCCTTCCTCTTAAGGGCGCCCGCCTCCACCTCCTCCGGGCGCCCTCCCCACCCTTCCTCATCCCCCTCCGGGCCCCCTTCACCCCCATACAAGCTCACTACCACCCCCTCCTAATGACTACCTCCCTCTCGGCCACCCCCTCTTCCCCTCCGGGCACCCTCCGAGCGCCCCCCCATATGGCACCATGCTTCCTCCTCCACTTGATGCCCCTCTTCGAGCTTTCGATGCCCCCCGCCTCCACCTAGAGCCTCCCCACCGAGCACCCCCTCCTCCGGGCACCCCCTCCCACTCCAAGCAAGGCCTCAATGCCACCCCCGTCGAAAGCAACCACCACCCGCAACCACCACCCCCCTCCGGTAACCCCCTTCAAGAGGGGGCCTCCTCCCCCTCAAAGCGCCCCACTCTTCCACACTCCCCTCACTCTGTGCCCCCCTTTCCACCCTGGTGGTTGGAACTTCGTGCCCTTCGGGCTCCCCACTAGTCCCAAGCTCCTTCATGCACCCCCTCTAAGAGCCTCATGCCTCAGAGAGCGCCTCGGAGAGCGCCTCAGAGGGCCCTCGCGCCCATGAAGTGCCCACGAAGAGCCGGGCGCCCACCTCTGCCAGCTCCGGGTGCACCCCCTCTGGAAGCCCCCACCTCAACCCTTCCCTAGGGGCCCCCACCTACGAGCAGCCATTCTTCGCCCCACCCCACTCTTGGAGCCGCACCAGCCCCACCCCCCAAGCTCTTCCCTCGCCCCCACCCCTTCCTAAAGCCCCGCCTCCACCCCCTCGGAACACCCCTCTCTAGGCTAAGGGCCCGCCTCTAGGAAGCCTCTGTGTTGCCCCTTCGGGGCCGCCTCCCCTCTGCCCCCTCAGAACACCCCTCTCTAGGCTGAGGCCCCGCCTCTAGGAAGCCTCTGTGTTGCCCCTTCTGGGCTGCCTCCCCCCTGCCCCTCCTGGAGCCTCGCCTCCGAGCACCCCCGCCCCCCTCAGGGCACCGTCCCGCACCCTCCCGGAGCCCCACCTCCCCTCTGCCTCCTCCTAGCGCCTCGCCTCCGAGCACCCCCCTCTGCCCCTCCAAGAGCCCCACCATCTGTGCTGCCCCCTCCCGGGCCTCCTCCCCTCTGCCTCCTCCTGACGCCTCTCCTCCGGAAACCCCCCTTTGCCCCTCCGAGGGCCCCATGCCCCCCTCCGGGCACCGCCCCGCACCCTCCTGGTGCCCCACCTCTGTCCCCCCCTCCAAGCACTCCGCCTCCGCCTCCTCCACCCAAGCCCCCCCTCCAAAAGCCCCTCCTCTACCCCCTTCGAACACCCCTCTCTAGGCTGAGGCCCCGCCTTTGGGCAGCCTGTGCTGCCCCCTCCGGGCCTCCTCCCCCCCGCCTCCTCCTAGAGCCCTTGCCCCGGGGGCACCCCCTTTGCCCCTCAGGCGCCCCACGCCCTCCGGGCACCACCCCCGCACCCTCCCGGGCGCCCCACCTCCCCCCTCCAAGCACTTCGCCTCCGCCTCCTCCACCCAAGCCCCCCTCCGAACGCCTCCAACCCCTTCAAACACCCCTCTCTAGGCTGAGGCCCCGCCTCTAGGCAGCCACTGTGCTGCCCGCTTCGAGTCGCCTCCCCTCTGCCTCCTCCTGGAGCCTAGCCTCGGGGCACCCCCCTCTGCCCCTCCGAGGCTCCCCACGCCCCCCTCCGGGCACCGCCCCATACCCTCCTGGTGCCCCACCTCCTCCCCCCCTCCAAGCACTCCGCCTCTGCCTCCTCCACCCAAGCCCCCCTTGGAACGCCCCCCTTTGGGCTACCCCGACACCCCATGCCGTCCGTATGAGGGCCTCGCTTGCACCCCCACTAAGCCACCTCCGAGCACCCCCACTAAGCCACCTCCGGGCGTCGCTCAGCCCACCTCCCTAGCCACCCCCCTTAGGTCCTCCTTCGCCCCCTCCGGGCACCGCCTACCACCCATCCCCCTTCAGTGGTAGCATGTACCCTACGGGCCCACCCCACCCCCCGTCCGTGCCCGACGCCCGCCAACCTACATCCTACTAGCCCCCATCCCCGAGCCCTACAAGCT
Organism: Protea cynaroides; assembly: GCA_028583415.1. Lineage (NCBI taxonomy): Eukaryota > Viridiplantae > Streptophyta > Magnoliopsida > Proteales > Proteaceae > Protea > Protea cynaroides. The sequence continues at coordinate 10,966,880 of CM053269.1, forward strand.
CCACGCCCCCCTCCAGGACCTCCGCCCCTTCTGCCCCCTTCTGGGCGCCCCCCTCCACCTTGCCCACCCTACACCGGCCTTAGTCGCCCCCTATGGGCTCCCCGCCACACCTCCCGGGTGCTCCGAGCAGCTCCACCCCCCTCTAGGCCGCCTTCGCCCCCTCCCGGGCCCCGCCTCCTGCCCCTCCCGGGGTCCTGCCCACCCCACACTTTACCTCTTCCCTCCTCTTCCCCCGCCCCCCTCCAACAGCCCAGCCCTAGACCCCCTCCGAGCTCCCCCACCTCCCGCACGCTCCGGATGAGCCCAACTCCCCCCTCCGGCCCCCTGAGCTCCCCCACTTGGCGCCCCCTCCCTTGCGGAGCCCCTCCTCCGCGCCACACCCTCCGGGCACCCCCTCCCCCCTTCCGGGCGCCCCCTCCACCCCCCTCGGGACACCCGGCCCATCCGGCCCCGAAGCTCCCCCACTTGGTACCCCCTCCCTTACGAGAGCCCCTCTTCCGCCGCACCCCCTCCAAGCACCCCCTCCCCCCTTCAAGGCGCCCCCTCTACCCCCTCGGGACACCTTGCCCTCCCCAAGTTGGCCTTAGCCGCCCCCTACGGGGGCCCCTCCACACCTCCAGGTGCTCTGAGCCTCTCCACTGAGCCACTCCGCCCCCTCCCATTAGGCGGGTCTTTGACCCCTCCGAGCACCCCGCCCGCCCCATGCCCCCCTCCTAGTGCCCGCAAGCCCCATGCCCCACCGCTTCCCCACCCACTTCGAGAGCCCCGCCTCCGACCCCTCCGGGTTCCTCGCTTCCGCAAACTTCCGACGCGCCCCACTCCCCCCTTCGGGGGCCCGAAGCACCCCCCCTTGGAGCCCCCCCTCCGCCCCACCCCCTCCGGGTGCTCCGAGGGCCCCCCCTCCACCTCGGCATGGTGGCCACCACCCCCCTCGGAGTGCCCTCCACCCCCCTCCGAGCCCCCCCCACACCCTTCAAGTGCTCCCCTCCTCTGGGGGAGGGCACCCGAAGCCCAGAAGAGGGCCGCCCCACCTCCCCGTCCAAGCGCTCTCCCCTGGGTGCCTAACCCGCACCCAACCCTCCGGGTGCACCTCCTCTTCTGCCCCATTCTAGGCTCCCCCTCCCCCCGGGGGCCCCCCTCCACCTCGACATGGTGGCCACCACCCCCCTCGGAGTGCCCTCCACCCCCCTCCGAGCCCCCCTACACACCCTTCAAGTGCTCCCCTCCTCTGGGGGAGGGCACCCGAAGCCCAGAAGAGGGCCGCCCCACCTCCCCCTCCAAGTGCTCTCCCTCTGGCTGCCTAACCTCCACCCCCTCCGGGTGCACCCCCTCCTCCGCCCCATTCTAGGCTCCCCCTCCCCTCCGGGGCCCCCTCTACCTCGACATGGTGGCCACACCCCCTCAAAGTGCCCTCCACCCCCTCCGAGCCCCCCCTCCACACCCTTCAAGTGCTCCCCTCCTCTGGGGGAGGGCTCCCCTCCTCTGGGGGAGGGCACCCGAAGCCCAGAAGAGGTCCGCCCCACCTCCGCCTCCAAGTGCTCTCCCTCTGGCTGCCTAACCTCTACCCCTCTGGGTGCACCCCCTCCTCTGCCCCATTCTAGGCTCCCCCCCATGCCCCCATCCGCCCCCCCCCCCCTGCGGGAGCCCGGCCTACCCCTCCAAGCGCCTCACCTCCCGCCTCCCCCCCTCTAGGAGCCCCCCCTTCTCTACGCCCGTGGAGCGCCACCTACTCGGCACCCGCCCCGGCGGAGTGCCCCCCTGAGCAACCCTACCACCGAAACCCTAACCGTCTAAACCTTAAACCCTAATCCCTAAACTATTGGGTTAGGCTTAGTCACGGTTTCATCGCGGTTCGGACACTTATTCTATATGTTGTTTGGACACGCTGTTCGGAATGCGATTTTCAAAACGCATTTTGAAATAATTTTTTTAGAATGCATTCTGAAAAAATGAAAAGTTGCAAAAAAGTTAATAAAATTAGCTTCCGTTGGTGTATGGTGAGCCACCAGTGTACAATACACTGTTAGTGTCGGGTACACTACCCAGTTTCAAATTTGAACAACAAAATTTTTGCTCAAAGTAAGGCTCAATCTGTTTCTATATTTGTCAATTATGTTGTGAATGAGCAAGTGGATGGTCAATCAGATTCATCTTTGAAGGGACGGGGACGTGAAACTAGAAGTTCTATGGATGATGTGGTAGGAATGGATTGTTGTCACTGTAGAACCAGAATAAATCTTAAGAGTTCTGCTATTCTTGTCTGGAAGTAGCTGTCTATTATTTATCTTATACTCGATGGGATTTAAATATTTTTAGTTTATTGATAGAAGACAATAAATCTACGCAGAAGGATCAGTATCATCGGCAATGTGGACAATTATGCTTTGGGAAGAGAGAAATGGAAACAGTTATTGTTAATGTTATGCCAGCATGAGGCTGATAGGCTTGAAGTCTGAGCCAACCTCTTAATTCAAAGTATTCAATCAAATTTCTTAATTTAATCATCATGGAGATTGTTTAATGTTCCTCAAAATCCATATGGTCGGTCCTCCTTCAGATTCATCTTTGAAGGGACGGGGATGTGAAACTAGAAGTTCTATGGATGATGTGGTAGGAATGGATTGTTGTCACTATAGAACCAGAATAAATCTTAAGAGTTCTGCTATTCTTGTCTGGAAGTAGCTGTCTATTATTTATCTTATACTCGATGGGATTTAAATATTTTTAGTTTATTGATAGAAGACAATAAATCTACGCAGAAGGATCAGTATCATCGGCAATGTGGACAATTATGCTTTGGGAAGAGAGAAATGGAAACAGTTATTGTTAATGTTATGCCAGCATGAGGCTGATAGGCTTGAAGTCTGAGCCAACCTCTTAATTCAAAGTATTCAATCAAATTTCTTAATTTAATCATCATGGAGATTGTTTAATGTTCCTCAAAATCCATATGGTCGGTCCTCTAAAACTTATTTTCTACTGTGTGATTGGCTTTATTTCCAGTGATAACACCTTTTCTCGGTCTATGATTTACCTTCGAAAAATGGATTGAATATTGCTAGGACTGCATTTTCTGTAGATCGATTGCGTTGTCCTTGGCTTCAAAGTTCCCAACAGTTTCCTCTTTAAAGGCTGAAGTAAGCCAACTGGTTCAAATACGTTCTCCCATCTGAATTCTCAGTTCTGATGAATTTTCCTTTAAATTTACTTATTTTGAATTGTGAACATCATTTTCAGGTCCATGATCATGAGAATTTAACCTAAAAAATGGTCAAACTTATCACATAAAACTGTTAAGGGAAAATTCATCAACTTTGACAGAATCATGGAGTAGATGTAAAAAGAATTTTAGGGTTGTGCTTTGGAGAGGAGTAAGGGGGTTTAGACTGGTTGATTTAGATGGCGGGGTTAGTGTAATATGTATTTTGAACTCAAGAAAAAAAAAACAGAAGAGAATAATAAAGAATAAAAAAAAATCCATTAGAAACAGCCAATAGATTTTATCAGAATCAGCACCTTACAGGTCTTACTCTTTAAGAGAAGAGGGGTTATCATCAGTACTAAATCCATAAGATAAAGCCAAATATTATTCATTAATATTTGAACGGTTGTGCTTTGGAGAGGAGTAAGGGGGTTTAAGCTGGTTCATTTAGATGGCGGGGTTAGTGTAATATGTATTTTGAAATCAAGAAAAAAAAAACAGAAGAGAATAATAAAGAAAAAAAAAAAACCCATCAAAAACTGCCAACAGATTTTATCAGAATCAGCACCTTACAGGTCTTACACAGGTTTTGGCGTCTTTAAGAGAAGAGGGATTATCATCAGTACCAAATCCATAAGATAAAGCCAAATATTATTCATTAACTGTGTGCACAAGAAAAATTGGTTGTAGTGTGCCTTCCATAAAGTGACAAACATGATATGAATGGATTGACAAAGGCTCAAAAGCTCAAAAATAGATAATTCTTGTTAATATACATGATGACTTGCTAGTATAATAGTCCCTACACCACCCCCTTATCAAATTGGATTGTTCAATCCCAGATTTCTGAGATAATACATAGCTAAGAAAGTCTTTTTTGTAATATTTTTTTTTTTGGTTAGGTCCGTTGATGGGATCCTTTGTTTAGTGGCAGAAAACTATGAAGAATTATGACAAGTACATTCACATGAAGATTGTGTTACTTGAATTTTATTTTTCTTTTTTCATTGGTTTTTATTTCTCTCCCTTTCTGCCCATTAAACAATGAAAATCGCAGGTTCCCCAATCATCCTTCCCATCATTGCTCTCAACCATCCTTTTTTTCCATTGAAACCTGAGCTTTTAATTCATTCCCTTATTATTCTTATCCTATCCTCCTTTTTTTAATTCTTCTTTGTTCTTTCAATTTAAATCTCTTCCCTTTATCACCTTTTCTGAAATATCTTATTGTTGATTAGAAAAATTAATAACAAGAGCTGGGAGAAGTAGAAGAAGATAGCACTTGATTTGCAGTAGAATTCAGAACTACAAAAAGAAATCATATCAGGAATACCAAATCATTTATGAAATATCAGTCTCGTTTACAGAGCTCAACAAGAACACTTTTGTCTTTGTTGTCTTGTTTACAGAGCTCAACAAGAACTTTTGTCTTCGTTGTCTCGTTTACAGAGCTCAACAGGAACTTTTCTCTTTGTTGTCTAATTGTTTGGAACTATTGGTATTTACTGGATTTTTTTTATTGAAATTTTGGGTGTATTTTTCCTTCTAACTGTTTGAAACTGGCTGTGGGTACAGATGGCTTTAAATGGGGGCGATGTCTAGGTATGACCTTTTTTTTTGTTTCCTGTCACTTCTAATTAGTATGCAATCAGGTAATGCTGAAAGATTAGTTTATAATATGGATTGGGCCTTTTCTACAAAGTACACTAATGCAGTGTTAATCCCAAACTTGTGAGATCCAATGAGAGATCAACCTGCAACATAGTACAGGTAACGAATAAAATCAAATTGGAGAAAAAACTGAAAACTAACCCAAAAAAAAAAATCGGATGTGCAGGAAACTCTGATCAAATGGTCAAAACAATTAGTAGACCTACATGACCACAAAAGATGATTTAAGTTTGAGAACAGATTTTCAAATTATGACAAATTCAACTTGCAATAGGAAACTGAAATTCAGACTAAGAACAGAATTATGTAGGAATCATTGAGGGTTCATTCAAACATTAACCAAATAATGAACTGATTTAGTGATTAACAGAAGTATTAACCTTTAACAGTAATCTGAAATCAAAACCAAAAAACAAAGATTTAGAAGTAGGCTTGCAGAATGACTGTTGAAAACCAATTTGTTTTAGGGTATCGAAAACCTTTAACAATAATCTGAAATCAAAAACAACAAAGAAGCCAGGCAACAATCCAACGGTCACACAATCTAACACATCATAAGCTCAGATTGCTCCATGTGAGCTTGTAAAAATAAAATCAATCCAAAAATCCCTATGTAGGGTCAGATGGGACACTAAGATATCAGAAATTGATCCCAATCCAATGGTGGATAAGGAATCAAAATATAATCCTTATGGAATTTGAACTTCTGACGTCAACAATGGCAGTAGTATATGAATTAAATAGATCATAATCATTAACCTAACAATCGATTGAAGGAGACAGTAGATTAAACAGGTTCAGCAGCCAATACCATATTACAGATTTCGATGGAGACAGACTTAGTTAACCAGAAATCAAATCTGAAGTATTCATCAATAACAGTAACT